>JAUIMM010000229.1:642500-1110000 GCA_031769625.1 Taudactylus pleione | reverse complement strand
CTTCATGACCAGTAACATCGCTAATTTCCCCTTACATCCCATTGAGGTGACCAGGAATAATAGCAATGCTGGGGTACCTTCAATCTACCGTAATGTGCTCCCAATGTGTGACATAATGATACAAGATTGAGGGAAGATATGTGTTACATTTAGCTCCAACTCCTTTTAGCGAGCCTTGCAAGGTCAGTGCAGCTAAGTGTGAGTGGAGAGAATTATTTTAGATACGAATCCGCTTTTGTGATAAGCATCTCCGCTATTTAATATCTAAATGCACTAAGTAGCGTTACTTTCTAATAAATCATCCTATTCTACACTATTCCAATGAAGGTAGTTATGGTTCAGTAATTTTTAATCTAAACAACATACAGAATGAAAACTGATGGTGAGAAATTGTCTTGCATACAGAACAAGGGTGTAATAATGATAATGATGAGAATATCACATAAATATATCAATGAATTAATTTCTCCCAGAATTGCAGCATTTTAGTTTAGTCTTATAAAGTGAAAGAGACCAGGGGGTAAATTTACTAAAGTGAGAGTTTTTAGAAGTGAGTTTTAGAAGAGATGTTGTCCATAGCAACCAATCAGATTCTACTTAACATTTAACTAGAACCTTCTAGAAGATAATAGCTAGAATCTGATTGGTTGCTATCATCAACATCTCTTCGAAAACTCACTTCTTAAAACTCTCACTTTGGTAAATTTACCCCCAGATCTGGGATTTGTGAGCTACCCAGGGGTGTATCTACCAATTGACCGGGATGGCACTCGCCAGGGGCGCCGGCTGAGCTGGGGCGCCGCCCAGCGGTGCCACACATGGCCAAGGGGTAGAATAGCATAGAAGTTCAGACAGAACTACTTTCAGATTTTGTTCCTCCTATCACTGTGCGGGGGTATAGGCTAAACTAAGGGGTGGTCCGGGGGTGCACCGGACCACCCATTAGCTTCCACCGCCGATATGCCATGTTTTTTAATGTAATCAATGCCCGCCCAGTCAAGAACACGTTACCTCTGCCTGACCAGGAGGACCTGCATCTTGTTCCCCAGCTCCGCCTCCCCTGCTATACTACCAATAGGATCAGAGCACAGCGGTGATGTCATAATGTAGGGTCGTACATGATCATCTTCAGTGAGGAGAGGAGCTTTTTCCCCACCAGTGCGCCAAATAGACGGTGCACGGCACCCGCCAGCCATCTGTGCCCACCACTGCGGCGGAGTCATGATGGCCACTCACTGCCCCCTGAGTCCCAGAATGCCGGTGCGTGCTCTCCATGATGTCTATGCTGCCGTGCAATGCATTCTGGGAACTGAGAGCGCATGGGGAAGAGAAGACCTGGAACATGGGGGAGCGGCCTGAACCTGGAGGTACAGCAGCAGGTGAGTCACTGGAGGGGGGGAGAGGGAGGAGAAGGGAGTCACTGGAGGGGGGAGAGGTGAGTCACTGGGGGGAGGGGCATTACAAATTGTGACTATATGTAAAGGGCAGTACAAATTGTGGCTATGTGTAAAGGGGCATGTGGCATAATGTGTTATAAGGGGCACTACTACAGTGTGACATAATGTGTTTAAGGAGCACTATGTGAATGGACTGTGTGGCATAACATACATACTCTGGCAGTGCCATATTCACAAACTGCTGCAGTGTAATGCGAGTAAGGGGCAGTAAGGCGTGGCATAATTTTAATTGGGGGAGTTAATGCATGACCATGTCCCTTCCCCACAAGGCCACACCCCTTTTGCAGAGCACGATGTCCATAATTACATGGGGGCGCCAGTCCCTTACTTTGCCATGGGTGCTCGGAACCCTAGATACACCCCTGGAGCTACCAGTCTAGAACAGTCGCATTGTGTTCTGCATTAGTCAGAAAAGAAGAAAGTTTGATCATGTTGGACAGCACAGACGGTGTAATGGTTAGCATTACTGCCTCACAGCACTGAGGTCGTGGGTTCAATTCCCACCACGACCCTAACTGTGCAGAGTTTGTATATTCTCCCTGTGTTTGCGTGGGTTTCCTCCGGGTACTCCGGTTTCCTCCCACACTCCAAAAAAAAATATATACTAGTAGGTTAATTGGCTCTCAACAAAAATTAACCCTAGTGTGTATGTGTGTGCGCATGTGATAGGGAATATAGAGAGTAAGCTCCACTGGGGCAGGGACTGATGTGAATGGCCAACTATTCTCTGTAAAGTGCTGCTGAATATGTGTGCGCTATGTAAATGACTGGTAATAAATAAATAAATAATAAATAATTTTACATTTGGTTTAACCTTTGGGTTATATGTTCTCTAATGGGTTTTTTATTCACCCTACATATGAGCTGCAGTATATAGACCTGGGTGATCTGATTTTAGGATTGTATTATAGGCGTATATTTATAATGGATGCAGGGTGTGCAGTGCACAGGGGCCCCTGGGTCCAGGGGGGCCCACAACGCACACCCTGCACCCATAGTATACTTACATTATGCTGTCAACAGGCCCCTCCTACTCCGTGACTCCATCTTCCTAGTGACAGCTTCGGGAAGATGGTGCTGCTCAGTGAAAGCAGACTCTGCACTGTACCCTCACCATTCCTCCCGGTGTACATCTGTTGCAGAGGAGGTAAGATGAGCAGCAGGGGCTGGGGGCACGGCACTGCTTAGACAAGGGGGCCTGCTGCCCCCTCAGGCATTGAAATGCCCCTGGATTGTATTATATTATTACTAAGCTTATTTTTTAACTCCTTTATATTGCCTCCCATATTCTAAACAAATGCCATGAAAATAATATTTGAGACTCAAAAGAAATGAAATATTACTTGATGATACTCAGAGGTGGACGCAGTGTTAATTGCCATCACACATGGCCGATGTTTTTAGTCAGTACATGCGTCTCGATGGTTATCACCGGGGGATGCAGAATTAATTTGGGCGCAGAGAAAGACAATTTCAGAGGGCATTCCTGGGCGGTAACAGGGGGCTGGCCAGCGAGATGTGGGCGTGTCACGGTCAGGGACTGCCTCTTATTTCGCACTGGCAGTAGTCGCCATACTCTGACAGACATTCTGAGCAACCATATGGTGCAACTCATTACTCAAAGCGGCAGATTTGAGTCGCAGCAGGTGGACGGCTCTGTACGGTCCCATCGGTGCCCCATTAGCATAAAGACACAGTCACGCTGCATAAAGTAACGCAGTGGTGGCTGCATTATCGTCCATCTCTGGCACAGGCCCAATGTCCACTGTTTAAATGGTTAAACCACTGTGCTATAATTATATACTTTAAACCCAGAACGGTTTATCAAAAATTTACATTCATAATATAGACTCGTGTTCACTGAATTTTTTATTTGAACTGTTAAACCAATGAGGTCTCGGCTGGGAACATTAAGTTATATTAGCACTTTCTGTGACGTCATGCTCCCAGGCGCAGCTGGCACACACTGCGCACACACTTGCCCCGTGTTTGACAAAAGAGGAGCTGGAGGAAGAGTAATAATTAGGGCTTGTAACCATTCAAAATATTATGTCAGCAGTGGTGTCCCTTCTCGCTGTGACATCCGTTGCGGGGAGGGATGCAAAGCGCGCGGCAAGGGGGCATGGCCTTGTGGACGGGGGCTTGACTTCGCTAATAGAGGGCGTGGCCTCGCCGTCCCGTGCCGTGGGTATCATCACTGGGGTGGTGGGGGGTGCCGGATGTGCGGAGTGCCAGCTCCTTCACTGTGACAGGAGCCTAGTGCTGCACTTAATGTTACAGTGCAGCACCCGGCTCCTGTCACTGAGGAGGAGCCAGCACCTTGGTGTCACCCCTCGGTGGCTGACACCTGGGTGCGGCCCTCACCCACCTTGTGACGCTACTGAATGTTAGTAAAGTGTCTTATTTCTACGTAAAACCTTCTTGGTGAAAAGTCACAAGAGTGATTCCTTCTCCACCCCTTCAATTTCACTTAAATGGTCTCATTGGGCCGAATTCAATTCAATGCAATGATGAATAGCCGCGGGAGGGAGATTCTGAAGTTATTCAGTTAATTGGTTAAGTCAGAGAATGCCGGTTCTTGCGACTTAACCCGATGCTTAGCCAGCAAACAGCTGCGCGCCTGGCACTTTTGTCGGATTTCTCCTCGCACCCCAGAGGGCTGCGAGAAGAAATCCTTTAGCCCGTCTAAACAGCTCGGGGTATTGAATAGCTGCTGGAGCTCCCTCCCGCGGCTGTTCATCTTCGCATTGATTGAATTCGGCCCATTGTGATATCTTGATATCTTGTTTTAGGCATGTGCATGCATAATGGGGCATATTCATGCATTCAGCTCTACAAGGAATGGCCAGGGCTAGATTGTCAACCACTGCAGATGCCATTATCTTGGACTGCAGTGCCAAAGTAGGGTATTTTAGAGACTGGACATGCCCTGCCACCCCTCCCCCTCTCCCCAGCACATGTGATATCATGATGTAACATATTCTGGGAGCAGAAAGCTGGACTCTCAAGGCATCCCATAAGCTGGGCATAGGCACCCTCAGAGCAGCAACCATGCCCCCCCACCCCCCCTTGGGCAGCTTACAACCTGGGCAGCGGTACAGTTGCAAGGCATCTCATAAGCTGGGCATAGGTGCTGCCAAGGCAGCAGCCAAGCAATCCCCTTGGCCTTGTACCCTGGGGGGGAGGGGGCTTCACAGTTGCACAGCCCTAGTAGGAATGACCCGGTTTCCCTGTAGAAATAATTGGATTCTCACAACATCACAAAAAGGTATTTGTACTGCAGGCATGAATCTTAATGAGGTCTATATTTCATGTTGTTTTCTGTGTGTCTAAAACGACAGACAAATGTGAATGAGCAATAAGGGAGATAGAACTGATAAAAGTGAGATAAATGTATCCAATACATTAAAACGAAGCCCACTATATTTACATTTTCATATGAAACAGACACCAGTAACCTTTTCTACACTAGCTGCGCAAACACTGCCTTGCTCGGATATTACAAATACCACTGTAATCTATAAAGCGTTTAGGGGGAAGGGAAGTTTTCGGCCAGGAACGTAATAGTTTCCTTCTATGCAAATTAAACTAGTAGTAAAATAAATGGTAGAAAATATATATCTGACATGAAAATGAATTTGCTCAAAATGTGTTTTGTTTCAGCACATTCTGCAATCACCGACGTTAGCGAATTATTAGCTGTTAGGTCTTCTGTACCTCTGTAATGTAATGCATGGAATAATGGAAAAAGACCTTATCAGCGGCCTTAAATCAGTAATCTTCACACACAGCCCGAAAGCAGCGGATGATATTCTCTTTTACTGACCTAGCCTGGCTCCCACAGCCGTTCTCACAGAGATAAGTTTTTGTTTCTGCCGAAGAATGGAGAAAATTTCCTTGAACTATAATGAATTGGGATGGAATCCTTTAGTTTAGTCTTTATGATAACGAAAAGACAGAATACAGCTTTTCTGCATTGATCCGCAGCAATAGTATTACTCCTGGAAGAAAGGTAGAAAATAGTAACATTCCCAGTCAAATTTTAACAAGCTGTTGGGTAATCTTCCTCTTCTCGCAGACAGACGCAGGGAGATCAGCAGAACTGTGTGGGAGAATTATATGACAATATGATTTTACTGACAGAATAGTAGAAGACTTGGAACAAATCTCCAACAGTTGTAGCTGATGCAAGTTGGATATACGAGCTTTGATTCATGTAGACGTGTGTTAACAAGTTGGGTATGTGAGCTCTTTTCACTTGGATATATGTTAATGATTGCAAACATTCTAATGATGGATACATCTTAAGCCAGCCATACGTTATGCAATTATAGGCCCGACCGGATCGGGCCGAAAATTGCATAGCGTATCATAGCGTCCATACACTGTGTATAAACGCGACCGATCATCCATGATTGGACAGTCGGCATGAAACGGCACTACTGTAGTGAACATTGGTCGGCGTCATCTGACCGTGTATGCACAGCTGTGGCCGGCCAACCTCCATTTCCCCTGACCCTTCACAGCAGAGGAAAGGAGAAATGTTTCCTTACCAAGGGAGGAAAACAGATATTGTACGGCTAAACAGGGCTGATATACTAATCATCACAATCGCGATGCTGTACATTCAGTGGCGTAACTAGGGTATTTGGAGCCCAGGGCAAATTTGAAAATGGAGCCCCCCCTCGACATCCCGATATGTGCGCGCGGCAAAGGCGTGCACGGAAAAAAATGGGCATGGGCGCTTAAAAATGGGGCGTGTCAACATGACACACCCCTTTATTTTCACGCTGAACATTCCTATCCATATGCACCTTAACCCCAGTAGTACCCCTTATACAGTACCCCCAGTATGCAGATGTGGTCCCTCTTATGCAGGCCCATAGTAGTGCCCCTTATACAGTATCTCCAGTAGTGGTCCCCCTTATACAGCCCCCAATTAGTTCCCCTTGCTCAGTGCCCCCAGTAGTGGTCCCCCCAAATGCAGTGCCCTATGTAGTGTTCCCCCTTATGCAGTGCCCCCAGTAGCAGTCCCCACAATGCAGTGCACCCAGTAGTGGTATCCCCTTATGCAGTGCCCTTTATATAGTGCCCCCAGTAGTAGTCCCCCACCTATTCAGTGCCCTTTATATAGTGCCCCCAGCAGTAGTCCCCCCCATGCAGGTTTCCCAGTAGTGGTCCCCCTTATGCAGGCACCCAGTAGTGATCCCCCCTATCTAGTACCCCCTGTAGTGGTCCCCGCACTGTCCCTAGCAGTAAGCCCCTTATATACTGCCCCCAGCAGTAGTCCCCCCCCTCCCATGCAGTGCCCCCAGTAGTGGTCCCCCTGATGCAGGCTCCCAGTAGTGACCCCCCCCTATCCAGTGGTCCCTGTAGTGGTCCTTCCTGTTATTGCCCCCAGTTGTGGTCCCCCCAGTGCAGTGTCCCTAGTAGTAGGCCCCTTTTATAATGCCCCCAGTAGTAGTTCCCCCCCAAGTAGTGGTCCCCAGTTGAGGTTCCCCCTCCCGATTAAGTGCCCCCTGTAATAGCCCCCCCCAGTAGAGGTCCTCCCAATAATGGTGCCCCCAGTAATAGCCCCCCCAGTAGAGGTCCTCCTTATAATGGTGCCCCCAGTAATAGCCCCCCCAGTAGAGGTCCTCCTAATAATGGTGCCCCCAGTAATAGCCCCCCACAGTAGAGGTCCTCCCAATAATGGTGCCCCCAGTAATAGCCCTCCCCCCAGTAGAGGTCCTCCTAATAATGGTGCCCCCAGTAGTAGCCACCCCCTCCATTGTGCCCCCACCCCAGTAGAGGTCCCCCCAGTGGTAGCCACCCCCGTTGTGCCCCCAGTAGTGCTGACAGATTTATAAAAATATATATATAAGAACATACCTACCTGAATCCACGCTGCTGCTGCTGCTCCTCCAGTCCGCAACGCCGCTCCCGCCGCCGTCGCCCGCCAGTCCTCCCGGGCTGGCGCGCTCAGCATAATGGGACAGACGTCATGACGTCGTGACATGAAGCCTAGCGCCGGTCCTGTGTAAATGTGTAGCGCTGACCGCACTCATTGTGGTCGGCGCTACACTGGTGGCTAACTAGGGGGGGGCCGGACCATGGCCAGCGGCGCCCCCCGTGCCACCGGTCCCACGGCGCCCAGGGCAAGCACCCCGCTCGCCCTGCCCTAGTTACGCCACTGTGTACATTGCACCGCTTATCAGGTACATACCGGCAATATTTTTGCCAGTGTGTACCTAGAAAATTGTAAAGGACAGCTGTCATGATAAGAGCTGTCCTTTCCGAAAGAGGGACTTCCGAGTTTATGACCCAGAAGTCCTTCTGCCGTCCTTCTGCGCATGCACCTTTAGGACACGCGCGTCGCAGGGGGTGTTAGGGGGGAGTCCATTGGATCCCTCTCAGAAGGAGTTCCAAAGAGAAGCCCATAGGCTTCTATTGGGTTACTGGCGTTACCCACTGGGTCCAAGCTCCAGAATATATCGCATTCCAGAGCTTGGTACATATGGAAATGCAACCAAAACTCTGAAAACAGGGGTTTTCTGAGTTTTGACCGCATTTCACCCTTTATTACATCCCGTCCACACTGTGAAATGTCTCATAATGTATGACCACAATACCGGCTGGGTCTCAGGCTGTCAGACATTTTATCTGACAGTGTATGCCTAGTATTGCTCTAACCCTATTAAGCTTCCAATGATCTGATTGGCTATAGGTTGTTTTTCTGTAGCCCTCTGAACAATATAATGCTCTGATTGGCTACATGTTGTACCTAGCCATGTAAACATTCATGCTCTGATTGGTGACAGGTTGGGTTTAGTACTGTCACATGTACTAAATCTTATGATGCTATGGTTGGGCAAATCCATCCCAGGGTTGCAGTAAAGTTATGTCTCCATCCCAGTATATTTTGGTGTAGCCGTGTGAACATTTTAATTCTCTAATGGGCTATAGGTTGGACTAACCCTGTGAATGTTCTAACACCCTTAATATTGGTTGGTCTAGCCTTATATAATGATATAATAGCCTTATATGCAACTTGGTCTAATCAACCCCCCAAAGTTGCTGAAACACAGATCCTGCGAGTAAAAAAAAAGACTGCAAATAAAAAATAATAAATATAGTGGTCGCTCACATCAGTTTAATGATATTGCACAGGAGCTTGTAAAGGGCGGGGTTTACTCTGAAACACAGAAGAAAAGGGTATTCCCTCCAGCATACTGCAACAATATCAGCAAAAAATACTTGAACCCTACATGATAATAGAAATTCAGAGGTATTAGTTGCATACATTTGCAAATATATGATTAAGCGCCGGGCCAGCTTCAAGGCTCCTCTATACCGGCGTCCTTAATATTCAGGGGTTCACATCTGAGGCAGACAAACAGGCATGATACAGATGGGGAAGACAGGGAGGAGGGAGCAAGTAGCAACAAGTTAGGATGAGAGCTGGAAAGCATTGATAAAGTAGTGGGTCTTGAGAGCCCGTTTGAAGGATTCTATAGAGGTGGAGAGTCTGATGGGGAGAGGGAGAGAGCTCCAAAGGTGGGGAGCAGCATGGGCAATCTGTATATCAAAATACTGCTAGCTAAAGGCAGCCACAAAAATAAGGCATCCTGACAATCATTCCACCAGTTCTGCCTTTAGAACACAGTGCCCTGAATTGACTACAGTATGACTTAAATCAGTTTTACTCTAGTCACTCTAAATTAGGGATGTGCAGGCTCGGATAGGTTCGAGTTTGCACGTGGAGTTCGGATTTTTCCCTCCAAAAAAACGGAACTCAGAACGAGGCAAAACGTCATCTTACATGGACGAACATCATCATTCCTGGACAAAAGACCAGGAATGATGATGTTCGTCCATGTAAGATGACGTTTTGCCTCGTTCTGAGTTCCGTTTTTTTGGAGGGAAAAATCCGAACTCCACGTGCAAACTCGAACCTATCCGAGCCTGCACATCCCTACTCTAAATACAGTTTGTACATCACCTCTTAATGTAATCCAGTTTGCCTGCTGGTGCCCCCAGCTTTGCTCAGACTCAACTCATATCATATTACTTCCCAGAGTGCTGAGATCTAATGTACATCTTGTATTACACATATTATAATTTATCCATAATTTGTCCTTGCTGAGTACAACTGCCAGAGCCTGCATTAACCCCCATGCACCATCATCTGTCTAGGCAATGTATGTGATTGTCCTTGCTGAGTACAACTGCCAGAGCCTGCATTAACCCCCATGCACCATCAGCTGTCTAGGCAATGTATGTGATTGTCCTTGCTGAGTACAACTGCCAGAGCGTGCATTAACCCCCATGCACCATCAGCTGTCTAGGCAATGTATGTGATATTATTTGACATCCTGCAAACCACAACTCCTAATCTATAGTTGCATTAATGCAAAATTAGCTGTGTTTTTAAAGTATGTGTTTAATTTTGTACAAATTTGTAATTGGTATTGTTTAATCTTTTTTGACTTGCTAGCCATAGTCATGACCTGTGTTTAGATGGGGATCACTGAAGCATAGTTTATAGTGTCATACTGCCTGTTTACTTAAACTTAGTGCAATATATGTCCACTGATCAATCTGCATTTCAACCAGCTGACCAATTGGCTCAGATGTAAGCTAGTGTCTTAATCAGGCATACTATTTCTTAACATTCAGGGGCCTATTCATTAAACCTAAAAATTCGATGGAGATAATTAGGTTTAGAACTCGCATGGAGTTCTACCTAATTATAGGTGGAATTCATCATTCCATCTCTCCATAAGCATCTATTCCAAAAAGCTGTCATTTTTGCGATGACAGCTTTTTCGGGAAATAGATACTTTTTCCTGCCTACACTACCTTATCGCATCTGGAAACAGTGCTGCGCACGCGCTGTTACATCTGTAAAACCAGCGCATGCGCAGCACTGCCTACAGATGCGTTAAGGTAGTGTACCCCCCCACTCCCCTCCCCCCTCCGCTCACCTCCCCCCCCCCGACTTACCTGTCCGCGCAGCAGCCTCCGTCTCCATCCTGCTGGTCTGTCATGTGGTTTCCCAGCAGACCACATTACAGATTAGAACAAAAAAAAAAACTTTTTTTTTCTTTTTCTAAACTTTCTTGTGCTCTGCTGGGGAGCACACATGTCCGACCAGCCTTCGGAGCCTGAGGACGGAGCAGAGCACCGGAGGGACTCGTCGGGGGACCTGCACATGCGGATACAGGTAAGTCGATTCTGCTATTCGCCACCTCACAGTGGCGAATAGTAACTGCATCAAATTCCGAAAATTCATAATTTTCGGAATTTGATGAATACCACAATTTCCACATCCCCATACTAATGTATGGGGAGTGTGGAAATTAACGCAGGGGAACTTAGCAAGGAGATATCTGTGATATCTCCTGTGCTAAGTCTGTTCATGAATACCAAAATAACGTTATTTAAGGAAAATGTCCTTAAAAACGTTATTTTAGTGTTGATGAATAGGCCCCTCAGTCTTAGGGCAGCTTGCTGAGGGTAGCAGCTTGATGTGGTTATACATTAAGTGGTTAAAATCAAGTGGGCTTTCTGAACAGTTAAATAACATTTGAAAAACATTGAACAACATCGAAGACCAGGTAATTACAAACCCATTACTTAGATACATTTTATTTTTTCCAAATACAAAAAAGACAATATATCAAAAATTTATTTTTATAATCTCACTTCATGGAATCATCTCTAAGGCTACTACATCCTTTACTCTTCCTGCAGCTCACCCTTCTGTACATATTGCTACCTCATTAATCTACTCACCACTTATGAACACACATGAGCTTTTAACCTATCTATACACACTGAGAATAACATCCACAACCTGTCGCCATAAAAATCTTTCGGACAAATCCAACAATTATATTTATATCTCTCTCCTGCTGCTTCTATTAGCTGGTGACATATCACCAAATCCAGGCCCAACCCACATTCCACACCCACAACGAACTATAAATCCAGCTAACCTCATAAACATTGCGTGCCTCCCTTCACCATCCAAGTCACTAAAATGTGCCTTATGGAATGCACGCTCTGTCTGCAATAAGCTAACATCCATCCACGACCTCTTTATTTCAACCAACCTCAACCTTCTGGCAATAACAGAAACATGGCTTACACAATCAGACACTGTCTCCCCTGCTGCACTTTCACATGGTAACCTACTGGTAACATGGTAACCTCATGGTAACCTACTGCACTTCTCACACACCTCCAGGCCTGGTAATTGTAAAGGAGGTGGGGTAGGAATATTACTCTCCCAATCTTTCACATACACAATTCTCCCACAGGTACCTTCCCTCACATTTACATCATTTGATGTACATTCTATCAGGACTTTCACCCCTTTCTCTCTGCGAGTTGCTGTTATCTATCTCCCACCTGGGCCACCTCAACAATTTCTGGAACACTTTTCTGCCTGGCTCCCTCACTTTCTATCCTCAGACATCTCCACCATCATTATGGGTGATTTCAATGGGTGATTTCAATGGGTGATTTCAATATCCCCATTGACAGTCCACAATCTCCTCCTTTACTATTCTCAATCTATACCACCTCTCTTGGCAAACTAATCTGCTCTTTTGGATTTCAGTACCATCTGTATGCGGATGATACTCAAATATACCTATCCTCTCCAGATTTATCTCCATTTGTATTGGTCCGTGTCACTGAATGTCTTTCTGCCATTTCATCTTGGATGTCATCTCGCCACCTGAAACTTAATATTTCTAAAACAGAATTAATTATATTTCCACCGGCCAATAACAGTTACCAATCTGATCTCTCTATCACTGTTGATACCTCGACCATCCACCCCGCCCCACAAGCTCGCTGCCTTGGTGTCATCCTTGACTCTGAACTGTCCTTTGTTCCCCATATTCAATCTGTCTCAAAATCATGTTACATACATTTAAAAAACATATCCAAAATTCGACCATATCTCACACAAGACACTGCAAAAACTCTAAACCATGCACTTATTATTTCCCGCATTGACTATTGCAATAGCCTCCTTACTGGTCTTCCCAAAAACAGGCTATTACCATTACAATCCATTATGAATGCAGCTGCAAGGCTTCTCTTCCTTGCAAAACATTCTTCTTCTGCTGCCCCGCTCTGTCAGTCCCTCCATTGGTTGCCGGTTTTCTACCGTATTCAATACAAAATACTTTCACTTACACATAAGGCTATTAACCAAACCACACCAACATACATCTCTTCATTCATCTCAAAATATCTCCCAATCCGACCTCTCCGCTCAGCACAAGATCTGCGTCTCTCATCCGCGCATGCATTACTTGCTCCCATTCACGGTTACAGGACTTTCTTCGCGCTGCACCAACTCTATGGAATAATCTACCTCGCACAATAAGACTTTCCTCTAGTCTCCAATCCTTCAAGCGTTCCCTGAAAACTCACCTCTTCAGGCAAGCTTATCAGATTCCAGAACCTCCCACATAACCTTCATAGCTCCCATATCTAATTACATCCCCTTTTACAGTCCACACACAATCTCACACATCATCTTTCTCTCACATCCTCATGACATTTGGTCGATATTCCTGTGTGACTGGATCATGCAGCCAACCAAGAAACTGTGCATTCTGGCTGGACCAAAATGCAATATACAGCACCTATCCTTGTGTATCAATGCCTATTTCCCTTAAAATTGTAAGCTTGCGAGCAGGGCCTTCCTACCTATATATCTGTTTGTTATTACCCAGTTTTGTTCTATTAATGTTCCAATTGTAAAGCGCAACGGAATATGCTGCGCTATATAAGAAACTGTTAATAATAATTATAATAATAATAATAATAATAATCCATCATTTCACACAGCAAGGGAGGGACAATTGGTGAGATCTGCCTCTCTCCAAAATCCCAGATGACACAATCTGATTAAAGTCATAATAACCAGTTTCTATGGCTGTGACTGAGTTGTAGTCACTATCAATGCGTGATTGAGCATTATCATGGTGCTATTGTTGGCTTACTACAGTATCAGTAACTTGTGTATGGAGAGGACATGGGGTGAGTGTCTCAGTTGGCACTTAATGGAAGAAAGTCCTACGGAGTGCTGGAAGTGGAAGTGCATAAGAAATTCGAGGGTCTATTTACTAAGCCTTGGATGCAGATAAAGTGGACAGAGATAAAGTGGACAGAGATAAAGTACCAGCCAATCAGCTCCTAACTGTCATTTTTCAAACACAGCCTGCGACATTACAGTTAGGAGCTGATTTGCTGGTACTTTATCTTAGTTCACTTTATCTATTTTATCTTAGTAAACAGACCCCTTTGGTTCTCTACTGGTGCTTCAGAGAGTTTTGTTATGTTTGCCGACTTCACCTTCATCCCTCATGATTCTAACTTGTACATTCCTTGACTTCATCTCTTGTCAATCACGACCAGTCCTTATAGTACTAAGCAGCCTGGCCAGTTGTGATGTGTCAATATATAAGAATAGATGTCCAAACACCTTTGGCGCTGCTAGTTTTCTATTGTCCTTAATAAGGATTAGTACATCAGTCTACGGGAAGAAGATGGGATTCCAGAATATTCTCAATTTCAGAGCAGGTGTTCTAAGTGTTGTATTTGTCCTCTCATAAAACTACCCTCATAAAATATATATATAAAATGAAATTGAATAGTGAAGTATGTAAAAAATTAAGTATATTTATTAATATGAAACATAAAAACAGCGGTCATTAGGCTCATAATTTTGCCATAATAATAAAATGCAAATACTGGACAATGTGCAAATATACATAGAATTGTATTCATTTAGCTAGGCATAGTTGCCATGATAATAAAGTGCGAGTATAGAACAATGGGCCTGATTCAGACCCGCTCGCAAGTGCACAGCGCTCGCAAGTGGGTCGATGGTCCCCCATATACAGCATTGGCCAAGGAAGGTCTAGATGTATGAACCGTTCATCTGGGGGAAGCACAGATGGTGTAATGGTTAGCGTTACTGCCTCACAGCACTGAGGTCATGTGTTCAATTCCCACCACAGCCCAAACTGTGTGGAGTTTGTATATTCTCCCTGTGCTTGCGTGGGTTTCCTCCGGGTACTCCGGTTTCCTCCCACACTCCAAAAAATATACTGGTAGGTTAATTGGCTCCTCACAAAATTGACCACAGTGTGTATGTGTGTGAGCATGTGATAGAGAATATAGGGGGTCATTCAGACCGTTCGTGAGCGGCAGTACGCTCGCAAGCAGGTCGATGTTCCCCCACTGCGCATGCACACGACGGAGGGAGCTCCGTCGTGCGCATGCGCAAGACCCGGCGAGCGATGGGCTCTCCATCGCTCCAGGTCTCACACCAAAGTCAATCAACATCGACAGCACGCCCCCTTTGGTGGGCGTGCCGGGGGCGTGCCTGCCAGACGGAGGCGTTCCCATGGGAATGCCTACCGTCTCAAGCCAGCCCCACTGACATCACTAGTGATGTCAGTGGGAGTGATTTTGGCTCTGATAGAGCCAAAATCACTCCAGGGCTTGCGGCAGCGAGACCCTACCGCAGGGTCTCCGTTGCAAGCCCGATGGTGGGTGGTAACCCACAGCTATGCGAGCGTCCATGAGGACGCTCCAAAAAAAAGGTAGGAGGGCCCTGATTCAGAGCGAGCGCTCTGGTCAGAGCGTTCAGCTCTGAATCAGGCCCATAGATTGTAAGCTCCACTGGGACAGGGACATATGTGAATGGTAAGCTATGCTCTGTAAAGCGCTGTGGAATATGTGTGCGCTATATAAATAACTGGTAATAAATAAATAAATCTGTGACAAAAGCAAGCTGAGCAGTGATAATTTTTCTGAAGCAGTCACAGAAAACAATCTAATCTTACACCAAGTTGAAGTACAGTAACTGTCCATGGTGCTGAAACAGCAAATTGAGAGCCAATCTGAGCTAGCAATGTGCCTTGATGCTTAGCAGCAGCCTAGAAAGGGGAGGGTTTCAGGGACTGAAGAAGGATTATGTCTGAGGCAGTCTGATTCAGATTTGGGAATAGAGTATGAAAGAGAAAGTAACTATGCATATTGGTAAAACCATGTTGCACTGCAGGTGGGGTAGATTTAAAATGAGGGATTTAGATCTGGGAGGGGTGTGTCCAAACTGAAATCTTAATTCCAGTTTAAAAATAATACTGTCCAGCATTTATAGGCTACATGCAAAAGCAGCCAGAATTTACCTCATATGCAAAAAATGTATTTATTCGCACTCCTTGCATTGCAACATGGTTTGTCCAGGTACAGAGGCCCTGATTCAGAGCCGGACGCTCTGACAGAGCGCTCTCTCTGAATCAGGGCCATCCCTCTGAATTTAAGAGCAGCCTCCTGGCTGCTCGCATAGCTGTGGGTGACCACCCACAGCTATAGCGAGCGGCCAAAATGATGGTCGCGATGGTCAAGACCATCGCGACCATCGGGCTTGCAACGAGACCCTTGAGGTAGGGTCTCATCTGCCGCAAACCCTGGAGTGCTTTTGGCTCTGTCAGAGCCAAAAGCACTCCCACTGACATCACTAGTGATGTCAGTGGGGCCGGCCCCAGGCGGTAGGCGTTCCCATGGGAACGCCTCCGTCTGGGCAGCCACGTCCCCGGCACACCCACCAAAGGGGGCGTGCTGTCAATCACCATTGACAGCACGCCCCCTTTGGTGCGAGACCCATAACGACGGCTTGGCCGTCGTTATTTCGGGTCTCGTGCATGCGCACGACGGAGCCGCCTCCGTCGTGTGCATGTGCACTTGGCCAACACCGACCCGCTTGCGAGCGCTCAGCGCTTGCGAGCGGGTCTGAATCAGGCCCAGAGTTACTTGCTCTATTTTACTCTATTCCCAAATCTGAATCAGGCCCAGAGAGTGAGTGACAAACCAAAGAAGATGCTCTGATGCAGTCACAGTAGCCAGGAGGAGCCAGGGGAGGCATAGATATTAGGAATATAACAAAAACAAACAACCATCGGAACACCATGTTGCCGATAATGCTTACGGTAGCTACAATACAAATCTCTCATCCATGATCCTCCTGCCCTTCCCAGCACATCCCAGCCAGCTGCAGAGCAGCAACAGTGGGGGTTGTGGTGACACCGGTGAGATGCAGGGGTCAGGAATGAGAAGCAGGGGGTTGTGGTGAGATGCAGGGGGCTGTGGTGAAATATAGTATGCTGTGGTGATTGCAGGAGTCAGTAGTGAGAAGCAGGAGGCTGTACCAGTACAATGGTCCTGGTACAGCGCTACAACCTTAATGTCAATATATGTCTCTTTTTGCAAAAGTATTTTTAAGGACTGTTCTTTAAATACACTCCCTGTATTCAGGTGGCAGCTGTTTGTTCTCCTGGGAGACTGTCATTGTAAAGGCTCGAAAAAGAATGATGATTACTAAGGTGAGAAACAAATGCTCTATAGTATATTAAGCTTTTTAATTATTACTGTATATTTTAACTATTATACTTACCACAATATGGTCATATGTGAGCATATCAGAATATATCTTTCCTGGACCCTCAGAATCGTCCCTCCCAAATCAGAACAAGGGGGATTTACCAAAATGTACCTTATTTCTTTGTAGAGCTGTATCACTCTTAAAGGGTGAGTATTGCTAAGAATGGGGTGAGAGAAGCCGCTTTCTGGTGTAGTACAATCCAATACGTTTGGTAGAGAAAGAAAAGTAATATGTGTACCGCAATCTAGTTGTATTCAGTATGTGCTCATCAGAGTAAAGGGTCTTTCATGTAGTCATCTGGGTTATCCCTCCAAAAAGATCATATAGGGGGTTACCATGATCTACCTACCTTACAAAAGAGTTATAGAAGGAGATAGAGGGATAATGGGAAAGGGAAGAAAAAGAATAGCATCTCTACTGTCGTAAAAATGAAGACGTATGATAAGAATATTTTACACAGTTTTCCTTTACCACTGACATTCACAGTAAAAAAAAAAGACAAAAAGAAATATACTGTAGTGTCAAGAGTCCAACAGTCTTCTCTGGCCAAGAACTGGCTTGGTGGAAAAGGGCAATGAAAGCTCCCAGTCTTACATCATAAAGAACCGGATAACTGTGCCTGCTGGACTAGCACATGTCTGCTGTGAAAAGAGAAAGACAGTCTGGTACCTTTTTCCCTCCCCTTCTTATACTGACATTGTAATGGTGAGGGCCACTGATTGAATGATATTGAATTCAGTAACATTATTTTTTATTTTATTTTTTTGGGTACATGAAAATCTATGATCCACTGCCTAATCCTAGGAGAGTGAGGGGTTAAGGCTGCGAGCCAAGTACCTGTTTTGTTCTACACTGCAAGTACGCCAGTTGCATTCAATCAGCCAGAAAACCTGCAAACTATAAACCTTTCAGTGCAGCCACTGAGCGGAGGAATAAAGGCAGGGCCATAAAAATTCATCAGGATAATGTAGAGAGGAGGCAGGATGGAGCCAGAATCTCTGCAATAAGCTCATCACTCATCCACTGGCATTTACTGCACAACCCATCCTGCTCTTTCTTAAGGACAATTGATGTTCCTTTTGCCATTAGCATAATGACTGCAGTGCAATATTTCTAGAAACTTCCTACAAGTGTTCTTAGTGCTGTAGCATGCGACTACATAGCAGTGTGTATGTTTTTGTGTGTGTTAGTGTGTGGATGTCATGGCCGATTATGTCCAGCATCAGGTCACTTTGTTCGATTACGCAATCGATGCTGTGATACTCTGACAGGCAAGGGGTTACAGGAAGGTATTACAGCTAGGAATTACAGTAGTATGTTGTTTTGTTTAACTTGCAGCACTTGCATGCATACAAAGCATTAGAGATTACAGAATAATTCCAGCCTTGCTTTCACCTCAGAGGTTCTGGTTGTATTATTAGTCGTGAAAAAAATTCTATTTAAGCAATATTAGGATTTTGCAGATTACATGAGCATGGGTCATGTTTTCATATAGAATATACAGCATCATAATAAGTGTTTCGGCTCCAGAGGTGAGGCTGCAGCGCAGTTCAAGCTTCAAATAGTGAAACCACACCAACTGCCACCCTAAATGCTGTGAAACATCACTGGCAGTTGCTGTGGCTCCACTATGTAAATTATTTTGGAATGTGCTGCAGCCTCACCTCTGGAGCTGATCTACTGATTATAATATATAGCAATAGAGACCAAGGGATGTTGATCCCATTCAATATCTGAGCATGGTCTATTAGCTGTAGATCATGACAAACAGTAAATCTGGCCGAACAATAACTGCATCTAAATGCTGTTATTGTACGATCACTTTAACGGTGGGTAATTGTATCTGGCCAGTGGTGGCTACAGAGGTTGGGCTGCAGTACAGAGACGCCCATCCACTGCTCTACTGTAAATGGTTGCTCAGAATGTCAGTTGGAACTTGCCTGCGTTCGACTCGCCACCCCCATTACCTCCCACAAACACTCACTACCTGTCAGGCCCAATTCACACTATGGGCCTGATTCAGACCCGCTTGCGAGCGCTTGAGCGCTCGCGATCAGTTCAATGGTGTGCCCTGTGCACGCGCAGCGGCCGCACTGCGCGTGCGCAGGCCCCAGAGCGAGAGAGAAATTTGCTCGCTCCGTGGCTCACTACAAAAGGAGTGGCTATCGATGTTGATCGACAGCACGCACCGTTTTGTAGGCGTGGTGGGGGGTGGCTTCACGGATGGAGGCGTTCCCATGCGAACGCCTACCGTTTGTGGGCAGCCCCACTGACATCACTGTCACTGTCAGTGGGAGCTTCCGGCTAGATTAGAGCCGGAAGCTCTCTGGGGCTTGCGGCCACGAGACCCTACCACAAGGGTCTTGTCGCAAGCCACGATGGTCGCGATGGTCTTGACCATCGCGACCATCATCCTGGCCGCTCGCAATAGCTGTGGGTGGTCACCCACAGCTATGCGAGCGGCCAGGAGGCCGCACAAAAAAAAAAACGCCCTGATTTAGAGTGAGCGCTCTTTCAGAGCGTCCGTCTCTGAATCAGGCCCTATGATCGCCGTCTTATATCCATCGTGGCACGTGGCCGATGATCCTGAGACTCGTGCAGTAGACACAATATCAGCCAACTGCGAAAACATCGTCATCACTTTTGAATAAGGCCCTGAGTGATAAAAAGTTGCCATCTCTGTGATAATTTTTATAATATATGTCATTGGAGAATGGACCCAGCTTATTCTGGTCAGGAAGCCAGCAAGACCCCTGACCGCTATGCATTAAGGAAATTGTGCACTTCATCACATTTTTACATTTCACCTTCTCTCTTCAGTAGTTTGGCACCATCTGCCTTGTTCAATGAGCAATGTTTTCACTGATTTAATAAGAAGTCACCTAAGCGCTGGATATTAACTTAACTTCATCTATAGGAAATACGTTTATTGAAGCATAAAGGAAATGTCCTTTTGAAAATATATTGTACCTATTGCCAATTTTTGTACCTAATACAGGGGCTCGCTGGCGAATTTTAGCCTGGGGGGGGCATGCACTGGCCTATGAGTAGCGGCCCATCCTTAACAAGCGATAGTTTTTAGGTATAGAACACAGGCTGTCTAATTAAATAGACTACTGCTGGAGAAAACAGGTGCTAGAACTGGTGAAAGGATGTGTTTTTGCATTGTAATACAGTATATACATAGTCAGAGCACCATAAACAGCAGGGGCGTTTCTACAGAGGAGGGAGACGTGTGCACTCCCTGTGTTTCCCAAGTGCGCATGAGCAGAACACTGGAAAAATTGGCTGCGGCAGACATTTTTCAGGTGTTTTCTCCGGCGAGACAGACCGGCACGTGACTTCGGAGGGGTGCGTAATTAAAACATATGGGTGCAGGGTGTGGGGGCCCCCCCCCTGGACCCAGGGGCCCGTATGCACCGCACACCCTACACCCATTATAAATACGATATACAGTATATACATAGTCAGAGCAACATATACCGTATATACATGGTCAGATCACAATATATAGCATATACATAGTCAGAGCACAATATACAGTATATACATAAAGCACAATATGCAGTATATACATAGTCAGAGCACAATATGCAGTATATACATAGTCAGAGCACCATATACAGTAAATGCATAGCCAAAGCACAATATACAGCATATACATAGTCAGATCACAAAATATAGCATATACATAGTCAGAGCACAATATACAGCATATACATAGTCAGAGCACCATATATAGCATATACATAGTCAGAGCACAATATGCAGTATATACATAGTCAGATCACAATATATAGCATATACATAGTCAGAGCACAATATACAGTATATATATAGTCAGAGCACCATATATAGCATATACATAGTCCGAGCACAATATGCAGTATATACATAGTCAGAGCACCATATACAGTATATACATAGTCAGATCACAATATACAGCATATACAGTACATAGTCAGAGTACCACATACAGCATATACATAGTCAGAGCACAATATACAGTATATACATAGTCAGAGCACAAAATACAGTATATACATAGTCAGAGTACCACATACATAATCAGAGCACAATATACAGTATATACATAGTCAGAGCACTATATACAGCATATACATAGTCAGAGCACAATATACAGTATATACATAAAGCACAATATACAGTATATACATAGTCAGAGCACAATATACAGTATATACATAGTCATAGCACAATATGCAGTATATACATAGTCAGAGCACCACATACAGTATATACATAGTCAGAGCACAATATACAGCATATACATAGTCAGAGCACAATATGCAGTATATACATAGTCAGAGCACCACATACATAGTTAGAGCACAATATACAGTATATACATAGTCATAGCACAATATACAGTATATATGCAAAGATATCTGTGTTATGGGGGTCCATTCATCATCCCTTAATTTCTACTAAAGTAGGTGAAAATTTAAATTTTCACCTACTTTTGTAGAAATTAAGTTTCAGGTTCATTCATTAACTGCATAATGCAGGAGAGATCACTGATATCTCCTGGTTACAATTGTCCCAAGATAATTTCCACAGTCCCCATACTTTAGTAATTATGTAAGTCATCCAGTTCCGAAAAAGCATTTTTTTCGGGACTTGGTGGTGTTACTGTGCGTCATCCTGAGATGGCGTACAGCCCCCGATAGTATTCACAAGCTGACGTTTATATGGTAGCTTATGCAGCAGAGATCTTTTTAAACTCCTCTTTGCTGTGTTCTGGCTTCCTGTGGCTGCCAGCTCCATCACCGTCCCTCCTCTCGGCTCCACTGTACTCCCCCCCACATGAGAGTAGTCGACATGGTAGAAATATCGTCAGTCACAATGTCGACAGTACATGTCACCATTAAGTTCCGAGTTAAATCAATTATATGTGAATAACTATAAGGGAGTCAGCAAGCAATACCATCTTACCATTACAGAGAAACAATCTACCACTTGTTCCACACAAGACTGATGGAGACAAGACATAATCCATAACTATATTACCCATTAAGGGTAATTAACACATGAACACCTCTTTGACTCTAAGGTATGTAATTGTATCTTGTTCCAGCAACATTAATTATCCTGTGGTGTCAGCACTTTCCAACTATAACATCCTTCTCACTAGAGAATCACAAGATCGCTTACTTTTTATAGCTCTTTAATTCTTCTCTGACCCGCTTTATCATCGCCCAGACCACCTTTTAGCACCCACTGCAGTACCCCCACGTCTTAGTACAGCGGACTATACAACATCAATTACTGAATAGATCAGTCTGTATCCCTAAGCGGTGCTTTTGAACTTAGGGCCTGATTCAGACCCGCTCACAAGCGGGCCGATGTTGGGCCAGTGCGCATGTGCACGACGGACCCGGCCCCGTCGTGCGCATGCACGAGACCCGGATAGCGACAGGCAAGCCGTCGCTATGGGTCTCGCTACAAAGGGGGCGTGCTGTCGATGGTGAGTGACAGCACACCCCCTCTGGTGGGCGTGCCGGGGGCGTGGCTGGCCAGACGTAGGCGTTCCCATGGGAAAAAGCACTCCAGTGCTTGCGACAGACGAGACCCTAACTCAAGGGTCTCGTCGCAAGCCCGATGGTCTTGACCATCGCGGCCATCTTTTTGGCCACTCGCTATAGCTGTGGGTGGTCACCCACAGCTATGCGAGCGGCCAGGAGGCTGCTCTAAAATCAGGAAGGACGGCCCTGATTCAGAGCGAGTGCTCTGTCAGAGTGTCCGGCTCTGAATCAGGGCCTTAGAATGCAACAACCACCAGTTACAATGCAGTAATACAGGGTACAGATCCCCAACATCTAGAAATATGGACATTTAATCCCACTCCCTTATGAAGCACCCTATGAATTTAGCGAATTTTTATCATGTGATGTCTATTGCATACAATCAATGCAAGATCATCTATATATTTTCTGCTTATTATGCATCCCGTTTCTAATCTCTGTCTATATACATGTTTACATGTCTATATGTACCTCTTTTTAATGATCCCAGCACCCCAGACGTAGGGATAATGTATCAGGTATGACAGGACCTGATATTCCAGACCTTTGAGCCTTTTAAGAAACGCTATATGTAATTGTATACATTAGCACAGTCAGTGGTGGTTCTAGGGTGGGCTATCAGGGCCGGTGCCCAGGGCGCCGGCCCCTAGAGGGCGCCACTGAGACCCCAGAAGGCAAAAAAAAAAAAAATCCCATAATTAAAAAAAAACAGCGCTGGTCCCCCCCGCGTTGCCAGTCGTCCGCTGATATTTGTTATCCACTGGCACCCGGCTCCCTCCCTGCAGCGGCAGCCGAAGCTCACTCCAGAGCTCCGGCTCCCCCATAGAGCACTATGGGAGGGACATCATGACTACTACTATAGGGGGCATTATTACTGGGGCACTACTAATGTTGGCACTACTATAGGGGGCACTACTACTGTGGGCATTGCATTAGTGGCACTACTAAGTACTGTGGACCTTATTGTATAAGGGGCACTAATTTGGGCATTGTGTAAAAGAGGAACCACTGTGTGTCATAACATGAATAAGGGACTAATGTGTGGCGTAATTTGAATTGGGGATACTGTATTATAAAGGGAATTACTGTGTGTGGCACAATGTATTATACAGGGCATTACTGCGTGTGGCATAATGTGTTATACAGGGCATTACTGTGTGTGACATAATGTGTTATACAGGACATTACTGCGTGTGGCATAATGTGTTATAAAGGCCATTACTGTGTGTGGCATAATGTGTTTATAAAGGGCATTACTGCATGTGGCATTATGTATTTATAAAGGGCATTACTGTGCACATTGCAATTATTTGCCACGAGGGGAGAGCTTGGGGGAAGCCCAGCACCTTCATAAGTGCTGGGCACGCCCCACAGTGTGATGAATTGGGGGTGTTCCGCAAGGACATGCCCCCTTTCTGGAAGCACCTGCTTTCAGCGCACGCAGAGGAACATCATCTACAAAAAGTTGTTTTGTTGGGGTTTTTTTTTTGGGGGGGGGGGGGCGCAACTGTGAACTTTCGCCCTGAGCTCCACAATGTCTAGAACCGGCCCTGAGCACAGCTAATGAATTGGCACCACTCAGAACAACGGAGAGAACGACTAACAGCTGTGAATGAGGCACCAACCAATCAAACAACAGCCTCAGTCAGATTTACATAAACTGGTAAAACCTCTCAACCTCAAATAGAAGTCTCGGCATTCACCCACTACACTATCTCCCAGAGGAAGGCCAATGAAGGCTGAAACGCATTGAGGCTACATACCAGTACGGACTTACTTAACTGACATTTTTGGATGGTTGCTGCTATTTCCTATGTGGCTAAAGGACCTCTGTGACGTATCCACCACGTGACCGCTGCAGGAGGCTGGACCACTCCTGCGTTACCATCCACTAGGGCATAGAGGGGGAATAAATATTTGTAGCGAGCCACCGTGCCCGAAGCGTGGCGAGCAGACACTTTTGAACCCCTGTTAGCATCCCCGCCCCTCCCCCTTTCAGGCCTGGTCACATGGGTGTGACATCGCAGGTCCATCAGCCTTTATAGTCTAGACCTAACCATTTTTGGATCCTTTAAGGAGGAAGGAGAAACCTTATTCGTGACTACAAGGAGCCATGGTCACGTGAACTACCCGGAAGTGACAGCGACCAAGGGAGATGGAGTATGGACAGCGAGCCAGCAAGGAGTGGGAGGCAGACATCTGGAGAGCAGATTAGAAGTGAGTTTCCATCCGGAGGGGATGCCCTGTAATTAGTTCAAGTGAGCCTTAGCCGGTACTTCCCCTCCCCAGGCACCGCCGAGCCCCCCTCTAGCCATGGTTCCAGGCAGTGTGTCTGGAAACAGATGCACCACTAGTTTTCACGTCTGAGGGGAAGGAAGTCCAGCCAGGAGGCCCTCTTGCTTACCCCAGTACCCCAGCCCCATTCCTAAGAAGACCACCCCGGGCATCATTCACTAACTATTTTTTCTTTACTTTTTGCCACCCATCCGACCTCAGTTAGACTAGCGGGACGCCACAGTCTATCTAGACTTATATACTCAATCTACTATTTGGAGCATATATTATTAACAGCAAAGACTATACTGTACAGACCCCACCCACCTATGGGGCATAATCTTTTAAGTTTAATAACATAATTTCATTTGTTACCCTTGTGCATCTATATGCCCTCCATATGTTATGGTATTCATCCTTTTGTGACATACAGTAAGTACATTTATTTTATTTTATTAAATTATTGGGCTCTCACTGTTACCAGCTGAGATAGGACACATGCAGGTAATCATTGCCATACATTACTATTAACTACAGGCTGAGCGCCACACCTTTTCTATTTTCTATATTTCTACTGAATAGGTGAGGCGCAGGGGCGCCAAGAGGGGGGGAGCGGGTACAAATTACCCGGGTTTGCTGTAGGGGCCCGGGTCCGGTACCGCTCCACCCCCCCTCTTTCATCACAGCAGCCGGCACATGCTGCTGTGTGCTGGGCTGCACTGGGAGACTGCTTGCGGCTGCTGTGAAGCAGCCACGGCAGTCTCCTATGCCTGTGGGGGGAGCGATCAAGCTGGTGGCGCCATCAATGGTGATGCGCCGGGCTGAGGGGGCTCAGAGCGCTCCCCTTGCCAGTGCACAACTTTTTTTCTCGAAGGGGGCGTGGCCAGGCCTCCTGTGATTAGGCCACGGCCCCCTTTACCTGGGTCCGCTGCGGCTCTCGGTGGGCCTGGGTGAGGGTACATATTGGTTGTCAGCAGCTCGCCGCGATCACAGAGCTCAGTGCGCAGGACAAACCCATTTTTATTGAGGTTCCGAGTTTAGGTTTAGAGTTAGGCTGCGGTTAGGGCCAGGTAGGGCTCTAACACTGTAAAATCACTCTGTTGACATGCCAACTGTCTACATTCCCAATGTCGACTTGATAGCTATGTCGACATTATGTGCAAGTTGACATGTCACAAGCCGACATAACGTTCAAGTCAACTATTTGAAAGTCGACATTTGATACCACACCCATCCACACTGAGGCTAGAGAATGAATGTCCCCAAATTCCTGCTGTATGCAATATTTCTAAAGTTCCTTCCATTTTCCGTCTACTCAAAATAATGATCTTGTATATGGATGGGCCTCATCCACTACCTTATTCAGTATTTGTCACTAGTCCAGACTCTCACAGTAAATAATGAGATGAAAGGGTTAAATACTCCCCTTACGTACTAACTGTAATTTACTATCTATACTCCAACGCTCAGATATTGGTTATACCAGAAACCTATCCCACTAGTATGAAAGTGTGGCCTTGCTGACACGTGAGTCAGCCACGCTTCCATGCCACGTTTACCAATAACAGAATTTATTTCTACAGGTCTCTAACGTTTGTGTTTCTTATAGTTTTTAAATAGAACTTGTAGGACCTCTTCTGTGGACCTAGGGCCTGATTCAGCATGGATCGCTGATTCGATCGCGTCTGCAATCACGCACGCAGTTCTGCTGCGAAAGTATGCTAATAACTGCAATCGCAAGGCACTCGCACAGACAACATGCAGACGCCCACTTCTCCTCTCGCACATCCGTAATACCTTGCAATCCAGCCAAAACATCGGTAACATCAAAGTACATCGGAGCCACTCGCACATTTAAGCAGGCCTGACCCTACCACTAGATTGCTCACTTTCCTGCACGCAGTGAGAGCTCAAGCTGCGTATACAATCACAATGGCTAATTAACGCACGCCCCTGCAACAGCGTTAAAGCACACTGCCACGCCTGCGTTTCTCTGACTACCCCCTCATCACCACCCCTAAATAGTGCTTCCTGTCAGTCACTCTACGATGGGTCTGCGTACTCACTGCGATCGCAGTCCTGGGCATTCGGGCACTGCGATGTATACACATACGCAGTATGCAACAATTGACTGTGTACGCTTTAGCAGTTTCGATCCTTGCTAAATAAGGCCCTTAGTACTTAGCAGGATAGCGTGTAGGTCACTATGGAAACTAACAGACACAATTGACTTTTGTATAAAGGTGACTATGTGGCGCTCAGTACAAATCGAGAGAGAGAGAGAGAGAGAGAGAGAGAGAGAGAGACTGACTCTAGTAAAGAAAAAAATGGCTGCATGTACCGGCCGTTAGGGGACACAGCTGGGGAGGACGAATTGGCAGTAACACCTTTTCTGTAGGTGGTAACACCAATATTGTGGCACAACTAGATTTGTTAGATATACATTATCTCTGTTATTATAAAAAGAGTTGTTGTCGGTGGTTGGGCTGAGCGAGTGCTTCTTTCTCCATGTAGTAAAGGTAATTTCTGATCAGTCAACACTCAAATCTCCATCAGTGCGACATTTCCACAACAAACCCAAAGAGAGAGGTCTTTCAGAACTCTGCCAACCTCAGACAATGTGGCCTATTGCTGCCTTTTAGTTGTGCAAATATGCTTATTTGTCCACTTACAGATTTTAAGGTGCATGCCCACATCCTGGTCTGCCACCAGAAAAGAGGGATCGGCCTACTTTGACATACTTGTGGGTCCGCCTAAAAATGCTCATGGCACTACCACTTTACGATGATCCCATTCATTGATTTCAACTATTATACAGATCTCCTAAAATACTCCTCAGTTGAGTCTCCATTATGTCTAAAATTTATCGTGACAGTGAGCCGACGGCAGGACTGTTTTTGCTGCAGGCAGATGCCCCCTGACCCGGCCTGTGGGTCTTATCACTATACCTCCATCAATACAAATCAAACTAATAGAGATGTAAGAAGCCTTTCAAAAAAGTGGTGAAGTTTCTCATAGCAACCAACCAGCTTCTAACTCTCATTTTATGGAATGTCCTTGATAAATGACAGCTAAAATCTAATTGGTTGCCACGGGGAACTTCTCCACACTTGTCGACTTCTCCACTCTTGAGAAGGTTTGATATATTTCAGCCCAAAGTCTGTTTCTTGTAAGACCTCTGCAATGATGTCCAAGCACATCTCAGCTGGTTTTGATTAGAGCATTCCAATGCAGACGTGACGAGAGATGCCTTTAAGAACAATGACAACCACTGGGAAATGACCAGCTTGAAGCATCTATAGCTTCGAATAGTTGTGATTTCTGCAAATAGCAGTCTGCAAAAATGACCTATACGACATAGGTAATTGTACCTAATTGTGTTTATTACGGTACGTCTATAGGATTTTTCTGTTCTGCTGTGCCAGAGGATATGAACTGAATGGATTTTTGGGTCCGTTTTTCTAAGCAATAGTGGCTTCCATGCTCGTTTCTGAAGCACATTTTCAGACCTCTTGAAGACCTAGAGAAAGAATTATGAGAACCCTGATTACATAGCTGCTACAGTTTAACATTAGAGATGAGTTTAAAACTGTTCCACAAGATTTTCAATTTTGGCTGCAAAATTTTGCAAGTTTCGCCAGTAGCATTTGTAACAACTAGTTCTATATGCTGAGCAGCCAATCAGAAAACAAGGAACATTGGGTCTCATTCAGACCCGCTCGCGAGCGCAGGACGCTCGCAAGCGGGTCGATGGTACCCAAATGAGCATGCGCACAACGGAGGGAGCTCCGTCGTGCGCATGCGCGAGACCCGGATAGCGACAGCCAAGCTGTCGCTCCGGGTCTCGCACCAAAGGGGGCGTGCTGTCGATGGTGATTGACAGCACGCCCCCTTTGGTGGGCGTGTCGGGGGCGTGGCTGCCAGACGGAGGCGTTCCTATGGGAACGCCTACCATCTGGGGCCGGCCCCACTGACATCACTAGTGATGTCAGTGGGAGTGATTTTGGCTCTGATAGAGCCAAAATCACTCCAGGGCTTGCGGCAGCGAGACCCTACCGCAGGGTCTCGTCGCAAGCCCGATGGTCGCGATGGTCTTGACCATCGCGACCATCATCATGGACGCTCGCATAAGCTGTGGGTGGTAACACACAGCCATGCGAGCGTCCAAAAGGCCGCTCCAAATTTAAATAGGACGGCCCTGATTCAGAGCGAGCACTCTGGTCAGAGCGTCCGGCTCTGAATCAGGGCCATAATCCAGACGTGAACTCACCACTTTGAATATCGTTTAAATAAACTTCCCAGGCAAAATATAATGCCATAAATCGCAGCATTACTTCATGTGAGCAAGGCCTTGATAATGCAATTCATTACATTTCTCTATGCATATCCCGATTTCCATGGGACAGTGCTTATTTCAGGGAGGCAATCCCGCCATCCCACAATTAGTGCGCTCGGCACGGTTTCCACAAAAACATCATTAACAAACGTGGTTTTTATATTAAAAATGCAGACCCATGTGCCGTAACCACAGTCCCTATCTCTAATTGACAATGGCCAGTCCTAGGAGCTGCGTGGGGCTCTAGGCAAGAACAAAGCATCATGGGTCCTTTAAAATTTTGCAATGGGAACCGGTGTGCCACTTTCCAATACTGATAAAGAGTCACAACAAACAATGTATGCTCACAATGCTTCAATACTTTGCAGTGCACCAACTTATCCATTAGGGGCATTTCAAGGTCATTCATGCTCTATGGAAACCCCACCTATCCATGTCTATATTTGCAGGTTTGTGGACATCCTTTAGAATGCTCATGGTGGAATGAATGAAATGATAGGGAGCTTACCTTTTTGGATAATGTCTCCGATTGCTAACGTTATTTAAGGGTGGCGGTGACAGGTCTTGCCTATAGCTAAAGCGCCACTGGTGAAGGTTTTTCTGATCCTTCCCTGGCAGACTGGGTGCTCCTCTTCCTTCCTGCTTCTGCGTGCAGGTGCTGACTAATGAACACATATGTGCAATAAAGGCACCATATCCAGGATATTGTCATTGACCATTGTCATCAGCAAGCAATAAAATACATCACATCAATATGCACTCATCACTGGGGCAGCCACTTATCCGAGGCTCTGTCCCGGCTTAAGTATAATAAATTAATCCAAAACTGAATATTCTATCGCTGTGAAATATGGCGATAAGCGAAGCTACTTAACAGGCAAAAATTGTGATTTGTAATAAATATGTCACCCTTGACTCCACCCTCTCCTTCGCCCCCCACATTCATTCTCTGGCTCAATCCTGTCGGTTCCAGCTACATAACATCGCTCGCATATTGGCTCCGCCTCCTCCCTATTAGCCTGCGAATCGTGGCATTTTGCAGTGAGGGGGCGGGGCTTAGTGACATGGAACCTGCTCTGGAGGCTGTCAGGGGGGTTTCTGGGTGCTCAGGAACCCCCCCAGCATATGCTACTGGATGTCTCCCCTCTCCCCTAGATTGTAAGCTCTAGGAGCAGGGTCCTCCTCCCTTCTGTCTCACAGCCCTTTTCTCTAGCACTTCAATGACAGCCTTCACCTTGCCAGCTGTATTGTGTATGGAGAAATGTGGTGCTAATTGTTACTTGTGCTCTGTTTATGTTTTGATTACTGTATTGTAATGTAATGTTCTGTGTACCCTGTACTGTGCTACTGTTGACGTATGTACGGCGCTGTGGACCACTTGTGGCACCCTATAAATAAAATTTAATAATAATAATAATAAAATATACCCCTAAAACTTTGGATGACTATTGTGAATTAATGTACTCAATCAATCTAATAAAAATATTATAAAAAGAAAGATAAGTTTGGCACTTTGGAAGTCAGTATTACGCATGCTTTTCCTGTCCCCTTATTTTTACTCACAGACCCATGTCAGACACATTTATGGAATTTTTTAAAATGTCTTCATCCAGAGTCTGTATCCCAACTAATTGCACTTCTAAGTGTGGATAAACCATTACCCAGACTCAATGTACCTAACACCAGATAGGGTTTTTTGTTCAAACCAAGGAGAACCACAGGGATTAAACAGACAGAACTTATTCTAAAAGTTCATTCATCAGTAAAATCACCAAGATAGTCACGGTATTAATATTAATTGCCTTCTGGTCCTTTTATGATGTTCATATATTTGCCCAATAAAGCCTAAATGAATATTACATTTCTTGCAGAAATTGCAGAAAAAGCTGCTTGAATGTAATTCAAGGCCAAGTACGACCGAGTAAGGTCATTTTTAATTACATTAAAAAAGATAACATTTTGCCATTTCCACTGTGACCATATGAATGATTGCCACCATCGCAATATAAAGTGGCCGCACTGCAATATCATTTCCTACAAGAGGGAAGAAGAAAAATAAAGGGTTGTTACTGGCAGGAGTCATTTACTCAGAGGTAGTAATACAATCACAAACTTTTGTCAATTTTCTGTTTTATTCAAAAATACTCAAGGGATTCTCTAAAAAAAAATGTCTAGCTATATTATATTAAAGAATAATTTAACAGCAATATCATACAAGTATCAACAAGCAGCCCTGTGGAATCCACATAAAGTTTCCATAGCAACCACACTCCGGATTCCTTCTGACAAAGTAATTGTATAATGTGATGCAGGGGGTTTGGGGGCTAGAACACTTGTAAGGGGTACTTTACAGTTTTCCCAAACCTCCTTGCAAGTCATCACAAGTTAACGTGGGCTACCGTGGCAACCAATGAAAAGATGTATGTTATCTTTACAGATAAGACCCTCAATAAAATGAATGCTCTGCTTAACATCTGTACAGGGCTGTTGTAAGGGGTTTTGTGCTTAATGCTGACAATTAAATTGCCAGACTCCACAACAAGTCCAACCGTGCCCATAAAGACAGTCATAAATCCAATGAAATAGTGTATTAGTATCGCAACTGTATACGATGCTTCTCTTCGTTTATTTAAATATGATTTATATGCAGATTTATATGCGAGTCATGGAAACAAAAGTTATTAATTTAAATTTCACTCTCCCTGTGGGTGTGCTGTGGTGTTTCAGGAAGAGGTAGAACAGGTTTGGCTTAATTTTCAGTAAATTATATTGCTGCACAGACAGACTGTATAATTATAAATAATAATAATCATCATAATGTATTATAATATTGTGATTGTTATTACTACATATTGCGAAACTCCTGCGTTTAAGATGTAGTAGATAATAATGGGGGAGGTGTATCAAACCTTGGAGAGAAATAAAGGCCTTCATTCAGAGGCGGCCGTACGGTCTACGACCGCACGGCCGGCTATATGTTTGTCAAGTGCGCATGCGCACGAGGGAGCCGGCTCCTTCATGCGCATGCGTGAGACCCGCAACGACCGACAGCGCCAGTCGTAGCGGGTCTCTTGCCAAAGGGGGCGAGCTGTCGATGTTAATTGACAGCTCGCCCCGTTTGGAAGGCGGGCCGGGGGGGTGGCAGCCCAAACGGAGGCGTTCCCATGGGAACGCCTACCGTTTGGGGGAGGCCCCACTGACATCACTAGTTATGACAGAGCCAGAAGCTCTCCGGGGCTTACGACAAGTGAGACCCTACCCTAGGGTCTCGTCGTAAGCCCCGATGGTCGCGATGGTCTCTGACCATCGCGGCCATCACCCTAGCGGTCGTTAGGCTGTGGGTTTACACCCACAGCTCTAACGACTGAAACAGAGGCGGGCGGTCAGGATGCAAGCGGACGCCCAGTTTCTGAGCGACCGCTTGCATTCTCCGACCGCCTCTGAATGAGGCCCAAAGTACCAACCAAACAGCGTCTAACTGTCATTTTAAAGACTGTTTGGGAGATTTATCAAATCTTGGAGAGAGATAAGGTACCAACCAAACAGCTTCTATCATTTTTCAAACACAGCCTATAAATTGGCAGTTATGGGTTGATTGGTTGGTGCAACGACTTAGCACAGACTACCTTTAATGGGGGCCTGACTGCCTAACCAATGATGTTTCTAACCGTACAATTATTACAATCCTATAAGGCCTACTCGGCCTAGCACTGCTTAGGAGGTGGATTGCTTAGGAGGTGGGTCAAACAATATCTATAGGGCCTAATTCCCTCTGCGCCATGGCCTAGTGCCACCTAACCTGTGGTCCAAGCAATATCTATAGGGCCTAACACCCTTTCTGCACCATTGAGTCTAGTGCCCACCTAACCTACAGCTGGGGGGCTAAATGTATGTGGGCCTAGAGCCCTTCCTAGCAAAGAGCTGAGGGGGACCTATATGTATGTGGGCCTAGTGCCCTTCTTAACAGGGCTTAGTGCCCTCCTTACAACCCCTGGGCCTATTGCTCAACTATTTCACACAGGCCTAGCGCCTGACAAAGACCCATGGGCCTTTTGCTCAAACCCTGATGGTTTAGGTAGGAAAAACAATGGACTCACCAGTGCTGTATTTGGCTGAACCAAGCCTGATTCATCCCTGGGACAACTCCCACTATCTCCGGACTTCCTGTAGCCTTCACCTGAGGTGGGCTAATTTCCACTGTCCTAGGACTTACATGTCATCTTCATCCAGGGAGCAGTGACCAAGGTAAGTCCTATTGCATTGGCCACTACTGCCCTAGGGCTTCTGGAGTCTTCACTGACCCCACTGCTGGTAGGTGTCATCTGTTTGATCTTCACCTGTTGGGCGGTGGCCTTTTTAAACTCTTCTGCGATGGCCGCTGCCCTCCAGGACTTTCACCATCTTCTCCCTTCTGTCTTCAGGAGCTCTTCATTGCTCCTTCTTGGCCATCGAACTTACTTCCCGATCCTCACTTTGGCTAATACAAGCCAGCACCAGAGGGCAGGGTGATGATGCCTTCTTGGATTGGTGACGCGGCAGGCCGTGATTTACTCACTGGAAAGGCCTGCTGTGATTGGCATGGGCCTGAATCCTTGCAGATTCAGGTCCGCCACCACTATCCCCATGCTCGATGTCACACTCTGCTGTCAGGGCAGGAGGGGAGAGGATCCTCCAGGATACAGGCTCTCTGCCATGCCTGGAGGTCACACTGGGTCAAATTGCATTGGTGAACATGGCTGGGATTCTTCCAGTTCCATGCCCGCCGCCATGCTTGGGGCCTCTACCGGACCCCGATGCACCCCCCCAACTGTGGAGGGCCATTGTGCACAGTAGCAGGGGCAGTGACCGCACGAGTACACTGGCCTCTGCTACAGGGCAATGGGAGCCACATTGCACAAAGATTTACATACACACACACATGTGTACATAGATTTGTTTGTATTACACAAATGCACCCCCTGTAAACCCCTGTAGAAATATTCCCTATTTCAAAGATCCTATTGCACAGAGAAACCCCTTGATATTGCACAGGTATTCCCTTTTCAGAGACAAGGTCCGGTTTTCTTTGCCCAAGTTACAACTATTTCACCATAAGCCCCTCCTATAAGAAATCACAGAAGTAAAGGCATTGTCTCTCTGACCAGAACTGCTCATCAGAGTCCTGAATCGGACTGAAGCCCACACTATTATTTTATTTATTGCAAGGCCAAGGTGTGTGCTTCCATCCCATCCCCTGATGCAAGCAGACTGAAATCTCAGGGCCCTGAGAGAATAAGTCTTAAAGCCTAACTCAAAAGATGAGGACTCTGATCTTCTGGAGCCATAGGCACCTTAGGATGAGGGTCTTCGGGTTCCCATTGGCAAATGCCTTTAAGCCCACCAAGACTAGGAAGAGCTTATTTCCCTAAAGTTGGCCAAAGCTCTACTATGGAGCTGTAATTTTTACCTACCGCACAACACAGGCTGTGTTAAGGAGAAGGCTACCCACAATTTTGTAGAGGTTTCGGCAGAAGTGGACACAACCAGCCGATGGAATTTTGAACACTGGAGGCCTGATCCAGAGGTAGACACCTGCCAATGTTTTCTGTACTGCGCATGCGTCTGAATCACACTGCGCGTCCGTCCCATGGTTCCATCAGTATACGCATAATGGATTTGGACGCAGAGAGAGATGATTTGAGTGTGCATTTCTGGCTGGTAACAGGGGGGTGGTGAGTTAGATGCCGGTGTGTCGCGAGCATGTCGCGGCCAGCGACTTCTTTTTTCGCAGTTGCACTGATACCAATGGCCATGTTCCAATGGACATTCTGAGCAACCACAGGGCTGTTCTAATGATCGATGGTGCAACCGATGTGCGTCCAGTGATATGACTTTTTACGCAAAACAGCAGATTAGCGATGCAGCCAGTGGGCATCTGTACAAATCCCATCTGCTGCGGCACTTTGAATAAAGACATAGGGATCTATTTACTAAGCAGTGTTAGGAGACAGAGTGAAAAGTGATAAGGTGCCAACCAATCAGCTCCTAACTGCCATCTCACAGGCTGTGTTTGAAAAATGACAGTTGGGAGATGATTGGCTGGCACCTTATCACTTTTCACTCTGTCTCCTAACACTGCTTAGTAAATAGATCCCTTAGACTGCTGCATAGGCACCTGCATTAACGTCCACCACTGAATTAGGCCCTGGGTACTTATATGTGTTTAACATAAAGTGTAACAACATTGACTAAATAAGTGGATTTTGCTAAGTGAGCCGACAACGTTCCATGATTCAACTCTATTTCCCTTTTTGACACTTTCATAAAAATTACTTTTATGTCAATGGAATATTATTGCTCCAAACCAGGGGAGAATTCCTTTACATACAAACAAGCAGAGCTTAAACAATGTTATGCAAATACATGGTAATTTATGCACAAAGTGCAGATAACAATAAACCAGGATAAATACTATTACAAACTTTATGCACCTGAAAACATGTGAATATTTGCTTAACAAAAACAAACCTACTAAAATAATCACACAATGAAAAGACAAATAAAATCTAATTTCACATTTCTCTGGAAAGTAAACAGGAGGACTGAGGACGTCTTTTGGGAAAGGATGTTTGCGATGGCCTTTATTTCCCCTGCAGTTACAATCCTTCTTAAAGATTTCACTAATCTCTGATTAGACAGTTTATATTTTGGAACCAGAATAATGTGGACACATAGGGGCCAATACAGAGATGAATGCAAGTCGGCCGTAATTTCACAGAATGAAAGGGGTATATTCGCCAGTCTGCAGAGTTGTAGGCGTCTCAGTGGCTGGATTGTCCCTCTCAGGATGCACCAGGCCTATCTTTTTTTGCAATAGATCTGTCTGAAAACAGGCGCAATTACTTGTTCGTGCAACTCAGCAGATGCGCAGTTCCATCAACACACCCTCACTGAATTCTGCCTAAGTGGCAGGGATGTGCAGTTAGGGTGTCCCCTGCCATACTCCCTGTCAGACTGCAGAGTTTTGTCTATCAAACTGATTAGAATAATACAAAGCAGATATTTTTAACTTATAAATATCTTTGTATTATTCTGATCAATTTTATAGGTAAAATTCACCAAAATTGCAGCACTCCCTGGAGAGGGAGAGACGAGAGATGAGGCAGTAAGAGCTCAGCCTCACCTCTGATAGCACAGACACTGCCTGGAGTCGGGGGCTGGGCCACAAAGCAGCCATTAAAACACAGAGAAAAAGAGCTAATGGAGGCATGCCTCACTGTGAGGGGGCATTCCTTGAGCTCTGATGGACATGTCAGGCATCAGAGCTCAGCAGTAGCACTTAGAATGGAAAGAAATGTGCAGACAGAGGAAACACACATAAAAAAGAAAAAGGTGAGGAGGTCTGCTGCTAGGTCTGTGTGTGTGTGGGGAAAATCTTTGTTCTAGGGGGAACCTTCTGTGCTAGTGGGAGATATGTGTGAGGGGGATCTGTGCTACGGGGAAGCTGTGTGTGGGAGGGATCTGTGCAAGTGGGGCAGGTTCATATATGTGTGTAACTCTGGCTCTGATACTAACCAATGCCCTCCTCATCCATTGACCTCACCGCATGTCCCTACTAAGTGGGAACGCCCCATTATCACTGAGGGGTTGGGTACGGAATCACAGCGGTCAGGATGCCGGCGGTCAAAATACCGACAGCGGCATCCCGGCAGTCAGAATGTCGATGCCTGCAAGTAAGTACCCAAACCCACCTTTCCCGCAGCCTAACCCTCCCCTCCCGCAGCATAACCCTAACCCTCCCCCACGCAGCCTAACCCTCTGCCCCACAGCATAACCCTAACCATCCCCCTAGTGCCTAACCCCAAGCCTAATACTGTCAGCATCTCAGTGGTCGGAATTCCACCGCCGGTATTCTGACTGCCGTCATCCCCACAGTCGGGATGCCGACTACATCCCACCACTGAGATTCTCCACTTCAGCCACAAGTGGTGATGCATTAGATTTGCATATGACTCTCTATTGCCTGTACTTGTATACATTTTGCTTCAGATCATGCACAATGTGAAAACATGCAATATTCATCCGCAGAATCATTCAACTCTGCATGATCTTCCATACTGCATCATTTTGTGCAAATGTTTCCATTTGACCACTGTGAACATGCACCAGAGCCGCCTTCCAATCTGCTATCTGCATCCGCTTCCATGGACACCAGTTCTGCCAGGGTCAGAATTAGCCTCGGCGCATTTCCAATGTTTAGCCTTTAAATTCTGGTGATTAATTAAAGCTCTTCTTTACATGCTATACAGATCCCCAGTGGGTCATGACACACTGACCACTGTTGGGGAAGCAATTCAACCAGCCAGCCACAATGCAGGGGAGAGGCAGAGGCTAAGACATAGATGATTAAACACTACCACTAGTGAGCATCACTGGATATAATGTGGGAATTATAGTATGACAGGGGAGCTTCTCTGTCAGGTCCACCAGAATGAATTCCACCAGTGCAGGTGTCCTGAGCACTGTGCCAGAGTTTACTGCACATGCGTAAACTCTCCGGGAAAATGACGTTGTTACCCTAATACTGAAAAAAGCACTGGGAAAATGGCATCGGTGTCCGCAATGTAAATAACCGCAAAGCAGTGGTGTATCTATAATGAGTGCAGGCTTTGCGGTGCACATGGGCCCCAGAGTCCAGGGGGGCCCACACAGCACACCCTGCACCCATTTCTTCTAAACTTACCTCTCTGGAGTCCCGTAGCAGTGCTGTAAAAATCACCAACAAAATGGCGCGGCGTCCATTTTCCTGGCATTTTGTGCATGCGCAGTAGACCCCGGGGACCTGCACATTTGCAGTAGACTCTGGCACAGCACTAGAGTCTACTAGTGCCCAGAGTTTACTGCTGCGCTCAGTGTGCAGCCAGCTGCCAAGGAGGGGGCAGAGAGGAGGGGCACATAGGTCCCTGCCTCACAGAGTGTAATGTGGGCCCCCCTTGATCCAGGAGAAATGCATACAGTCCACCCATTATAGATATGCCCCTATAGTATGGGGCTTATTGTATGCCATATTTTTTTTAAAAAGTGCAGACTAGCGTATTTTTATTTTACATTCTTTTATATGTATTATATATTACATTTACATTAGCGGTCTGGGAGCCATGAGCAGCTCCAAAAGTATAAATCTGTTAATTAATGAGAGAAGCCGGTCTATAATGAAAACATAATAAAATACAATTTATTATTCCCAAAAATCTACCAATCTTACGTAAATGTTTATTGTAAGAAACCAGTGTGATCACACTTATATAAAATACAGAAGTTGCCGTTCTGAGAATAAAACATAGAAATAAAAGTAACACTATTAATACATAATATAAACCATAAATTACTCCATATTAATGAGGTAGGTATGACTATGGGAAACAGTCGGGAAGCCGATGGATGGAATCCCGACCGCCGGCTTCCCGACTGTATAATTTCGGCAACGGTTAAATGTCGAAATCCCGACGCCTGTCATTTTTCCTACGCCGGGAGCCCGACACACGGCTTACCGATCACAGGGAAGCCGGGCGACGGGCGTGGACAGCCGCGGGGGGGAGGGTTAGGTTTGGGGTTCCGTGGGGGACTTAGGGTTAGGCACTCCCCCGGGAGGTTAGGTTTAGGCTAGGGGAAGGGGGGGTTAGGGTTAGGCACCCCCGGGGGGAGGTTAGGGTTAGGCACTTAGGTTTAGGCGGCGGGGAAGGGGGGGTTAGCTTTAGGCACTTAGAGGGGGGATTAGGGTTAGGCACTTAGGGGGCTGGTTAGGGTTAGGCACCCCTAAGGGATTGTTAGGGGGTAGAATAGTTTAGAGAATACTTACCTGGGGACGATCAGGATTTTCAGTGATGCCGGGATGCCGCTGTTGGGATTTATAAATCATACTGAACCCATGGCTACTTGATAACTGTGATTATTAGCTTGCTACCCGATAAAATGATCTCTATGGCGAGGGATTACATGCAGCGTTAATCGCCTTGTGGATAGTGTAGTATTCCATTTCCATTAATAAAAGGGGGAGATGTATCAAACCTTCAAGAGAGATAAAGGGGAGAAGTTGCCCATAGCAACCAATCCGTTACTGTCAAAGCCACAAAAGTGCGGATGCAAATACTGTTTTATCATATATATGAGAAAACCGTATTTGCAGCTGCAAGTTTGAGTCTTTGTAAATAATCCTTAGTACATGAAAGTCACTGTTCCTAAATGCTCACTGAAGGATGCGATCACCATTTAGTAAAATCACCATTGTTCGCAATGCCCTTATCTCTACACAGAGCTTTCCTATAAATCCTATTGAGACGTGATAGTCCTCTCACAACACAATAGCGTAAAGGTGAGACCCATTTGTAAGTGTTATGACTGACACCATAGGTCATATCGCAACTAATGACAATTTTCTGCATTTTTTAACAACTGCAAAATGTACAAATATAAGCGAGTCTGAACATGGCAACTATTGTTTACTATTATGTCATCATCTAAGCGTGCAATGCTAATAATATTCGGGAGAGTTGTACAAGTTAAACGCATTGAGGTGACCTTCAATGATCTCCCAAATGCAAGTATAACAACTTATGTTTTTAAATGCAAATCTAACAGCAGGAGGGACCTGTCCTTGCAGGACTTCATAGTAATATGCCCTTGTCATGAAAGACTAAGGGCCAAATGTAATAAGTCGCATTTAAAGAAAACATCCAACTCGCACCATCGCGCATTTTTTGAAGGTGCGAGTTGGTGCCGGGACTCACAAATGTAATAGCCTGCGACCTTTTCAGCTCGAGGCTACTACACTATGCGAATCTGTACGAGTATTTCCTTATGTAAACTTACACCTTTTAATGCGACTAGCATTAAAACATCAGGTGGCCGCCGTTCGGCCCCGAACGGGGATCCGAGTCAGGCGGGGAACACCCGAACGGGGTTCGGGTGGACTCGGATCCCCTACGTTCGCAGCGGTTCGATTCCACAGAATCCGAACCGCTCATCTCTAGTTTAGAGAAGTGGATTTTATTTATCCATAGCAACAAATCAGATTATTGCTATTATCTTCTAGAAGGTGCAAGATAAATGATAAGTAGAGTCTGATTGGTTGCTATCGGCAACATCTCCACTTCTATAAACCTGCACTTTAGTAAATATACCCCTCTATGGCCAAGCATAATAAAAACAAATAACATTTTCAAAATTGCACTTTTTTGGTATGTTGTTGCAATAGAGATGTGCGGTTCGGTTTTCCAGAAATCCGAATCCAACCGAGTTGCGGTTTTGATATCCTGAGGTGATCAGGAGTTTGCCGACAATGACTTAAGTCCAGTCTTACATGCGCAAGTTAAAAAATTCTAATGACACTAATAACATATTAGTTTTTGTTTATTAGCGCTACAGTATATCAGTGCCAAAGTGACACATCTGTTTCAATCTTAAAACCAAAAAAATTCTACAAGTCAATTAACATTAGTAACTAAATAAAACAAGGACCTGGCCATGGAGCCTGAGACACGGGGCTGTCAGGATCCAGCAACAGTCAGCGTGAATCGGTTTAGTGCATCTCTCCATTTGGCGAATTGTGGGTGATACAAGTGAATGTGTTTTTCACTTTATTGCTACCAATGTGCACCCTTCAATATGTAGCCTGAGATTCAGTGAATACAACTGACACCCGGACAGTAAACAACCAGAGAAAACAGAAGTCTGGGACTCAGCTTGGCAGAGGCGCCAAGGCTCAGAATAATTGCAATGCAAGCAGACACAACATGAAGTCCCAAGGCTCCGTGCTGTAATGTTCTTCTCCTGAGATCACCAGGTAAAACACATAACATGCTTCACTGGGAGCAGGAAGATCCACAACTTGCATAGGCCTCTGCTTCAAGAACTCCCCATAGACGTCCACTGCCCACATCCTATGATTGAAGAAAAATATTTCAATCCTAAATAATTATTTTATATTCGTTGACATCTACACAACTGGCATCAATACAGCACACTGCACACAGATGATATCTGGTAATTGTTTGTTTTAAACCTTTTAAAGTACCTAGGCATCTTGATAAGTGGAGCAGATGTGTCTGTCATTGAAGGGGTTAAGCCTTGCGCATCAGCGAGATATGTCACTTGTTATTATAAATGACTTCTCACTTAATTGCCTGTTTTGGTGACTAGATGGTGAGGTCACAGCTGCTCCTGAAACAGCCATGCCATCCCCCACCAGTGAAATGAATAATAGATTGAATACCACCCAGACAGGCAGACAGCGGTGGTGTCATCCTCCCTTGGGGACACTCTTTCCTGTCTACCATTTGTAGAGGGGAGCTTGTGGTAGCGGAGACAGGATTAGATAAAAGATCATTCAAAATTTTAACTCTTGCTTTGCATGACATAATACAGGACTGAAAACAATAACAATGGGAGAAAGTCTACATCTTTACTACAGAATGAAATTTCAGCTAATCAGCATTGATTTCATATTTAATATAATATTTAAGCCAACATTGGATACCCCTATTCTAGATGTGTGTACCCTCAAAGGAGCAAATGGACTAAACAACGCTTTTTGGCAGTCTATGAATTACCATTTGTTGTCAGCGGTTTACTATCCTGCAGCTTTGGGCAAACCGCCTGGTAAAATTAGATGGAAGACATCAGGTTTTACCACCTACACTATAGGTCTCAAACATCCCGATTTTGGCAAACAGTCATGATTATTGAGTTCAGTCCTGCGATACCTTACCTATATCTTACCTATCTGACGATTGGTAAGTGCATACACACTTACCAATCATCTGCCTGATATGCCAGGCTTGATGTCACAACTGTGTGGGCATTTCAATTTGCCCACTAAATTGACCTGTCACTCGTTGGCGGTTCCCTGCAGCCTGTGTACAGGAGATCGGCAGGTTGCCCGTACACACCAGCAGATGACCGATATATCTTTCAGATATATCGTCTATCTGCTGTGCTGCAGGGTTTATTCGATATGGGATGTAGTGAATTTAATGCCGGCCAGGATGCCGGCCATCAGAATCCCAACGTTGACAGCCCAACTCGGGATTAAAGATAGGCGTCGAAATACTGATACCTATCTTTAGCCCAATGCCGAAATCCCGACAGCCGGCATCTCGAATGAAGGTAAGAGGGGACAGGTTAGCATTAGCCATGGGGGGATGGGGGGGCGGGTTAGGTTGAGGCACCCCGGGGGAAAATTAGGGTTAGGCACCCCCGGGAGGGTTAGGCTCTAGGGGGGGGGTTAAGTTTATGGTGCGGCTAGGGGGGGTTAGGGTTATGCACCACTAAGAGAGGTGTAGGGAGAGGGGAGGGTTAAGATACTAACGAGCCCCTGTCAGGATGTTGAACCTTTGGGATGCCGCTGTCAGAAAATTAACCCCTTCCATTTGATAGGTGTGTGAACGACGTCGTTCACAAACATATTGGTTGTACACACCCTCTGATATACTATAGATTGGTCATTCAATGAAACGGCCGATGTATCTATCAGTGTGTAGCCAGCTTAACAGCCTGGCACGCCTCTAATTATAGGCAGCTAAGGACTCGCCTGTTTCAGGCATCAGTGTTGTCAATGCTCCTCTCTTAGAGGAACTGAGAAGCACTAACAACAGGACCGCCTCCTGGAATAGGTAAGCTGTAGGAGAATAGATGAAAGGCAACAGCAGACCATAAGAGGGGACATGGAATTACCGGATAGGAGGAACCTGCACAACCTCCAAGTAAATGTCTACTTTAGCTACACATTCTGCTCTATAAAAAACTACATTTTACATTTTAGGTTCAGTACTTTTACAATAAGAAATGTTTTAATATAATGTTCATACATTGCACAACATACTTGCCTACTCTCCCAGGCTGCCTGAGAGACTCCCGAATTTGGCAAAGTTCTCCCAGGCTCCCAAATGAAAAGGACAGGACTGTGATGACATGATTGACTATCGTCATAGCCCTTCCCTGTGAAGCGGTACAATATAAAGTGGTGGGCGGAGCCACAGTTACACGGTTCATGGCCCCTCCCTGTGAAGTGGTAAATTATACAGTGGTGGGCGGAGCCACAGTTACACGGTTCATGGCCACACCCTGTGAAGCGGTACATTATACAGTGGTGGACGGAGCCACAGTTACACGGTTCATGGCCACACCCTGTGAAGCATTACATAATACAGTGGTGGGCGGAGCCACGGTTACACGGTACATGGCCACACCCTCTGAAGCGGTACATTACAGAGTGGTGGGCGGAGCCACAGTTACACGGTTCATGGCACCACTCCCTCCACACTTCCCACTGGATCCTCACCCTCCCTGGATCTCCTTGAGATAATTTTCAAAATGTAGATACTGAAAGAATGAGGTGCACCTCCTACACACCGTAGAGACAGACATTTGATGGGTTGAGGCTAAGTGCTGAAAACTTTAGGCTATAAAGGGATATATTGCATTTTGAAAACTGCCTCAGCTCAAAATTACACCTGTCTCTGCTGGATGCCTCATCAAACGCCTCAGTAATGTCAGACATTCCTTGTGAACTGGCTGCATTGGAAAAGTGGCCCAGCTCACAATAAAGTTGTCTCTACTCTGTACCTCATTCCCTGACTCAGTGATGTCACTGGCTCCGAATGAGGTCATTCATTCCCTTGAATTGTGGTATACCTCAAATCATAATTGCCTACCTTTGGCTTCTCCTCCCCGGGAGAAGCCTGGGGAGGAGAAGAAGGTGGGTTGTGACGGGCTAACCTGACGGGCCGCATCATTAAGCCCTGCCCCCTTTGCGGCAAATTGCCACAATTGGCTTAAATTTAAATAGGGAGCGGGCAGAATGCGGGAAAAGTGCCTACCCTTCCGGGGGTGCTGGGGCTTACCCGAAAAATCGGGATACAAAGGCACCACAATACAAAGGCACCTTTAAATACTACCAGAATACCACATTAAATATTATTTTATTACAGACATTTTTTGCCCATTTTCTAGTTAGACTACAAATAATAACTAGTGCTGCTAAATACTTCCTATTTAATAACGGAAGGCAATCTGTTATGTGCAAGGCTAGAAATTAATTAGACATTGTGCTAGTTTGCGATGCACAAGTCCTTAGATTCACGTGCAGATGCCCCATTTAGCAAATAAACTCTTTGCAATGGACAATTCTCAAAGCTTTCTTTTTCCAATGCATGTTGCTAAGTGAAATTCCTGGAATGGGCCATGGTGAATGAGAATATTGTAGCACATTATGTGCTAGAGAAGATATGAGAGGCCATGCACTAATAGCGTTATTGGGGTTAGCTAAGCAGGTGGATTAGCGTTTACAATAGTCGCTGCACAAACGAGATAAGAATTCCTCGCTGTTCCTTTGTGAAACAGCTGCTTCCATCATGTTTTGAAATAATGAACTAGACTGTAAAAACTGTAATCCTGGCAGATTCTCTGTGAGGCAAGGGAGGAGTTGGCAGCCATTTTTCTTAGTCTAAGAAAAAGTCTTAAATTATATCTGATATTACCAGAGTCCTTCAAAATTAAGTAAGGTGTTATCGGTAAAAAGGAGAACAAGCCTGTTCATGTCTGAATGCAAAGATGGCTGTGTAACTGTTTAACTACTTTATTGCTGTAAAGTCGACATTGCATGTCTGCTTTGATTTAAATTGACTTATTAGTCACGATGTTACAGGAATTTCTGTAAGATTAGCGATAATAGCTCTATGCAGTAATTATTTACAATGTCGACAATTTATAACGTTAACAGTTATGTAGACATTGAAATGTTAACATGGAACATGTCGAAATCTGAAAAACAACGTGAAATGCTGACGTCAGAATGCCGACAGTTATTGTTAGGCTGCGGGAGGGGAGGGTTAGACTGCGGGAGATGTAGATTAAGGTTAGGCTGTGGGAGGAGAGGGTTAGGATTAGGCTGCAGGAGCGGAGTGTTAGGCTGCAGGATGGGAAGATTAGGGTTAAGCTGCAGGAGCGTAGGGTTAGGCTGTGGGAGGGGAGGGTTAGGCTGCGGGAGCGGAGTGTTAGGGTTAGGCTGCAGGAGCAGAGGGTTAGGGTTAGGCTGCAGGGGCAGAGGGTTAGGCTGCAGGAGGGTTAGGCTGCGGGAGGGATAGACTGCGGGGAAAGTTGCAGGATTATGATTAAGGGTTAGCGTTACTTACAGCCATAACCGCAGCAGGATCAGCCAGAGCTCACTGTCAGCTAGCTGCCGAACCCAAAGACGCCGCTGGAGCTGCCTGACTCGTCAAACAAGGTAAGTCACCGCTGGACCACCAGGAACTTTTTATTCACTTTTTAATTATGCCGGCATCACTGATGAATGTCGACATGATGAATGTCGATAAAATATACCCAAACCCTCTAGGATGTATGTTAATTGGAATAATTTAACCTTGCATTTTCAAAACCATTTTGTAAATGTGCAATACATTTCCCTTACATAGGATTAGCGCTGATAATATTTTGCCAGGGCAAGCTGGTAGGTGAGTTCTGGGACATCTAGTCTCCACTTGAAGATGTAGCGGGCAGTGTCTTACCTTGTACCAGCCAGGAGAGGAAGCACACTGAATTCCCCTTTCGCCAGGTTACTATGACAACCGGAACTCTTCAGTGAATGAAAAGGTGGTGAAGACAGTAAGAGGTAAATTTACTAAGAATTAAGGTTGTTTGAGTTTTTTTTTTTTTTTAAATACTCTTTACTTCGCCGAAATCAGGTGAGTTTTCCGTTTTTCAACTCGGCCACTTTTCGTGTTTTGTGTTTTGGTTTTGGATCTGGATCTTTCTTCGTGTTTTGGATCTGGATTGGTTTTGCCAAAACCACCCTTCCGTGTTTTGGGTTCTGGGTTTTGTGTTTTGGATCTGTATTTTTTTGAAAAAAAGCATAAAAACAGCTAAAATCACAGAATTTGTAGGTTTTTCTGCTCCTATGCTATTATTAACCTCAATAACCTTAATTTCCACTCATTTCCAGTCTATTCTGAACACCTCACACCTCACAATAGTGTTTTTATGTCCAAAAGGTTGCACCGAGGTAGCTGGATGACTATGCTAAGCGACACGAGTGGGCGGCACAAACACGTGACCCATCTAGGCGTGATACTGCAGTGGCAGACAGGATGGCAGTTTGAAAAACTAGGCCCCAAACTATACATAATGCAAAGAAAAAAAGAGGTGCAAGATGGAATTGTCCTTGGGCCCTCCCACCCACCCTTATGTTGTATAAACAGGACATGCACACTTTAACAAACCAATCATTTCAGCGCCAGGGTCTGCCACACGACTGTGGCTGAAATGATTGGTTCGTTTGGGCCCCCACAAAACAAGCTGGCAATTAATCTGTCCCTGCACAAACTGGCTCTACGGAGGCAAGATGTCATCCTCATCCTCCTCATCCACCGATTCCTCACCCTCTTCAGTGTGTACATCCTCATCCTCACAAAGTATTAACTCGTCCCCACTTGACTCCACCACGACAGGTCCCTCTGTACGTTCTGGAGGCTGGTCTCCCTGGAAGAGCTGATAATTCATTTTGATGAACATCATCTTCTCCACATTCTGTGGAAGCAACCTCCTACGCCTTTCGCTGACAAGGTTCCCGGCTGCACTAAACACTCTTTCGGAGTACACACTGGAGGGGGGGCAACTCAGGTAAAATAGAGCCAGTTTGTACAGGGGCCTCCAAATTGCCTCTTTTTCCTGCCAGTACAGGTATGGACTGTCTGACATGCCTACTTGGATGCTGTCACCGATGTAATCCTCCACCATTCTGTCAATGGTGACAGTATCATATGCAGTGACAGTAGACATGTCAGAAATTGTTGCCAGGTCCTTCAGTCCGGACCAGATGTCCAAACTTGGTCCTGCCTGCCCTGCATCACCGCCAGCGGGTTGCTTAGGATACCTAAGTTTTTTCCTGGCAGCCCCAGTTGCGGGAGAAAATGAAGAAGGAGCTGTTGACGTGTCACGTTCCACTTCAGCTGACAGTGTGTTCACCAGCAGGTCTTTGCACCTCTGCAGGCTTGTGTCGGCCGGAAAGAGAGACACCACATAGGCTTTAAACCTAAGATCGAGCACGGTGGCCAAAATGTAGTGGTCTGATTTCAACAGATTGACCACCCTGGAATCCTGGCAAAGCGAATGAAGGGCTTCATCCACAAGTCCCACATGCCGAGCGGAATCGCTCCGTCTTAGCTCCTCCTTCACTTTCTCCAGCTGCTGCTACAAAAGCCTGATGAGGGGAATGACCTGACTCAAGCTGGCAGTGTCTGAACTGACTTCACGTGTGGCAAGTTCGAAGGGCTGGAGAACCTTGCACAACACGGAAATCATTCTCCACCGCGCTTGAGTCAGGTTGATACCCCCTCCTTTGCCTATGTCATAGGTGGATGTATAGGCTTGAATGGCCTTTTGCTGCTCCTCCATCCTCTGAAGCATATAGAGGGTTGAGTTCCACCGCGTCACAACCTCTTGCTTCAGGTGATGGCGGGGCAGGTTCAAGAGTGTTTGCTGGCGCTCCAGTCTTCGGCACGCAGTCGCTGAATGGCAAAAGTGGCCAAAAATTTTTCGGGCCACCCAAAGCGTCTCCTGCACGCCCCTGTCGCTTTTCAGAAAATTCTGCACCACCAAGTTTATTGTGTGAGCAAAACATGGGACGTGCTGGAATTTACCCAGATGTAATGCCCGCACAATATTGGTGGCGTTGTCAGATATCACAAATCCCCAGGAGAGTCTAAGTGGGGTAAGCCACTGGGCGATGATTTCCCTCAGTTTCTCTAAGAGGTTGTCGTCGGTGTGCCTCTTACTGAAACTGGTGATACGCAGCGTAGCCTGCCTTGGAACGAGCTGGCGTTTCAGAGATGCTGCGACTGGTGACGCTGCTGCTGTTGCTGCGTAAGGTGATACATCTACCCAGTGGGCTGTCACATTCATATAGTCCTTAGTCTGCCCTGTTCCACTTGTCCACATGTCCGTGGTTAAGTGGACATTGGGTACAACGGCATTTTTCAGGACACTGAGGACACTTTTTCTGACGTTTCTGTACAGTCTCGGTATCGCCTGCCTAGTGAAGTGGAATCTAGACGGGATTTGGAACCGGGGACACACTACCTCCATCAATTGTCTAAATCCCACTGCACTAATGGCGGATACCGGACGCACGTCTAACACCAACACAGCAGTCAAGGCCTCAGTTATACGTTTGCTTCAGGATGACTGCTGTCGTACTTCATCCTCCTCGCTAAGGACTGTTGGAGGGTCAATTGTTTAGTAAAAGTAGTGGTGTTCCTACTTCCTCTCTGGGATGATGAACGACTCCCAGCAGCAGCAACAGCAGCAGCGGCAGCAGGAGGCGTAGCAATGCAGGATCCTCCGGAGGAATCCCGGATAGGAGAGTCAGTCATGCCAGTGACATGGCCTGCAGGACTACTTCCGATCCTGACTAAGGAGGAAATTGACGAGGAGGGAGTTGACGGTGTGGTTTGCAGGCGCTTGGATACAACAGGACAACGGGATTTAGGTGTCCCTGGACTGCTTACGGTCTTAGCCAAAGTTTCTGAACTTGACAGTAACTTATTATGAACGCGCTGCAGGTGCCGTATAAGGGAGGATGTTCCTAGGTGGTTAACATCCCTACCCCTACTTATTCCACCTTTACATAAGGTACATAAGGCAAGACAGTTGTTGTCCGGATTTGGATAGAAATATTGCCAGACCAAAGAGGTGGAATGTTTGGTCTTCTGCCCAGGCATGACCGTGATGGGCTTTTTCATCCCACGGACAACAATTGTCTCCCCCGGAGCCTGATTTAAACAAACCACATCACCATCAGAATCCTCCTCGCCAACTTCCTCCTCAGCGCCAGCTACACCAGTATCCTCAATCTGTTGTACTTCAACAGTGACATCTTCAATTTGCATATCAGCAAGTGGACTGTGGGTGCTCCTTTCAGCACTTGCAGGGGGCGTGCAAATGGTGGAAAGAGCCACCTCTTCCCGTCCAGTGCTGGGAAGGTCAGGCATCGCAACCACCACCACACTTGGACTCTCCTTGGGGATTTGTGATATCTTCTTAGAAAGCACAGTTCTTCGCTGTGCTTTTGCCAGCTTAACTCTTTTGATTTTTTTAGTGGGAGGAGGGCTTCCATCGTCATGTGAAGCTGAACCACTAGTCATGAACATACTAGGGATCGACCTTAGCCGTTCCTTGCTACTCCGTGTCGTAAATGGCATATTGGCAAGTTTACGTTTCTCTTCAGCTGATTTAAATGTTTTTTTCAAGGTCATTTTCCTGAACTTTGTCATTTGGGATTGTATGTGCCCTCTATTATGACATTGGGCATCGGCCTTGGCAGACGACGTTGATGGCATGTTATCATCTATGTCATGACTAGTGGCAGCAGCTTCAGCACTAGGAGGAAGTGGTTCTTGATCTTTCTCTATTTTATTTTTATCGGAGAAAGTTTGGTCCTCCATTTATGTTATATCTATTTGATATATACGTGCGGCTAAACACAGAAAATATTTTTTTATTTTTGCTGGAGAGTAGTGCACTTTGTGGGTTACACCAGCCTTTAAGAAATGAGCCAGCCGGCTCTTTACTTATGGGACACAGGCGCACGCTTGGCGCTGCTCCTTTGTTGATGCACGTGCGGCTACTGCCCACACAATTCACAAACACAGAAAATATATATTTTTTTTGGTTTGGACTGGAGTGTACTTTGGGGGTTACAGCACCCTTTAACGGTCAAGCCAGCCGGCCCTTTACTTATGACACAGGCTCACGCTTGGCACTACTTTATTGATGCACGTGCGGCTACTGTGCACACAATTCACAAACACAGAAAATAATTTTTCTTTTGGTTTGGACTGGAGTGTACTTTGGGGGTTACAGCACCCTTTAACGGTCAAGCCAGCTGGCCCTTTACTTATGACACAGGCGCACGCTTGGCACTACTTTGTTGATGCACGTGCGGCTACTGCGCACACAATTCACACACACAGAAAATAATTTTTTTTTTTGGTTTGGACTGGAGTGTACTTTGGGGTTTACAGCACCCTTTAACGGTCAAGCCAGCCGGCCCTTTACTTATGACACAGGCGCACGCTTGGCACTACTTTGTTGATGTACGTGCGGCTACTGCGCACACAATTCACAAACACAGAAAATAATTTTTTTTTTGGTTTGGTCTGGAGTGTACTTTGGGGGTTACAGCACCCTTTAACGGTCAAGCCAGCTGGCCCTTTACTTATGACACAGGCGCACGCTTGGCACTACTTTGTTGATGCACGTGCGGCTACTGCGCACACAATTCACAAACACAGAAAATATTTTTTTTTTTTGGTTTGGACTGGAGTGTACTTTGGGGGTTACAGCACCCTTTAACGGTCAAGCCAGCCGGCCCTTTACTTATGACACATGGTCACGCTTGGCACTACTTTGTTGATGCACGTGCGGCTACTGTGCACACAATTCACAAACACAGAAAATCATTTTTTTTTTGGTTTGGACTGGAGTGTACTTTGGGGGTTACAGCACCCTTTAACGGTCAAGCCAACTGGCCCTTTACTTATGACACAGGCGCACGCTTGGCACTACTTTGTTGATGCACGTGCGGCTACTGCGCACACAATTCACAAACACAGAAAATAATTTTTTTTTGGGTTTAGACTGGAGTGTACTTTGGGGGTTACAGCACCCTTTAATGGTCAAGCCAGCCGGCCCTTTACTTATGACACAGACGCACGCTTGGCACTACTTTGTTGATGCACGTGCGGCTACTGTGCACACAATTCACAAACACAGAAAATAATTTTTTTTTTGGTTTGGACTGGAGTGTACTTTGGGGGTTACAGCACCCTTTAATGGTCAAGCCAGCCGGCCCTTTACTTATGACACAGGCGCACGCTTGGCACTATTTTGTTGATGCACGTGAGGCTACTGCGCACACAATTCACAAACACATAAAATAATTTTTTTTTTGGTTTGGACTGGAGTGTACTTTGGGGGTTACAGCACCCTTTAATGGTCAAGCCAGCAGGCCCTTTACTTAGGACACAGGCGCACGCTTGGCACTACTTTGTTGATGCACGTGCGGCTTCTGCGCACACAATTCACAAACACAGAAAATAATATTTTTTTTGGTTTGGACTGGAGTGTACTTTGGGGGTTACAGCACCCTTTAACGGTCAAGCCAGCTGGCCCTTTACTTATGACACAGGCGCACGCTTGGCACTACTTTGTTGATGCACGTGCGGCTACTGCGCACACAATTCACAAACACAGAAAATATTATTTTTTTTTGGTTTGGACTGGAGTGTACTTTGGGGGTTACAGCACCCTTTAACGGTCAAGCCAGCCGGCCCTTTACTTATGACACATGGTCACGCTTGGCACTACTTTGTTGATGCACGTGCGGCTACTGTGCACACAATTCACAAACACAGAAAATCATTTTTTTTTTGGTTTGGACTGGAGTGTACTTTGGGGGTTACAGCACCCTTTAACGGTCAAGCCAGCTGGCCCTTTACTTATGACACAGGCGCACGCTTGGCACTACTTTGTTGATGCACGTGCGGCTACTGCGCACACAATTCACAAACACAGAAAATTATTTTTTTTTTGGTTTGGACTGGAGTGTACTTTGGGGGTTACAGCACCCTTTAATGGTCAAGCCAGCCGGCCCTTTACTTATGACACAGGCGCACGCTTGGCACTACTTTGTTGATGCACGTGCGGCTACTGCGCACACAATTCACAAACACAGAAAATATATATTATTTTGGTTTGGAGTGTACTTTGGGGGTTACAGCACCCTTTAACGGTTAAGCCAGCCGGCCCTTTACTTATGACACAGGCGCACGCTTGGCACTACTTTGTTGATGCACGTGCGTCTACTGCGCACACAATTCACAAACACACAAAAAATATAATTTTTTTCGCACTTGGGGGGAGCACCCCTGATGGACAGAGCACCCCCTGGACAACACTACAGCACCCCTTTAGGACTGAGACACTGCACAGGACTTTGGAGTGGACACAGCCCCTATGGAGAACTGACTGCACAACACAGTCCAGCCAGCCCCTATGGACTTTGAAGTAGTGGACACTGCCCCTATTAACAACAGCAGCACAGCACAACACAGCCAGCCCCTATGGACTTTGAAGTAGTGGACAACAGCAGCACAGCGCAGACAGCACAGCACAACACTACTCTGCACTACACTACACTACACTACACAGCCCAGCCAGCCCTAACTCCCACCCTCCCTCTTCACTGTCCACAGCCGAGTGAGAAAATGGCGCCGACGCGGGTACCTTATATAGGTTCCAAAACCCGCGAGACTCGGAAGGCGGGATGATGACGTTTTGCCTCGATTTCAGATCAGAGTCAGGCGGGAAAAGTCGAGCCTGACTCGGATCTGCCTCGGATCGGGGGGGCTCGGGGGGGTTCGGATTTCAGAAATCCGAACCCGCTCACCCCTACTAAGAAGTGAGTTTAGCTGAAAGTGAGTTTTCCGATGGTGAAGTAGATCGAGATTTCTTCCCCTAGTTGTGAGTTTAGATGAGATTACTCACCAGTGATTGCAGTGTTTTCTCTCTGACAAACTCACCCAAACAAGCAGCCTGCACATATCAGTGAGATATGTGAAGGCTGCTTGTGTTGTATCTGTAAAAATACAGTTAAAATATTGACAAAACATTATGTCGGGTCCCCCCCCCAAAAGCAGAACCAGCCCCGGACTTGTCAGCCAGTCCTGGTTCCTAAAATTACAGGGAACAAAACAAGTAGGTTTCCACCGTAATTTAGGAACCAACACCAGGCTGCAGGGCCAGTCCTGGTTTTAAATATAGGGAGGTAAAAAATTGCGTAGGGGTCCCCCTATATTTAAAACCAGCATTGGACCCAAACTGACCGGGGTGTAATGCCACAGCCAGGAGACCTTATTACCGGGTCTCCAGGGCCAAAGCATTCTCACCCCAAGCCGGTCAGGCCAAGCCGGGGATCTCAGGGGAGGTGGGGACCAAGAAGAACGTCCCCTCTCCCGAAACCCCAGGCTTGGTCTGAAACCCGGGTCTCTTCTCCACACCCCTGGGCTGTGGGTACGGGGGTAATAAAGTGTAAACTAGAAGTAAACTATTGTATTTTACAGTGGAACTACAGGTGCCAGCATGCCTGGCCTTTGGCACTTGTGGAACTGCAAGTGCCGGCAGGCGGCCGGCGCCCGTACCTCCACTGTAAAATAAATAGTTAAATAAAGACAAAACACAAACACCGTATATAGTACAAGTTACAGTACAAGTGTGTATATATATATATATATATATATATATATAGTACAAGTACACATACTTTCCTGTACCAGCCGGTCTGTCCTCTTCTCCAATGTAAATATCCGTGTGGAATGACCTGCAAAAAAGATTGTATACTCACCTCCACCCTGGTGCTGCTCTCCGTAGGATCCAGGGTCTTGTTAAAACAACAAGCCGATTTACCCGAACCAAGCTAAACAGATGTAAGTATTTGCTGTTATATATACTTACACCTCGCAAACTGACAGATGACAGAAAGCAACTGCAATTTCTTGTGGGCCGCTAGCCAATCAGCTGCCGCTTTACATGTAGCGGCCGCTCATTGGCTGGGACCCACGTGGGAACCAGCCAATGAGTGGCCACTACATGTAAAGCGGCCACTGATTGGCTAGCGGCCCGTGAGAAATTACAGATGATTTCGGAGAGCAGCGCCAGGATTGAGGTGAGTATAGGATCTTTTTTGCAGGTCCTTCCACACAGATTTCTAAATTGGACAAGTGGACAGATCAGCTGGTACAGGTAAGTATGTGTGATTGAGGTATGTGTGTAATAAATCTATACTGTATATTAGAGATGAGCCAGCGGCAGCTGTGTGTTTGCAATAGCAGCCAATGAGAGTCACAGACTCTCATTGGCTGCTGCACGGAGGTAGCCGGTTGGAGCTCACTCAAAAGCTCTGTCTTCCGGCTCCCTCCGCGCGTAATAGAGCAGCAGAGCGGGACGGACAGTGGCAGGAGCGGGGATTCAGGTAATTCAGGATTCAGACAAGGGCGGGGGAGTGGTAGTTCAGGACCTCACAGACTATATTCATGAATTAGACGGTCAACTATCGGACCCCACAACATATGACAAATTATTGGGAGATCCTACAAGCGATTACAAGAGGGAATTGGACTCCCTATTAGCGGAGACGGAATTAAGTAAGACATTAACCTCTAAAATTGTCAAATCTCTGACCACGGATCATCCAAAGGTTCCCTTAACTTATACAGTCCCGAAATTACATAAGGATCAACAAAAACCGCCGGGTAGGCCTATCATCTCGGCCCGCAGTTCCTTATACCAGCCCATTGCACAATATTTAGATTGGCTTATCCAGCCCCTGGTGACTCAACAAAAAACCTATCTTAAGGACACCACATAATTTTTGATTAAACTAAGGGAACTTACGGCTATACCTGAAAATGCACTCTTATGCACTTTAGATGTAAAGAGTCTGTATACCGTTATCCCCCAGACAGAGGGTCTGCAAGCCGTAAAACGGTTCTTACTCAAACATGCGTTTGATCAATGTAACATCGACTTATTCATCAAACTACTAGAATTGACACTTACGCACAATTACTTTTATTTCAACGTATCATATTTTAGACAGAAGAGGGGATGCGCGATGGGATCGAACGTAGCGCCATCATTCGCGAACATCTACATGTTCGAAAAAGAACATCAATTTTTCTTCTTGGATCCTGAAATTTCAAAACATATCTTCACATATACACGGTACATAGATGATCTTGTTTTGATCTGGAGCAGCTCTGAGGAACAGCTGATTGATGTTATTGACAGGATTAATCGTGATAACACTCTGATCAAATTCACCTTCAATTACAGCCCTACGTCAGTACACTTCCTTGATGTATGTATCACTTTCTGCCAAGGCAACATCGTTACCTCTGTATATTCTAAAGATACGGATAGAAACACCCTTTTGGTTTCCAACAGTTTCCATCCGCCAGCACTCAAAAATGGCTTAGCCAAATCTCAAATGATGAGGGTGGCCCGCATCACCAACACTCCTGCACAGGTGGAGATAGAAGTGGATAAAATTATACATAAGTTCCTAGCCAGAGGATATAACAAAGACACCCTCTTAAAAAATAAGCAGGAAGTACTAAAGATGACTAGAGACCAACTGCTATGCCCTATAGCTAAACCTATTATGCAGGAAAGCATTCCATTTGTCACAGAGTTCACTCTCAGTAGTCCGGTGGTCTCTAAAGCTGCTAAAGCACTATGGCCAATAGTCCGTACGGACAAAGAACTTGTCACATTGTCTAAAACTTCCCCTCTTATTAGTTACAGGAGAGGTAGAAACCTTAAGGACATTTTGGTGAAAGCAGACATCACCCCACAGGCCACCACACTTATCCAAAGTGGAACAACGCACAAAAAACCTGGCTGCTATCGGTGTGCTTCTTGTGTAACTTGCAGCTACATGGCCCCTTCCCATTTCTTTTGCCATCCGCATACTGGAAAGAAGTACTACATTCATCATGTTTTTTAACCTGTACGTCCAGATATGTGATATATTTACTCACATGCCCTTGCAGCTTGAACTACGTTGGTCAAACCACTCGTATGTTCAAAGAGAGAATGGCCATTCATCGTTCTTCAATCAAACTAGCGATCCAGGGAAGAGACTCTGACCAACCGGTGGCTCGCCATTTCAAAACAGCCGGCCACCCACTTACAAGTTTACGATATAAGATTATCGATCATGTGGCTCCTTTAAAATTAGGAGGCGACCGAGCTAAAGTACTGCTTCGTTTGGAAACCAAATGGATTACTCTATTGGACACAGTACATCCGCGTGGCTTGAATGAGAAGATCTCTTGGGCATCATGTGTTTAAAGACACTTTATAAAAAGCTTTGTGGCCTTTTCTGTGTAACTATCATAAGGTATTTACACTAGGATCTATCATATTGAGATTATCATGGTGATATTTTATGAGTCTTGCTGTCCCTGCGTTTACCAGTTAACGGTGCGCTGGCTCAGCATAGAATAGTAGCCCTGATGCAGGATCTTGTGTATTTACATATTATAGGATCATCCATGTGCCGTTTCTAATATTCTTAGATGCACTATATTTTACAATACTTGAGTAGTGGCATGTTATTGTTTGTCCAAATATGTTTTTACTTCACTAATTGTTGTCTCTGTCTGTGTCGCACAGCGCTGCCCTCTGTGCGCGGTTGGACCCGCCCACATTACTGGATTGTTTTGATCTGTTACTATAGAGACAGTTTCTATTCTGCCTCCCTCTACTCTTCCATGACGCCGTTTGATGATGTCATCAGGTGGGCGACACTCGCCGCATGGAGACGCGCTGCCGGACAGGCGATTTTCATTCGTGGTTCACTTGTTTTAAGGTAAGCACTGTTGTCTTGTCTGTTAAGCACACCTTGAGAAAAAGGCCTTGAAACGTTGGTTCATGCTGGATTAAAACCTTCTATTTTTTTCACCAAGTCCGGATGAGTGCCGCTTATTCTTGCTCCATTGAGCAGGAGACATGGGATATATATATATATATATATATATATAGTACAAGTACACATACTTTCCGGTACCAGCCGGTCTGTCCTCTTCTCCAATGTAGATATCCGTGTGGAATGTCCTGCAAATAAGATTGTATACTCACCTCCACCCTGGCGCTGCTCTCCGTAGCATCCAGGGTCTTGTTAAAACAACAAACCGATTTACCCGAACCAAGCTAAACAGATGTAAGTATTTGCTGTTATATATACTTACACCTCGCGAACTGACAGATGACAGAAAGCAACTGCAATTTGTTATGGGCCGCTAGCCAATCAGCGGCTGCTTTACATGTAGCGGCCGCTCATTGGCTGGGACCCACGTGGGAACCAGCCAATGAGTGGCCACTACATGTAAAGCGGCCACTGATTGGCTAGCGGCCCGTGAGAAATTATAGATGATTTCGGAGAGCAGCGCCAGGATTGAGGTGAGTATAGGATCTTTTTTGCAGGTCCTTCCACATGGATTTCTAAATTGGACAAGTGGACAGATCAGCTGGTATAGGTAAGTATGTGTGATTGAGGTATGTGTGTAGTAAATCTATACTGTATATTAGAGATGAGCCAGCGGCAGCTGTGTGTTTGTAATAGCAGCCAATGAGAATCACAGACTCTCACTGGCTGCTGCACGGAGGGAGCCGGTTGGAGCTCACTCAAGAGCTCCATCTTCCGGCTCCCTCCGCGCGTAATAGAGCAGCAGAGCGGGACGGACAGCGGCAGGAGCGGGGATTCAGGTAAGTTTTGTTTTTTTTCCTTTATTTGTGTGTTTTTAAGGGGGCGCTACTGGGGGGCATGCTAATGGGGGTACTGCTACTGGGGGGCATGCTAATGGGGGCACTACTACTGGGGGGCATACTACTGGGGGGCATACTACTGGGCGCATGCTACTGGGGGCACTGCTACTGGGGGGCATGCTAATGGGGGCACTGCTACTGGGGGGCATACTACTGGGGGGCATGCTATTGGGGCACTACTACTGTGGGGCATACTACTGGGTTCACTGCTACTAGGGGCATACTACAGGGGGGCACTGCTACTGTGGGGCATACTAATGGGGGCACTGCTACTGTGGGGCATACTAATGGGGGCACTACTACTGGGACCCTGCTACGGGGGGCATACTACTGGGGGGCATACTACTACTGGGGGCACTGCATAGGGGGCCCTACTACTAAGGGGACTGCATAGGGGGCACCACTACTGGGGGCATTGTGTAAAGGACACCACTGCTGGGGGCATTGTATAAGTGGCACTACTACTGTGGGCATTGTATAAGGGGCATTACTACTGTGGGCTTTGTGTATAAGGGTCACTACTGTGGGCATTGTGTAAAAGGGTCACTACTGTTGGCATTGTGTAAAAGGGGCACTACTGTGTGTCGTAACATAAATAAGAGACACTACTTTATGGTGTAATGTGAATCAGGGACACTACGTGCGGTGTAATGTGAATAAGATTGTGCACTGTGACTCCTAGGGCGGTAGCCCACTTTGTAAACTAGTACCTGTACTGTGATTCTGCTGGCCGTACCCCACTGGGTAGGTGCACCACTTTTAATTTCTGCCACTGCTGTGTGGCAATGTGTCATTGATGTGCTTTAAACAGTGGTGTCTGTGACGCTGCTTTGTCGCTTGGTAACCAGTCAGCTTACTGCAACCTTTGGCTAATAATGGTGAAAACTATAATTTAAACTGTGAGGTGGTCTAAATTGACTGTAAATTACTGGAAATTAAGGTTATTGAGGTTAATAATACTCTAGGAAGGAAAAAAAGCCCAATTTATGTGATTTTAGCTTTTTTTTGTTCATTTTTGTAAAAAAATCCAAATCCAAATCCAGTCACCGCAGTTTGGCAAATCCAAATCCGGACGATGAATTAGAACCAAATCCAAATCCGGCAAAAATGGTCCGGCGCACATCCCTACTGTACATGGTGTGTGTTGTGTTTTTATTTAACTATTTATTTTACAGTGGAGGTACGGGTGCCGGCCGCCTGCTGGCACTTGTAGTTCCACAAGTGCCAAAGGGCAGGCATGCTGGCACCTATAGTTCCACTTAAAATACAATAGTTTACTTATATTTTACACTTTACTACCCCCTCTCTCTTTGCAGGTGCAAACGGTGAGTATTTACATATAGCGCAAGCACAGAAGTGTTTTTATGCATTTTTTGGTATGCTGACCTTATTCTGAGTCGGACGCAACTTAGCCGGATCTGTCTTGTCGTGAAATAGTGCGTTTTGGCACAGGAATTGGAGGGCGGTAATGTGATCACATGGAATCATGCGGGTAATATCAATTGGCAGCACTGGTTTCCACTTGCACACGCAAGATCCCCCGCTTTAGTTGAACGGATACTCACTTTAGCATGAGGTAATAAAACAAGCTTCCCCGACTGACAGCCGTCACAGCCACTTTGCGTGCGACTGAGAATAAACTAATCAACAGCAGGAGCTCCACTTTATAAAAGGTTCCTCATCAAGTGAGATTGCAATGTTACGTGAGTTTAGACATGTTTTTAATTTCGCAAATTTACTAAAGACAAACTCGAGTGAGTTTGGAAGAGAGTTTTCTCTTTTCACTGTTAAAACTCGTGTGAGATAGAAAACTCGAAAAAACTCACCATCGGCCAAACTAGGAAGTACTTTTCCTGAAAGCGGCCGCTGATTGGCTAGTGGCCCGTGAGAAATTACAGATGATTTCGGAGAGCAGCGCCAGGATTGAGGTGAGTATAGGATCTTTTTAGCAGGTCATTCCACACGGACAGACCAGCTGGTACAGGTAAGTATGTGTGATTGTGGTATGCGTGTAATAAATCTATACTGTATACGGTGTGTGTTGTGTCTTTATTTAACTATTTATTTAACAGTGGAGGTACGGGTGCTGGCCGCCTGCTGGCACTTGTAGTTCCACAAGTGTCAAAGGGCAGGCATGCTGGCACCTGTAGTTTCACTGTAAAATACAATAGTTTACTTATATTTTGCACTTTATTACCCCCGTACTCACAGCCCAGGGGTGTGGGTAAGAGCCCCGGGTTTAAGACCAAGCCTGGGCTATCGGGAGAGGTGGGACCCCTTCTTGTGGGAGTCCCCACCTCCCCTGAGATCCCTGGCTTGGCCTGACCGGCTTGGGGTTAGAATGCTTTGGCCCTGGAGACCCGGCATTACACCCCGGTCACTTAGGGTCCCAGACTGGTTTTAAATATAGGGGGACCCCTACGCAATTTTTCCCCCCCTATATTTAAAACCAGGACTGGCCCTGCAGCCTGGTGCTGGTTCCTAAATACGGTGGAACCCTACTCATTTTGTTCGCCGTAATTCTTGGAACCAGGACTGGCTGACAAGTCCGGGGCTGGTTATGGCTTTTGGGGGGGGGGAATCAGACGTCATTTTTTTTAAATATAAACCCTTTACATTAGGTATACAGGCAGACACATACACAAATCACACTGATCTGTGTATGTTTCTGGCAAACTCGCAGCTCAGGAGGTGCTCTATTTGAAACTTTAATTTATCAGTGAGTTTGCTACAATATCACCTGAGATTGTAACCTTGAATTTCAGTAAATTCCCGAGTTACATCTTTTTCATGAAAAGTACTTCCTAGTTTGGCCGATGGTGACTTTTTTCGAGTTTGCTATCTCACACGAGTTTTAACAGTGAAAGGAGAAAACTCTCTTCCAAACTCACTCGAGTTTGTCTTTAGTAAATTTGCCAGTTGAAAAACATGCCTAAACTCACGTAACATTGCAATCTCACTTGATGAGGAACCTTTTATAAAGTGGAGCTCCTGCTGTTGATTAGTTTATTCTCAGTCGCACGCAAAGTGGCTGTGACGGCTGTCAGTCGGGGAAGCCTGTTTTATTACCTCATGCTAAAGCGAGCATCCGTTCAACTAAAGTGGGGGATCGTGCATGTGCAAGTGGAAACCAGTGCCGCCAATTGCTATTACCCCGCATGATTTCATACCCCCCTCCAATTCCTGTGCCAAAACATCCTATTTCACGGCAAGACAGATCCGGCCAAGTTGCGTCCGACTCAGAATAGGGTCAACATACCAAAACAGGCATAAAAACACTTCTGTGCTTGCGCTATATGTAAATACTCACCGTTTGCACCTGCAAAGAGAGATCCGTGTGACACAGTATCAGCCCCTAAAGGTGTCGCGTTGCACAGTGTCACTCACCTAGATGGTGACTGCTCTATATTCCAAGAATAACAATGCAGATGTACTACACAGCACTTGATCTCTGGCCCTAAAGGCTTGGGAAGAGGATTGCACTCCGGTGAGCCACAGGGGCAGTTGTTCAGCTCAGCCCTCATTCTAGTGAATTTATTACCTATGAAATTTGCCTGGAGCATGCTCAGATCAGCCCATTGCCCACTTCTTAAGCCATAAAAAACCAGAACAGACTAAACCAAAATGTGCAATAAACAAAAAATCTAATTTATCTGACCGCAGCTATCTCAAGTAAACCTTTGTGTGGTTTACATAATTGACACACGGAAGGAAAAAAAAGATATAATGATTACAGAGACACTTAGTTGCATACATTGTTATAGAAAGTGAGTCAGATAGTTAAAAAACACTTTTAATATAAATAAAACAAAATGAGTTGCTGTATGATACAGTATATAAACAAAACGGGATGCGGTTAAGATCCTGACAACCGGAATGCCGTCTGCCGGAACCCCGGCACTGGAATCCCGATCGCCGAGAGAACACAGGTGACGGAATCTTGACATGACTGGGGATACCGATGCCGGAATCGTGGCAGACTACATCCCGATCGTAAGGAGAATGGAGAAAGGTAAGTATCAGCTGAGGGGGGGGGAGCGTTAGGTTTAGGCACCCCAGGGGGACTTAGAGTTAGGATGCAGGAGGGGAGGTTAGGGTTAGGCTATAGCCAGGTGGGATTACGTTAAGGCACCACCAGGGGGGGAGGTTAGGGTTAGGCACTAAGGGGGGAAGGTTAGGCACTAAGGGAGAGGGTTAGGTTTAGGCACTTACCGGGAGGTTTAGGGTGCGGGGTAGGGAGGGTTTGTATGAGGGTGCAGTAAAGGAGGGTTAGGGGTTAAATAGGACAGGGGAACATTACTCATCATTCCCCTGTCGGGATTTGAACCATCGGGATGCCGCTGTCAATGTACTGACAGCCAGCATCCTATACATCGATATTTCATATCGATTCCAACAAAACACAGCTTCTCCATGAACCTTACTGCATTCTAACAAAGCTGGTTATATGTTTTTTTAGTAAGTTTGATACATTTCTCCCATAGTTCTCACTGATGATGGGTGATAATAGTAGATATGAAGTTGCATGCAGGTTCAATATTGTGTAGCTGATTGATATCAAATTCTGAGGCATTTCATCAGAGTCACAGTGACTTCATTAAAGGAAATGCCATTCTATGCTTACCGAGGAGTGCCAGATAGGGTGGCTTGAGTATCTATGAAACTGCTGATCTTGTGGGATTTTCATGCTCAATAGTCTGTAGAGTTTACAAAGAATGGCGCACAAAACAAAAATCATCCAGTTAGCAAAGTGAGTATTAATGAGAGAGCAGACTGACAGGAAGATGACAGTAACATAACTAACCATATATTACAACAGTGCTATGGAGAGGAGCATCTCTGAATGCACAGAACATCTAACCTTAAAGTAAGTAAATTGGCTACAGCAGAAGACTACACTAGGTTCCACTCCTGTCAGGTAAGAACAAGAAACCAAGGCTACAGTGGCATACGCTCAACTGGACACTGCAGGACTAGAAAGTGTCACCTGGTCTGAAGAATCTAATTCTGCTCTAACATACAGATATTATGGACAGAATTTGGTTTAAACAAAATTAATATTTGGATCCTTCCTGCCTTGTGTCAATGGCTCAGTCTAGTGGTGATTGTGTAATGGTGTGGGGAATGTTTTTAGAACTCATTAGATGCCTTAATCCAAATGCTATAGCCTACCTGAGTATTGTTGCTGATCATGTGCGGCCTAGTCTACCAGTCTACTCATCTTCAAATGGCAACTTCCAGCAGGATAATGTGCCATGCTACAAAGCACACATCATCTCAAGTTAGTTCCATGGACATGACAATGAATTCAGTAGATTTGCAGCATGAATGTGCGTCCGACTAATCTAAAGCAACTGCGTGATGCTATTATGTCACTGGGTCCACAACCTGCCCCCGTGTCTGAAAAGGGGAATGGCCTAATATAAGGGGCATGGCCTATCGGAAAATCCCATTTGCATCACGCCGGGGGTGTGCCCACTATCCCCGGAGATGCTAGGCTGCCCCCAGAGGCTAGTGTCTGCCCTGTTGGCTCCTCCGCTGTGACAGGAGCCGAGTGCTCAAGGAAAATGTCACACTGCAGCATCTGGCTCCAGTCACTGAGGAGGAGCCGGCATTTTAGTGTCACCCCCTCCAAGAGTGACACCTGGCCCGCGCCCCCATGGTGATGCCACTGCATGTCATCATGGACCAGTATCTCTAAGGAATGTTTACAGCACCTTGTGGATCCATGACACAAAGAATTCATGGTGTTCTGGGGTTTCTTCCCAAGACTAGTAAGATGTACCTAATAAAAGTGGCCACTGGATACTTTATTGTAAACTTTCTACTCCATTTACAGTTTAAGAATTATTTACAATTTGTCTTTTATTTATGCTTCAATAGAAATTACACTTTTCTCCTACCTCTCACCCTTCTGAACAGTGGCCCTAATTCAGAGCCGGACGCTCTGACAGAGCGCTCGCTCTGAATCAGGGCGTCTTTTTTTTTTCTTTATGGAGCGGCCAGGATGATGGTCACGATGGTCAAGACCATCGCGACCATCGGGCTTGCAACGAGACCCTTGTGGTAGGGTCTCGTGGCCGCAAGCCCCAGAGAGCTTTCGGCTCAAACAGAGCTGAAAGCTCTCCCACTGACATCACTTGTGATGTCAGTGGGGCCGCCCACAAACGGTAGGCGTTCTCATAGGAACGTCTCCGTCTGGGCAGCCACTCCCCCCGGCCAGCCCACCAAAGGTGGCGTGCTGTCACTCAACATTGACAGCACGCCCCCTTTGGTGCGAGACCCGGAGTGACGGATTGCCCGTCGCTATCCGGGTCTCGCGCATGCGCTGTGGGCCACCATCGACCCGGTTGCGAGCGCTCAGCACTTGCGACCGGGTCTGAATCAGGCCCAGTGTTTAACCAATGGCATTCAATTGCCTTTTCCTTCTAAATCTGGGACCAGCGGTTTTCATCTTTAAATCCAGATCAGTAGAGTTTGTTACCACGGCAGATTCTTCTGGGAGACACATTTTTCAACCACACTGTGATTTACAATCCAGGTACAGAACAGGTTCAACAACAGCTGGATTTTTTTTTCTAATTAAGCTTATAAATAAACTGTAAGTGAATCAGCACATTAATAACTGCACTAGTTGGATTCACACATTGAATCAACACATTCATACACTACAGTACTGTAGGAGTCTGAAACCTGCAAGCACAGGCACTTTTTCTGGGACCAGATCTGATAATAATAATAATATATAGGCCAATTTACTAACACTGCAGTTCTGTGCTAAATTTCCACTGAACCACAATAACCAATCAGCAAACAACTTTCATTTCATCTGCTCCAAATTATACAATGAAAGCAAATGTTAGATTGGCTACCATAGTTTAGTGCACACCTTGCTCATATATTCTGTACTGGAAAACAGGACATAGGCGGGCCTGGGTGATAATTAGGGATAGCCATCGACCATCGTGGTTCAGAATCATCAATGGTTTATGGCAATTCTCCCCCATTGATGTCAAAGCATAACCAAATGTTTTTTTGTTTTTTTCAAGGTGACGGGACTCGGAGCATAGCTCCGCCCCCTGGCACCCGTGATGCCCCGCCACCACATTCCCACGGGCCAGTCATTCAAATAACAGGGATGACTATCGGTTGGTGTTACCATCGATGGTCATCCAATGAATAGTTTGTAGCCATCGATGGCTACTTGTTATTTTACAGTCGATGGTAACACTACCGATGGCCATCCCTAGTGATAATGAGTACGCGTGACCAAATGTGGGAGGCATGGCCATGCCCCCTCCCCAAAAAAACAATGGAGATACTATTTTTATGGAAGTTCGCGCTGTGAGGGGGACCATTTGTCCTCTTCAACAGCTGGCTCGGCTCTTTATACGGTTCACAAGCCTTTGAAATAAATATTTTTATGATCAATTCAATTTCTTAGCAGTTTAGTAGTAACATTTAATTCAGGAAATAGTTTGATTAACTGCATATAAAAAATTTTTTAAGAAGAAACAGTAATATTCTTTAGGAAGAGACATTTGTTCATTCCTTGTAATAAGGGTAATTTGCAAATGTGCAAAAATGGCAAATGTAATTTGCACCTGTTTTTGTTCAAATGCTCCCAATTTTCTAAAATGTATATAGATTTTGCATGCAAAAAATGGTGGAATCGACAGAGGTGCAAAATTGTGCTTCTTTTTGATGGTGTAGATCGCAGGTTCTCACACTCGGTTCTCAGGACCAGAAACAGTGCATGTTTTCCAGGTCTCCTCACAGAATCGCAAGTGAAATAATTAGCTCCACCTGCAAATCTTTTAAAATGTCAGTGAGTAATGAATACACCTGTGCACCTGCTGGGTGACCTGGAAAATGTGACCTGTGTGGGCTCCTGAGGACGGAGTTTGAGACCCACTGGTGTGGATGGACGGATAATATAACTTGGTGAGTGAGGGTCAGATGCATAAATATATCTGGTACTGCATCCACACAAGGGCGCTGAGAGCGGGGGATGGAGCGGTTACAATTTACCCGAGTCCGGCTTCCAGAGGGTCCCGGCGGGGGCCCGGGTCCGGCACCGCCCCCCCCTCCCTCCTCCATCCCTCACAGCAGTCCAGCACACAACGTGTGCTGGAATGCATTGGGAGATTGCTTGCGGCTGCTAAGCAGCAGCCACAGCAATCTCTTATGCCTGAGGGGGGGATCAATCACACATAATCGCGCCCCCCCTGGCTTTGTGCCGGGCTGAGGGGCTCACAGTGCCCCCTCCCCAGTGCGCAGCGCTCCAAAAGTGTTTTTTTTCTTCTCGTTCTCAAGGGGGCTTGGTCACGCCTCCCGTGATTAGGCCACACCCCCTCTTTACCTGGGCCCGGCGGCGCTCTCTACGGCCCTGCATCCACATGGAAGACTAGGGAAGTTTATGGGAGAGGAATATTTAAAGGAAAATCAGAGAATGTTGAGAGCACACTTTTGGGGGTGTTGACTGTTTATGTGGGGGATCACTAAGCATTATATTTTCCCTTCTAAAGAACTTGCATTTTTCACATACTCAAAGATCATGAAAACTAGACACTGTTCTATACTTACAGGAGGTAATTATGGGATCGGCAGTTATTATGGGCCTGATTCAGCACTATGGGCCGATTATCGGGAATCTGCGCATTTGCAGGACCCGTTCTGCCCATGTGTACAATGGGTCTGCGGTCCTACACGCATTCCGGCAGAAGACTGTCAGTGATTGACAGTCTTCTGCCGTTTCTGGGCGGGTTGGGGGTGGAGTCACTCCATGGGTCACTTAGGCAGCTGATGGGATCACAGATGATCCGATACCGCATCCTAGGACGCAGCTCGGATCAGTAATGCATGCAGGACGTATGACGCCTCCTGCGGCAACACCGTATTACAGCTAGTGCAGTCGCTACCATGTTAGCAGCTGCGATAGCAAATGCCTCCTCTGCTGAATCAGGCCCTATATCAAGTATCTACATCGACAGGGTTAACAAGCTACTTACAGCATGTTAGCCAAATTGTCAGTAAACACTTTACCAGAATGTTTACTGTTGTAATGCCGATCCGGTTAACATGCTTTCAGTACTCTATCATGTTAACCAAGTCAACATACCGGCACCAGGATCAACATAGTCACTGTCAACATAGTGACTCTAAACCCTATTGACCAATCCCATACAGTACTTACAATGTGATGCGTTCCATACATTCCAATCGTACTTTTAGGGTAAAGTACATTTCTAGGCGCATTTCGTCCAATGTAAAAAAAAGTATTATGGGAGAAAAGCTAAAAATTGGTCCTAAAGTGCTAATAGGATAATATTTGATGGCGTTTTCACTTTTTCACCAATTACAATTCCAGGTCGAATCCGCAAATCCTCATAAGTAGGTGCAGATTGGTTTTCCAGTACAGTTTCCGCAATCTAAATATAAGCGAGCACCTAAAAATTAGCAAATCAGATAAATGGGCTCATTTAGGCAAAATAAAAAGCTCTGTATGTTTATCACTTTTGCAAATGACTTTTACTGTGCTCGTAAGAAAACAAATGTTTACATGTTTAAATTCTCTGCTTTTTGTGACCTGTGCCTGTAGTTACTGTTATTTGTGTAAATACGCGTTGATTGTATTATTTTCTGTCTGCCTGCAGTAAGGTCACCTTCAGACTGATTCCGGCAGGGGTTTTTGCAGGCTCTTCTCCCACTGTCTCACGGCGCTGTGATTTATTGCCGTTCACTTCTTGCTACTGTTCACTGCACAATCCAATCTTACAGACACACATATTTCTCAATCTGGAGCAGGCGCTCCTTTGAATGTGCAAGGAAAGGGCTGGCTGATCATTTCCCTCAGATCTCTTATTTCTTGCCTGTTCTGTGCTGCTTTAATATTCCACCCTGCCGAAAACAGAAACATAATAATAGAAATGATGAAATGGAAAATAAAAATGCAGCTTCCAGGACTCATATTTTCATTCAAGTCGGTAATGCTGCAGTTTCCCAAAACACATTGCCTTCCTCGCTGAGAATGACTGTATGCTGCCATGCAATCTCAGAGAGGTCAAATAGCCTCCAATTAACTTGTGATGTAATAATCCAGAATTGTTCTTTACCCAAAAACTCCCGTATGAATCCAAAAGATGCAATAAAGCAACAAAAAAAAAACCCTGCAGAATGGAATTAATGGAAGAGGTATTCAAATTGGCAATTTGGGATCCATGCACAATGACAGTGACACTTCAAAAATGTGTGTCTTGTACTATTAAGTGGCTGAAGTGTCATATGTACTCAGTAGTGTGCATCTACAGTATAATAGATTAAATGAATGGTGTTGACAATGGCAAGCAATCACGTGGTTGCTTTAATTGTCTAAATAAAATGTCAGAATCTGATTGGTTTCTAGAGGAAACACAATTTTTGTTTTTTTTATTTTAAGCCCGAGTTGCGTTATCAATCTGCTAGTGCAATGGGTCTTGTTTCTCCCCATCTTCCTGGAACAGTAAGGCCTTCTTAGGGAGAAGAGAATCTTTAGGTCCTCTTTCTCTTAAGCAAAAGGGGACCCACTGACATCCCCTTATCCTGGAGCCATAAGAACCCGTAGGAGGAAAGGGTCTTTGGGCTCACCTCCAACACAAGTCCCTCAGGTTTGCCTCTATTCACGAGGCTGGCCAAAGCTTCCCTCCGAAGGACCAGAACCTTCAGCTCTCCCAATAGGAGGGTGCCACCATCAAGATGGGGAGAGGATGGCTTATAAGTTTCTCACCCAAAACCCCGACAAAAATGTGACACACACAAAAACTATATGTGGAACAACAAGCATAACATACGTATATGTATAGACAAATGTGGATCTTGCCATAATTTCCGGGGCACTTGGGGAGTGTGGCCAAATCAGAGAGGTGCTGCCATGCCCCAATAAAAAACAAACAAACACTATGCTCAGCACTGCCGAGGACATCTGTCCCCTCACCAGAAGACCAAGGCCACCGCCGTGACCCTACAACAAGCCCGGGTAATTAGTAACCCCCCCCCCCCCCGCATGCTCGGTATCCCTGGTTTGGTTCTGCCACCCTTGTGCCTGCTCACTGTAGTATTCACACTGTTCCAAGCCCTGCCACACATTTGATATCATACACAGGGGGGAGATGTATCAAGCCTTAGGAAGAGATAAAATGGAGTAGTTGCTCTAAGCAACCACCAATCAGTGTCTGTCATTTCAAAGATTGTTCTAGGTCAATGATAGTTAGAAACTGATTGGTTCCTTTGGGCAACTTTTCCACTATATCACGTACCAAGGCATGATACCTTTACCCCCCCTTCCAGTTCCTTATTATGCCACACATATCCCGAGTGACTAGGCCACATTTATGGTGATAAGGACAAACAAGGATCTCTAATAAAAGTGTGATCTCCAAGCAGATTTATTAGCATTGTCACAAAAACTAATTAAAGTCCAATAATTATAGCATTTTTAAATATTCATTGCTTAGTATTTATATTAGAAATTCATATGTAAAATATAAGGTGGAAGCAATCTTTTAAGAAATTCTCCCGAATTGATATAGACGGCCTGGGATCCTCAAGGACTGGAGTTTGAGTACCCGTCTCTAAATACAAGTTAAAAAAAACAGCCGACTAGTGTTCCGCGACATCCTCTATAAGTCATTCAAATTCATCACAGCACTGACTTTTAATTGATCATTTTACATACATATTGTAATTAAACAACTCAGGGAAATAAGAGGACAAATAGGCTTTGTCTCATTCGTATGTTAATTTGATCATTCTTAAACTTTTAATTATATTGTTTTCAAGTTCAAACAATCACATGTTTTAAGAGCGCCTCCGTGCGCACATTGAGAAACTAGGTTACAACTTCCTGAGGCGGGTTTGTCCTCTGGAAAATGCCTGTGCCTGTGTATGTATAAGGCGAATGCTTCAGTTTACCCAGTCATCTCCCATTTTTTAAATATTTTTTTATACATACATCTATCCTCCATGCGCTACAAGTCGCGTTACACATAACGCGTGAGTGTGCAACTTTTTCCCTTCAAATGTGTCTTAATTACACAGCGATGCGAACAGGACACACAAGCAACTTTTGCTGATTAAAATGATATGCGGCATGCCTATATTCTGTGTGCGACTGTATCTGCATGGCTGTGACACTGTAACGTAGCATTTGGCATGCAGATACACCCGCAGTCGCACACAGAACATAGGCATGAAGCATATCAATTTAATCAGCAAAAGCTGCTTGTGCATCCTATTAGCATCGCTGGGCGAATAAAATGCATTTAAAGGTAAAATAAGATGGCATGGCGTGACTAGAAGGGCTGTTTAACGCTCAAGGAGGCTGGATGTATTCGCTATATTACTTTTGTGCTGCTCTTGAAAGAATTGATGCATCTAGATAGTTTGGCCCACAAATTGCTCAGGTCCACTAAATTTCCCAGGGTGACTTAAAACACTGCCAAGTTTGTTTACAGAGCCATTTTAGGTGCATGATCAAGTGTAAAAAGCAGATGCTATATTTTGCCTTGTACTTGCCGGCACATGTTGGAAAATGGTGTGTGTACAGGATTAAGGATGGAGCAGAGTAACTACATACCAGCGGATGCCTTACAACTGCGAACAGCCCAGTTACTTAACCAGTGGAGTGGTTTATTGCAGAAGTGATGGGTACAGTAGTACTCACTCAGATACACACTAGTAGAATGGAGCTTTACGGCTGTCACACAGCCTACCCGCCAGTGAGTGTATTGCAATATGCGGGTAGCAGTGCAGGATTACTCTGGAAATGCTTTTGGAGCAGGTAAATCGGGATGTAGTCAGCATCCTGGCGTGCAGGATGCCGACAGTCAAAATACCGGCGCCGAAATGTCAACAGCGTCGGGATCCCAGCACCAGAATCCCGACCGCCAGCATCCCAAAGGTAAGTATTGGGCGTTAGGGGGAGGGTTAGGGTGCGGGGTTAGGCACTAAGTGGGGAGGGTGAGGTTAGGTTAAGGCACTTGGGGGGAGGTTAGGTTAAGTCAACGGGGTTTAGGGTGCAGGGAGGGGGAAGTTAGGGTTAGGCACTAGGGGGGAGGTTAGGTTTAGATGTAGGGGTAAGGGTTAGTCTTACCTTCTTTCCTTATGGGTGTCGGGATTCTGACTGTCGGGATGCCGCTGTGTGTATTCTGACCAACGGCATCACGACCGCTGGGATCTCATACCCAACCCGGTAAATCACAGGTATCACTGGAGCTAAGTGGTACGCTGGAGCTAAGTGGTACTGTACACAGCTGTGTCGCTCATAAACAGTTACAAAATGGTGCCACGAATATGCAGTACTAGGTTCAGTGGCCATCTTGGTTAGGGAATGAAGCCTCCCCATAGAAACTGACATGGAGTCTGGGCAGTAGCTCACTCCATCTTCAACATCATTAACACCCCCATTGGTTCTCTGCCATCAATGGTACAGAGCAATGCAATATCTTTTTTTTTCTCATATGTCAGGACACGGAGCATAGCTCCACACCCTAACATGACCTACAACGCCCCGCCCCTACTCCCTGATTGGCCCACTGCCTGGCAGGTATTAAAGTGGGATGACCATCAGTGGATGAAAACATCAATGGTTTCCAGCCGATGGTTTGATACCATCGAGGTCAACCATTGATGGACCCCATTGATGGTTAGCCCACCGATGGCCATCCCTACTGAGAAGAGCGGCCTATTGTGAGCTGAAGAGGGCAGTTTGTAATTGGCTACGAGCTGATCCCATGATGACTTCTCATGTCCAATAATTAAGTTTGCAACCTGTAACACCCCAATTTTGCCAATCTATCCAATAAGTCCCAACCAGCTCTTAGTGTAGAGGTTGTCTGACCCTTTTGACATGCTTTAGGCTTACATCGGGATTCATTCAGGATGGCCAGGCATGACAATTTTAGCATATCATCTAGTATTGGATTGACTGCCCCATTCACTCAACCCTATCTACTTGTCTGAGGGGGCGGCTCACTTTATTTCAACATCAACACTACAGCCACAATCCTATTGCTATTCTGAAACCTTGTTCAAACCAATAGTAGTGTAGTGTCTGGGAATGGGAAGATACAGAAAGCCACTCTTGGAATGTGAAATAGTGGTGAAACAGTTAAGCATAAATCGAGAAACTGCTTCATAAAAAGTAGTCTGTTTTACCTGCGTGTGGCAGCAGATATTGAACTGACTTCATTAGCTGCCTAATGTCCCAGTAAATGACTGTCAGAATGTTTGACAGTTCAGCTGTATACAGGGAGACCTGCGTACCTGCTGGTTAATGAGCCAAAAACAGAGCAGCCTTCTGTGAGGAAACTTCAAGCACCTTTGTCAGTGACTGGATCTTCCAACACTTATCTGTGCGTGCTGCATTGTGCCTTTGTCCGGGGTTGGCGCCTAATTCTAAAGGAGTGTGCAGTGGCATTCTGATGGTGGAAGGACGGGGTTGCATTGAACCATTGAGACTACAGCCTGCACTGCAAACATGCAATTATGGAAGTACTTGTTGCAGTATAGCAATAGTCTATGAAATTTACTGACATACAAGGGTAAAAACATTCATGGCAAACTTATACAACCAGTACTGACACCTGCTGGTGGTGAGTGGAACTGCACATATAATTGTATGGTTTGCATCCTCCAGTATACTTTGTAGCTGCAATGAACAAAACCACCAATCTGTGTGCAGCATTACAGTATTTGTAACTATTAGCCAGAAATAAACCCCTTATTTCAGGTGTCTGGTGTACACAGTATTGGCAAAGGATGTTAAATGAAGACACTTAGGGGCATATATATCAAAGCTTGATGTGAGATAAAATTGTGAGATATATATCACCAACCAATCAGCTTCTAACTTACATTTTGCAGGCGGTGTTTAAGAAATGATAGTTTGGAGCTGATTGGTTGGTGATATATATTTCGCAATTTTATCTCACATCAAGCTTTGATACATATGCCCCTTAATGCCCTATATGCGGGGACACCTGCACATTAGGCTGGCTCCAGCATTGCTCATCCGGGGACTAAATAGGCCAGCACAGCTACATGTGGCATCTCAGCATGAGACCACTGCCAGCAGTCCCTTAGGGATTTCCCCACCACTCATTTCATGCTTCTCTTAGCAAAGGTCTGCTGATGTCATTCTGTGCTAACACTCCCCATGCCAGAGAGAGCTAGAAAAATGATATACTCCTTTATGTTTTATTTTCTTGCTGAATTAGTCTTGAACGTAGAGGCCTGCAGCTGTGCATTGTGGGAAGGCATTCCCCGACTTACCAGATGTCCACAGAGACTTGGTTTTCACACGTCCTCTGAGGTTCTGGTGATCAGACACAGGCGATTACTTCTATGGGCACCTTTGCACTTCCCATCCTACTTCATTTGGAAAATCACATGTATTGGCGCACATTACCTAATCTAATTAAAATATTTAAGTTTACAACTGTGACATATGTAATAAAGTCAGCCCTGACCCCCTCACAACCCTTAGATTTGTGGATTAATTAAGATGTAAAGGAGGCTGTAAACAGCAGCATGTCAGAAAGAAAAAGGGAAAAATGAAAACTATTAAAAGGGTTTGTACGAAAGTGACAGAACAGAGACCGTATAATTGGTGCTTTCACTTCTCTCAGCAGCAGGGCTGGCACAAGTGCTGAGGGAGACTACCGCAATGCCCCCACCCACAGAAAGTGCACACCCACCCACACGTCTCAAAGTGTTACGCTTGGTAATAGCTGTTGAGAGAGAGCACCCTGCGCTGTCTCTATCCGGCGCCACTAGGACCCCAGACTGCCGGAGACACGACCTCCGACCTTTTGCAGTACTGCGCATACACGGCCATATTGCGTACAGTATCTTTTGCTCCGCCCTCCATAGTGAGAGAACATGACCCTTTGAGCATACCTACTCTCCTGGAGCGGCCGGAAGGCTCCCAAAAATCGTGTGGCACTCCCGGTCACCCAGAAAAGTGGGCAAATCTACCGCATCCCCCCGCTAGTTGCCAGGACCCCCACCACCTGCTCACCCCCACCCTTTGCGGCCGCCCACTTACACAGCACATGTGGTTGGTCCAGGGGGGGGGCTGATGACGCGATGCACGCTAAATCGGGTAGTCATAGCCCTGGCGGGGGCAGGGCCAGGATGATGCAATCGTGCCACCACGCCACCTCCACAGAACAACATTGCGCCCGCCACGCCCCCTCTGTGCTGGTCTGGCTGCCCCTTCCAAAGTCGACGAGTATGCCTTTTAAAGTCTTCAGTGTGTACAGTATGTTGCAGCAACAGGAGCCCTACAGAGGCAGAAATAATTTATACCTGCAGCAGCCACCCTCTCTGCACCACTGCTGGCATGGAGGAACAGCAGCCATCACATTTATAGGATAGTGATCAATATGTGGCAGCTTCCCCAGGGCAATAAAAATAATGAGTGAATGTAATTCATTCATGGGGAGATGTATCAAGTCTTGGAGAGAGATAAAGTGGAGAAGTTTCCCAAAGTAACCAATCAGCTTCTGTCATATATCTAGCACAGTGTTTGAAATGACAGTAAGAAGCTGAATGGTTGCTTTAGGAAAGTACTCCATTTTAACTCTCTCCAAGGGATAAATTTACGAAGATGGGAGTTCTATTTAAGAAGTGATGTTACCAATAGCAACCAATCAGATTCTACTTCTCATTTATCTAGCACTTTCTAGAAGATAATACCTGTAATCTGATTGGTTGCTATGGGTAACACTTCTTAAATAGAGCTCCCATCTTAGTAAATTTACCCCAAAGGCTTGATACATCTCCCCTTCAGTGTTTTAGATCCCACAACCACTGGCACAAGGGGAAACCGCCTAAGTTTGCCAAAGTTTAGTGCAGGCATTGATCAGCAGATGTTATTTTTTTATGATGGACCCCTATTTCAGAAATGGTCACACAAAATGTCTGCATGAATGTACTTTACCATATATGGGGTGTGCACCTGTTTATGTGCATATATGTATTATTGTGCAAGGGGGGAAAACTAGGCATATCTGCAATCCCCCAGTTTGTAAATGTCCCCCAATCACTGTAGAACAGAAAAAGGATCGTATATCAGGAACCCGACAAAGGCTGCACCTGCAGTGACAAGTTTTACTCCAGAGCAAAATAAATACTGTCATTCCCCCAGAGCCTGTACTGGGACCTGAGCACTCTTCAGTATTTTACACAATATTTAATGTGAAGTACAGCTCATAAATATGTAAGAGGAGAGTGTAACTAACAATGTGGCAAATCTGGAGGTGGCACAACATTTAGGAGGATAGCAAAATCAAAAACTGTTTAGACTGAGTCACAGCTCAATGGGAAATTACATTCAGGACTGACAAGTGCAAGGTTAGAAGCACTGGGGAATGTGGATACATTGTTATATGGTTACTGTGATGGACAGAACGGAACTACATTGGGCAGCTCAGTGGGATTAAACCCAGCAGAAGACATGTGCAGATTTAGATTCTACAAGCATTAACATTAGCTATACGAGGAGGACCAACAACAGTTACTGCAGGGGCAATTCTGCCCCCTCTGGCAGGAAATCAGTTTACAAACTGTAAATTAAATACACAGATAGTGATGAGAAAGTATTTGCAATATATTCAGATACAGTATTAGCACAAAGTACTTTCTGTCCAACGACTGGATTTATCCTCCTATTGTATTCAGTTATGTATTTTGGAGTTATGTCACTTTGCATTTGGACAGGAATATAGCAGTTAGTATCACTGCGGCAATTAAAAAAAAATAGAACTTTGCCTCATTAAAGCAGCAGTTTCATATTATTAAGTCCTGGAAAGGGCAAATGCATTATTTTTGGGGTGGGGGATTCTAAATATATGTATATATAAAGTGTAGCGTGCACACATACATACATACATAAATACATTATACACACAAATACATATACACATTAAAACAGTATATATACATAATGTTTAGGCTCCATCTCCTCAATATGTTATGCAGTGATTTGTGGAAATATGTGGGAGGAGCTTGATGTATTGGATCCGCCCCTCAGCCAGTGTAGGGGAATCGGTTCGGTCAGGGTCTCCCAGGGGGGTTTCTGTGCACTCAGAACCCCCCCTGCATGCACCAGTGGGAAAATGGGAGAATAAAATCTAGTGGAAGACCCTGTGCTATGTCGCTCATATTGTCCCTTATCTTTACTACACTAAAATCAGGCACATAGACAGCAAACTGATAAAAACTGATAAAAATTCTGGGTCGCATACAGGTCCGTATGCGCTATGTTTTTCGCCGTAGTTGTGTCCGTGACTTTATGTAACTTTATGCTATTGCTAGTATCAGCCCTGCCAGAGGCATAACCAGTACTTTGTGGGCCCCATATCAACATTTTGAAGATACCCCATCCCTAATGCTTCTAGACTAAAGAGATACCTTCCTCCGCCCTAGTTCATTTTATGCACCATAGTAGTGCCCTAGTTCATTTTATGCACCATAGTAGTGCCCTACAGTAGTTCATTTTATGTACCATAGTAGTGCCTTAGTTCATTTTATGCACCATAGTAGTGCCCAAGTTATTTTGTTTGCCCCATACAATACATACATACAGTGTCCTAGTTCAATTTTATGCCTCACACAGTAGTAGTGCGTTAGTTAATTTTATGAACTATAGTAGTGTTCTAGTTCATGTTATGCCTCATAATAGTGGCCTAATTCATTTTATGCCCCATAGGAGTGTCCTTGTTAATTGTATGCCTCATAGTAGTGCCCTACCTCACAATATAACACACAATGTGCCCCTAGTTCATGCTATACCACAATTTATTCTCCCAGTTCACAATATGGCACATTGTAGTGCTGCCAGTACACATTATTCCACACAGTGCAACAGTTCACATGGGATGCAATCGGGAAGCCAGCTGACATTATACCGACAGCCGGCTTCCCGACTGTCATATCCCGGCGAGGGTGAAATGCCCGGCGTCTAGATGTAGACGCCTGTCATTTTACTGACGCCGGGAGACCGGCACCCGGCATCCCGATCGAAGTGATGCTGGGCGCCGCTGCGGACAGCCGCCGGGGGGAGGGTTAGGTTTAGGGCTCCCGGGGGGGACTTAGGGTTAGGCACCCCCCCTGGGAGGTTATGGTTAGGCTAGGGGGAGGGAGGGTTAGGCAGCCCTGGGGGGGACTTAGGGTTAGGCACCTCCCCGGGGGAGTTAGGTTTAGGCGGCAGGGAAGGGGGGGTCAGGTTTAGGCATTTAGAGGGGAGATTAGGGTTAGGCAATGGGGGGGAAGGATAGGGTTAGGCACCCTAAAGGAGGGTTAGGGTTAGGGGGTTAGAATTAGGTTAGTAGATACTTACCTTAGACGATCGGGATGTCCTCCTCTGCCGGCCTCCTGGTGTCGGGATTCCAAACGCCGGCTAGGGGACCGCCGGTAATACGTATGTATTCCGTTCACATTATGCCACACAGTGTCCCCAATACATATGACACATTGAAGTGCCCGTAGTTCATATTATGCTATATTGTAGTGCCCATAGTTCATATTATTCTGCATTGTAGTGCCTCAAATTCATATTATGCCAATTGTACTGCCTCACTTCATATTGTGTAACATTACACATTCCTCGGATCAGTATCAAGGAATACTCTGTAACGCTCTGTCAGACTGCCTGTGCATTGGATCATTACTGCAGAACACTCACTAGATTGATGCATTTACAAAGTCAACCTACGGGACTGTGTTCACCACTCACACATCTCCCCGGCAGGGAGCCTGCCATGATTTCACCATCTAGCTCACAGCTTGGCCAGTCAGATCGACAGGTGGCGGTCGAACTAAAGCTGGCCACACACTAGACCAACTTACATCCAACCAGCCAACTAGTTGATTGGTTGGACTGAAGATCTGGTAAGGTATGAAAGCAAATCACAATCAGCAATTTGCTCCCAAACGCCGGAAAATGGACAAAAACTGTTGTTTGAACAAATTGTTTAGATCACACATTTAACAAACTTGTCTGAACGACCATTTTCATCTGTTTTCTGGCATTTAGGAGCAAATTGCTGATCATCATTTACTCCCATACATTACCAGATTTTCATTCCAACCAATCAACAAGTTGGCTGGTTGAATGTAAGTTGGTCTAGTGTGTGGCCAGCTTAAGAACTGAGACAGATCACTTGTCAGTGACTCACTCGGGGCTCACGCTCCCACTGACTAGCCGGTAACTGAGGACTGAGACAGTAATTATTAACCACCTACACACGCAGAGTTTGCACTCCCGCTGTCGGGTGGTGGAGCGCTATACCCCACAGATACAGTGTCTGGGGTTAGCGTGTGAATCAGACAGGCACTGTGCCTCATCATCGTACGGCTACCTGCAATTAGTAACAAATTAATTTCTTTGGCAAATTTAGCAACATTTGCATAGTAGAAGATACATTTATTTACTTCTATCTAGGAATAGCAGGACACCCACTACCAGTATAACATCCACTACACACACCCAATACCAGTATAACATCCACTACACACACACCCAATACCAGTATAACATCCACTACACACACACACCCAATACAGGTATAACATCCACTACACACACACACACACCAAATACCAGTATAACATCCACTACACCCCCCCTAATACCAGTATAACATCCATTACACACACCCCATAATACCAGTATAACATCCACTATACACACACACAATACCAGTATAACATCCACTACACACACACCAAATACCAGTATAACATTCACTACACACACACCCAATACCAATATAACATCCACTACACACACACCCAATACTAATATAACATCCACTACACGCACACCCAATACCAGTATAACATCCACTACACACACCCAATACCAGTATAACATCTACAACACACACACCCAATACCAGTATAACATCCACTACACACACACCCAATACCAGTATAACATCCACTACACACACACCCAATACCAGTATAACATCCACTACACACACACCCAATACCAGTATAACATCCACTATACACACACAAATACCAGTATAACATCCACTACACACACCCAATACCAGTATAACATCCACTACACCCCCCTAATACCAGTATAACATCCACTACACACACAGCCAATACCAGTATAACATCCATTACACACACCCAATACCAGCATAACATCCACTACACACACACCCATTACTGGTGTAACATCCACTACACACACACCCATTACTGGTGTAACATCCACTACACACACACCCAATACCAGTATAACATCCACTACACACACAGCCAATACCAGTATAACATCCACTACACACACCCAATACCAGTATAACATCCACTATACCCCCCCTAATACCAGTATAACATCCACTACACACACAGCCAATACCAGTATAATATCCACTACACAAACTCCTTACTGAAAATCTTACCACATTAGATAGCCTTATCCTACATATATTTACCATTGACCACTTACTTATCTCACTTTATTTACTGAAGGCAAGACTTCAAGGGCTCCATCCCTATTGGCAGCTTTTGAATCTTAAATGTCAGAACCACAGAGCCTTTTAATCTGATAAGATTGCAGTTTCCAGTGAATGTAAAGACAGGGGAGGAGCGGACAGGAACCAAATAGTCCTAACTGAGGGGGATACTTCCTAATGTAGGAAATTCCACTTTAAAAAGAGATCTTCTTACTTTCAGCACACTGTCACTTTCTGGTACAATCCTAATCTCGGAGCTCAATCTCCGCCCCCAACTCTCTTTACAAAGGCTGTAATCAAGGACACTCCCAAACAGTGCCAAGCACCGATTACCTCAGCTGTGGCTGTGAGGGTGGAAAAGATACACTGGAGATGGATTTGTGGCGCCATATAAATAAATGAAAATAATAATTATAATATTTAAGTGGAGCTTTACTGAGAGGTAGAAACAGAGACCACCACCTATATGAGTGCTGATTAGTCCTCTTTTCAGACAGGGAAAGAGTACAGACCTAAATGCTTAGCAGGCAATAAAGGAAACCTGGTAGAAAACTTTATGAGCATAAGCCCCATAGCAACGGTACCCCCTGCACCCACTATAGCTGCGCCCATGAGCCTTTCCCCTAGTATACAAGTATGCATGCTTAAAGTCTGAAATACCTCTTGCCGCATCTTTAGACGCCACCATTGGTTGCACAATCGAAACTTGCATCAGCCCCATGCGAGTTGCAGATTCTCCATCAAAATATGGCCTCTAATGTAAGCGATTAATCATCGGAGTTCGCAACCGGTTCAATGATACATCCGCAACACTCCCCTGGGTTTATTTCTCATATCAGTGGCATATTTACTGTACTTGCATTATTAGATTTTCCATAATGGTTATTAGCAGTCTATGCATCTACAATCCTTAGCAAGTTTACATACTCATCAATGGACGTTTCACAAACACAGTTTTGTGAGGTCATATCAGCATTACTGGGTCATTCTGTGTTCTACATGCAATATAGCGATGTATGCAGAAGTCATCGGTCACTTTATAATCACTTGCCTCAAAGTGAAGGAGAAGTACAGTAGTCCAAAGCAACCAATCAGCTTCTAGCTATAATTAGTCATGTATATTCTATAAACTGATAGCTTGAAACTGATTGGTTGCTATGGGAATCTTCTCACCGTAATACTGAAATACCTGGCACATGAATAGAACACATCATCTGTATCACCTTACAATGCACATTGATTAATTTGAAAATGACATTCAAGCCAGTAGTAAAAAAACTAGATACTGTAATGGGGATTTGATGTGCTGGGTGAAACCAAGAACCAGTTGCACAGGCATATTTAGGTTACTAAATGTTACAACAATACTGTCTCAGACTGACTATGAGCATCCTTCTAATTTATTGCATGTTTTTTTAACTGAGTACAAGCCGGGTGCAGTCAAGAGCAAAACTAGGCTTGTATCTTTGCACAGCGCCTGCCTGCTGACCCTAAACACATTCAGCGCTCAAGTTTGTCACATAAAGCCTTCTTAGCACTCACACCAAGTGCTAAAAATCTTACTCTGCACAAGTTATAAAGACAAGGATAGTAGTAGAATCACTACCATCTTGCACCATGGCAACAGTGGCTGCTTATTTTAATAAAATATGTTTTTATTTCACATTATTTACTTCCATAGTAATGCCCAGGAAATCCCAGTGTTCAGCTAACACTTAAATTGTCTCTATGCAAAAATAGTTTTTGGATATACTTTTCAAGCTCCCATAAAACAGGATGAACATACTCAGTGCTGGATTAAGGTCAGACACGGGCACAGTGCCTGGGGCCCTCCTTTCTCAGGGCCCCCCAGCCAGAGTACAGAGTACTGTGCTGCCTCGTACCATACAGCAACTGCTGGGCACTATGGGCCTGATTCAGAGCCGCTCGTAAGCGGCCGCTCGTTCGCTCCGAGCGATGTTTGCCCAACTGCACATGCGTACGGATCGTTATACGCATGCGCGAACCAGTCAGTGCGGTCGAAATTCATGTGTTCGCAAAATAGCGAATGCCTGATAATTTGAGTGACAGAAAGAGGCGTATGTGGGTGGTAACAGGGGAAGGGGCTTGAAAACGGGGAGTGGAGATCAGAACGCAGGCGTGCTTAAAGGTCAAAACGGGCATTTTATGGGTGTGCATAATTAAAACAGCAGCGTCATTGACCACGTCACTGGGTTATTTTATAGCCAGAACTGCTCGCAAGATTGTGGTAGCAAAAACCAACCACAAGAATAGCGAGCAGTTCATACGCTGGTCGATGTACTCGATTAATCTAATAAATAGCGGACATGACCTAGGATGCGAGCGGCCAGGGGGCGTACTTTTCCAAAAAACGACCGCAAGTTTTGTTCGCTCGTTCAGACCTAGAGGCGTGAACAGACCGCAAAGAGCGAACGGTTCATTTGAATAGCCACCCCTATTTTCTGGACGAGCGAGCGCTAATTGCGTCCGGCTCTGAATCAGGCCCATAGACCCAGCGGCTCTCCACAGTGGTGTGACCCACAACACGTGCGGCATCTCACCTTGCCTGCCTCTCCTCTCCGTATATATATATATATATATATATATATATATATATACATATATCATATGTATGATTTTTTTAAATCTTTTTCAAATTACAGAAAGCCAACCACTGCTAGTGGCATTTGCTTCTAAATCCTATCACAATGTAGAAATTCAGCTGTAGAGATACAATAATATATATTTACACAGCACACTTTTTCTTTTTTTTTAAAAAATATTTCTTTATTGAAGCATAATAATTATTGTGTACAGTGGTACAAAAAAACAAAATAACATGTATAAATTAGTGTCAATAGCAATGAAAACAATGACACATCATAGCATGTGTACAAAGAAATCAACATCTGGAAGCTGATATAATAACTAATCAGTAAATATCTGTACCAATACATCATTGCAGTATAATCAAGAAAACAGTATAAATGAGTATATATGAATAATACTAACAAATTTGTATTACACAAGCCCGGGCTCTAGACAACTTTGCTCATCTCTCAGTGGGAAAATTATATGTATTAAAATAATATTGGAGGATCATTTGCACAAATACGTGTTTCATACCAAAGTGTATTCCTAAAACATTTCTCCAAGTGTTCCTTCAATGATTGGGATAATGTCTTAATGTAGCTTTCCCAAGTGGAAAAGAAAAATTGCGTGAGTCTTTCCTTTTGCAATGTGGCCTCCAGCCACTCCATTCGAAAGATATGGAAAAGCTTCCCTCGAAACATTGTTAGTGTGGGTGCCGTGGTCTGCAACCACACCTGTAATATGCATTTCTTAGCTACCGCTGAGATAATAATTAGTAACTTTTTAACCCCAAGCGGGTCGATGGTGCCCCAGTGTGCATGCGCACGACGGAGGGAGCTCCGTCGTGCACATGCGCTAGACCCGGGGAGCGATGGGGAAGCCGTCGCTCCAGGTCTTGCACCAAAGGGGGCGTGCTGTCGATGTTGATTGACAGCACGCCCCTTTTGGTGGGAGTGCCGGGGGCGTGGCTGCCAGACGGAGGCGTTCCCATGGGCAATTCCATAAACAGTGCATCAATTCCGCGTCTTGTGCTCCGCAACGAAGACACTTGGAATCCTCCAACATTCCCATTACATATCTATGATGAGGGGTGAGATAGGTTCTATGTAATATATTCAGGAAGAGTTCTGTGTAGGAAGCTGCTGGCACTAGCTTGACCGAGTGTTCAAATGAAGATAATAAATGCTCTATGGATAAAGACGGAAAATATTCTTTCCACTGTGCCAAACCTACAGCACACTTTTTCTACCATAACTGCACAATAATATACAATATGATCTTGCTTGGTTAATTATTGTGTGATAGCACAGGGCACTCTGACCATGTTTTCATATCTGACAAACTAAAGGGGTCCTCATATGTTTTGGGGTTACCAGCATATCCTCTGTTATTTTCAATGGCTCATTCAAGTCTGACCACCACTAATATAGACAACATGTGATACATTGTACTATGAAATCTATTTGCAATTCAACATGAGGTGGCCATTACACAGTACAACAGTAAAGTACATTATAAAACGCAACAGAAGCTCTGAACCTATACTTAGGGGTAAATTTACTAAAGTGAGAGTTTTTAGAAGTGCGTTTTAGAATAGATGTTGCCCATAGCAACCAATCAGGTTCTATTTAACATTTCACTAGCACCTTCTAGAAGATAATAGCTAGAATCCGATTGGTTGCTTTAGGCAACATCTCTCCTAAAACTCACTTCTAAAAACTCTCACTTTAGTAAATTTACCACTATCAATATTAAATGTAGAATTTAACATACCGTAAAGCCGGGTACACATTATGCGATCATTTGCACAATATATTGTGCTAATCGTATAGTGTGTATGCCCATCACGCACGCACGTGGGTCATTCATCACATCGTCCTATCGGCTATGCTGCACGTCAGATGGCACGATGCGATGAACAACACCATGCTGCATAAAACTACACATCACGCATCGTACACAGCATTGTGCTTTGTGTATGGACGAGGCAATGTACTGTTACATTGCGTCGTCCCATCGCCGGCTGGGTACACAGTGGTATAGTGTGTACCCAGCTTAACAGCAAGGGCCTGATTCACAGTTATAAATACTGTAAGTTAAAATAAGGTGCAAATTGTACCTCAGCAAAGCCACATTGCCCCTGCAGGTGAGGCAGCTTTAAAATGTGCCGAAAGATTTATAGTTGGGAGGGGGGTGTCCCAGCTTACTGTACTTCTAAATGTCAGTGTAAAAACTAAGCTGCCTCGTAGTTGTTCACCACGGATTCGGTATGATTTACCGCCGGCCGCATGGCCCGCGGTTCAAATGCCGGCGATGGCAGGCCATCACAGGTGGAAATCCCGAACGTCGGAAGGCAAGTATAAACTAACCTATTGTACCCCCTAACCCTCCCTTAGGGGTGCCTAACCCTAACCTCCCCCCGGGGGTGCCTAACCCTAACCCCCCCTTCTCCTAGCCTGACCCTAACCTCCTGGGGGGATGCCTAACCTTAAGTCCCCCCCCCCCCCCGGGAGCCCTAAACCTAATCCCCCCGGGCGGCTGTCTGCGCCCAGCATCCCTTCGATCGGGATGACGGGCGCCAGTCTCCCGGTGTAGGTAAAATGTCAGGCGTCGAGATTGCGACACCTGTCATTTAACCCTTGCCGGGATTTAGCAGTCGGGAAGCCGGCAGTCGGCATTGCGTCCGCCGGCATCCCGACTGTTTCCCGTTCGCTACATGTAAAAGCAGCCAATACTTTCCCTGCCTGCAAATTAAATAAAACATGGTTTGTTCCAGGAGCAAATTGCACTTGGTTTGCAATTTTTTTTTCATTATTACTTAGATATAACTCAGGCCAAGAATGTCTGTAGTTTGGGCAGCTATTTACCCCTTTCCTGCACAATGGAGTCGCCAATTCAAAAGCTATGAGTATAAAATGAAAATATTTAAAAATATACTTTTTTTCTATTATTTTAACGTTTGTAATAATGTTTCATTTATGTATCTAGTGGGGAAAATTAATACAGTTCATTATTTTACAAAGAAAAATGCTTTTTAAACATTAAATATAGAATTTATTTTTAAATGACTGACAAAACCACATCCCTGCTGTTGACTATGTATGGCCTATTATTTTATCCCTTAATAATTCATGTGAATTCATATTGCTGCCAGTGATAGCTAATAACATCTGGACCTTTACCATACAAACGATGAGTTGATCTGTATTGTGCATCAGATTTTACAAATATATTGCTTAATTATTAATGCACTTCTGTATGGAATCTGTCAGCAGACTTTTGAATAATGCATTCAATGTAAGATCAAGGTGCATTTACATATCAAATCAAGCATCCCTACATGGAACTTAATGTAGCGCAAAGAATCTGTGATTTATTTTATATATATATATATATATATATATACACACATACACATACACACATATACAATCTATAGTATGTATATATATATATATATATATATATACACTTTATATATATTATATATATATGGTATGTATATTATGTACACATATAATATACAGCCAATATGTATATTATATATATTAATTATGTATGTGTTTATCACACATTGTTTATATAATACACCATCCACACATATTTTAGCGAATGCTTTTTGTGGCATTCAAGTGCATTTCGTATGGTAATAGCCCATTTAGGAGTGAGTGACATTCCTTACTCATGACTTATTTATGTGGAATAAAACATTAATGAGCTTCCAATGATAAGATAAAAAGGAAACAGTGTAATCAATAAGGAAGTTGGTCCGGAACTGACAATAATGCAGGTCAGTGAAGGGACATTCACAAAAGCAGACAGGCACATTGCCCCCATCTGCAGCTGACCATGCATGGCAGATGTCCAAAAATGCACTTTAAATTGCCAAACAGGTGCGTGCCCTTGTAAAAATGCGCAGGGTTGACCAATGGGTGCATTTGCGCAGCTGTTTTGCGCTACACCTACGCCTCTGCATTATTTTTGGTTCATAAATGACTGAATAAAAAAATCTTAATCTGTAGATCTGTCCAATTGTGGTAGATTTTAAACAGTCCTATATATACAGATATAAACAGACACTTATATAGAGAGAGCATCGCTTGTGAACGCTTTATAAAATGATCTTCGTCTTGCACATAGGATAAGACAGCATTCTTAAAACCTACATCTTAATCCATCAGTACGCAGAACGACGTGCCTGAATGTGTTGACATTACCAGCACTTTTAGGGAATTCTTAACACAAGAATCTTATTTACGCAAACATGGCTAATTTTGTCTTGTAGCATGACCTCTGGGCTGAGTCTTTCAGCACCATGGAGAGCATCTGCTGTTATGCTGACTGCCTGGGGCTCACCAGGGCCTGCGTTGGGCAGGACAGATGTTAGCCTTTTGCTGAGACCTGCTCAAGGCGCCTGAAAACCTTTTCATTAAATCTTTGGTGGAGTTTATAGATTGCATACTGCAACGGATGTTTAATCGGCTTAATTAAGAAAGTTTATATTGCGTTAAGTCACAATTTCCAACACTTCTAGGGATGTTTCCGAGGGGCACTCGCAGGGAGGCAGAAGAGCACACATGCAGATACACACACGACTCAATCTAAAGTGAATATTTGCAGTGTGGATATTTGGTGTAGTTTAAAACTCAATCTTGTGTACTAAGCATTTCCCAGGGTTTATTTCCGTGGACGAAATCAACTTTGACTATGTGTTTGTTACATTCATTCAAATGTATTTACAGTCACTTGTGAGAATCATCCACCAAATGTATTGGACACCTCAACCCTCGCTCCCTAATGATCCCAATAGATCCGTGTGCTGACCTTATGTAGTAGACGTGGCCGTCTGCACAAAATTATTGTAGGAAAATGTGATTTTACTAACAAGAATTTTGCAGTCTATTATGGACAATGATTTTCAGGATGCACTATAGGCTTAGTAAACAATTTTTCACATTTGGCCACGTTTATATGTTGTTTGAAACTGTTAAAAGCCATTCATAGCAAGTCATTTCTCGCATTATTAACCCTGTGATCCCTGGAAAAATGTCCACAATGTGAAGATATATGTTTCAAATTTGACTAGATTTGGAAACCTTCTCTGGACAGTCCCAGTATTGGACTTGATGCTCAGTTCATCATACCATGCTCTGTAACGGAATGTATGTAAATACGGGCGACTGTCATACGCATATGAATCGCATCTTATGTAACAGGTTGCGACTTGCAGCTGCTGTGGGAACTCCTGTCTTCCCGTATTTTTTAAGTGGCAATCATATTAAAGGCAAATGCAAACTGGTTTTGCCTTTAAAATGATTGCCCGCTTTAAAAATACGGGGAAGACCTCGCAGGAGTTCCCACAGCAAGCGGCAAGTCGCCAACCTATTACATAAGCCCCCTAGACTGAAGAAGCATAACTGGACTGTAACGGGGCGTATTTATGTAGTAAAGTTCATGGCGTTGTGATGGAGCTGCAGACTATATTGGGGTTGGATGTGTCAGGCTTAGCATTTGCACCAAAGCACAGGCTGGTGCAAGTTATAATGATGACGAGTGTCACACCAAGCCTACAGCAGACTGCAGAGATGTGTACAGCTCAGCTTATAGGTTGATACTCACATTTGATCTCATGCACACAAAATCGGAGCATCTACGGATGATCTGCGCTCGTTGCTGCTTCGGCTTCATCATCTCTTGCTAACTAATACGCTATACTGTCATATGTGCTGTAAACCACTTTATCATTTCTGTGCGACTTGCTAACTTTAAATATTCTTATGATAGAAAATGAAAAATATAGGTTACAATTTGTGTTGCAAATTACAGGTGACCGTGTGTGTGTGTGTGTGTGTGTGTGTGTTGTTGGTGCTCTACACACATATACTTAACTTTCACGCAGGGCCCCTGCAGGTAAGATCTGCATCTCTCATATTACTGGGCTCTGAGGGTTGAAATGTGTAAAAGAGTCTTTTCACATTCAAATCAGTTGCTACGGACACTACAAGGTACAGCCCACTCTGTAAAGTTTCTTTTCCAAAGGTGGATGAGTGTTTGCGGTAATAATATTTTGGACCCTGATTTCACTATTTACCTGTTCTCAATACAAGTGAATACAGCAAAATCAAGAAAGTGTCCTTCATTGAACCCCACCCTATTCCTGACTGCAACTGCTGTGACCATCCCAACTGTCACTTCCTCTTTATCTTCTTGCTCATCCACCTGCTCATAATAACTCTTCAAAGAGATCTTTTCTAACTGTCCTTGAGACCCTACAATTCTCCCCAAAAATGTCATTAGACATTGCGGCTAATGTAGAGTGAATTGAAAACTGAACAAACAGTGGGCCTGATTCAGACCCGGTCGCAAGCGCTGAGCGCTCGCAACCGGGTCAATGTTTGCCCACTGGGCATGCGCATGACGGAGCCGGCTCCATCGTGCGCATGCGCGAGACCGGGCTAGCGACGGGTGCTCCGTCGCTCCGGGTCTCGCACCAAAGGGGGCGAGCTGTCGATGGTGATTGACAGCTCGCCCCATTTGGTAGGTGGGCAGGGGGGTGGCTGGCCAAATGGAGGCGTTCCCGAAGGAACGCCTGCCGTTTGGGGGCGGCCCCACTGACATCACAAGTGATGTCAGTGGGAGAGCTTCAAGCTCTATTAGAGCCAGAAGCTCTCTGGGGCTTGCGGCCACGAGACCCTACCACAAGGGTCTCGTCGCAAGCCCGATGGTCACCATGGTCTTGACCATCACAACCATCATCCTGGCCGCTCGCAATAGCTGTGGGTGGTCACCCACAGCTATGCGAGCGGCCAGGAGGCCGCTCCAAAAAAAAGAAAAAATGCCCTGATTCAGAGCGAGCGCTCTTTCAGAGTGTCTGGCTCTGAATCAGGGCCAGTGCTTATTAGAAACCAGGAAAAATGTTTATATTGGCCCAAATGTACAGATACACCCCCACTTGCATGTAATTCATATGTGTCCGGTGTGCCATCATCATCAGCGAGTACCAGCATCCATCTACCCTATGTAGGTGCAGCAAGCAGCAGTGTGTCATTCCAAGCATCCTGCAAGGTAAATGCAGGTGCCATTGGGCAGCAATGGCGCTGTCACCCTGGACCCGGCGTGGTGGCACTACTTGCATACCCCTAGTTATGGCCCTGCTCTGGGAGGAGAGAAGATGAAGAGCTCTGTTTGGACATGTCTAGTTTTTAAGTACAGTAGCATTAAGGACTCCATGTGGAGATAGAGTGGCAGTTGGTTACACAAGATACCTATAGTAGAGAAAGAGAGCGCAATGGGCCAGGAGATTTGTGTGGCACCAGCATTGAGGTGGTCTGGAGACCAAATTAGTGAATTAGTTCCCAAAGAGAAGAGGGGTACAATGAGAGAGGAGATCTGAGGACAGGGCCTTGTGGGACCTCAACAGTGAGCGGGAGTGGAGGGGTATTATGATGACGGGCCACATTGTCAATTTCTTGCTACTTGTACTTTCCTAGCCTCTTTAGTAAACTGCTCCGTCTTCTCTTCCACTTTGTTTTTCTTTATGAGCCATTAAGAGGGTCTCTTTCTACATTTCTGTCTCACTATCTCAGTTTTTTCCCATTCAGTTGACACTGCAATAAACCAGATTGCTCTCTTTCCTCACCATGCTCTAGAAGAGTCTCATTTTATGTTGCAATATTTTGTTCACACTTAAAAAAAAAAAAAAAAACCATGGCAATTACTCCGCAGGTTTTTCTCATACGAATTCAATAGTAAAGCCTCTATTTAACATCATAGTTTGGTGGGATACTTTTTCTAATGCATTATTTGATGCCATTTACGCTTTCTTTTAATATTTATTTATTTACCATTCTCTACCTATTTTGACATTACTTACAGTATTGTAGCACTGACGGCTACTTCAACACTTTCTTTTCACGCTGAATTATTATAAGATTTTTGTACAAAACAGCAATTTATTTCTCTCTTCTTGCTACATTCAGATGTCTTTTGTATCCTCCTTTTTGTGCGTTCTATTCCAATACTTTACATTCTTCATGATGCTTAGCCATGGCTGCTCGTTGTTTGTCTGTTTCCTTACAGCTCTGGTTATGATGCTGTGATATCTGTCTTTTTCTTGTTGGCTCTTTAGATTGCTCTCTTTACGGGTTTTGATTTGACGATCTCTGTCTTGTGAAGTGGACACTGTGTGCTACCAAGGTTAAACAGGTCTCCTGCACTTTTAAATATTCTCTCTGTGCATATTGTATGCCTAGTTCTCTTCCAAAATAGTAGCTTGGTTTGAGCCCTCTCTTGTTGCTCCAGAGAACTCTTTAAAGGTCCATTTAAGAATCTCCATTTGACAGTCTTGTCTAGGCATTGAGGATAACTTGAAAAAGAATATACATCCGAAACATGTCAGTAAAGGAGAGGGCGTCAGCTGCACCTTAGATCCTAGGATACCAATGTTCCAGGAGGAAGGTGATATACCCGGGAACAGAGCCATAACTAGAAAGTTAGGTGTACTGTGCCAGAAAGAATGTTGGCACCCCCCCCATAGTGTAAACAGGGACAATGTGCACCGCAGGTGCACACACCAAAAAAGGGGCATAGTCACACTCTGGTTCTCTCCATGCAAATTAAACTGCACAGTAGTGTCCCTTATTCACGTTACACTACATGGTGGTGTCCCTTATACACTTTAAGCTACACAACAGTAGTGTCCCTTACACATTACTCCACACAGTAGTAATGCCCCTTACACATCATGCCATAGTAGTAATGCCTCTTATACATCATGCCACACAGTAGTAATGCCATTTGCACATAATGCCACACAGTAGTAATGCCCCTTACACATCATGCCATAGTAGTAATGCCTCTTATACATCATGCCATAGTAGTAATGCCTCTTATACATCATGCCACACAGTAGTAATGCCCCTTGCACATAATGCCACACAGTAGTAATGCCCCTTACACTTTATGCCACAAAGTAGAAATACCCTGCCCCTTCCTTCTCACCCTCGGCAGAGCTCTCTCCCATATGTAGTCAGCACTCACCTGATAATGATACTCAGACCAGGCACAGATCTTGATGACTGTGTCTGGAGTGGACTGAGGGAGGACAATGTGTCACTGTACTGGATCCTGCCTGCAGGCCCAGATAAATAGCTCCCCACTCTTTGTTTTTGCCACTATGTGGAGACTGGACAGGAGAGGCGTTATAACGTCTCTCCTGTCCATATAGAAAAGCAGAGTGCAGAAGCCAGCTTCCTTCAGAATGCTCAGCTGAGGGAGGTGCAGCTCTTAGCGCTCGGTTGGAGGAGGTGCAGCTCTTAGTGCTCGGCTGGGGGAGGTGCAGTTCTTAGTGCTTGGCTGAGACAGGCAGCCGGTAGGGCAGGGTAGCATTGAAGGAATGGAGCAGGGAGCACCGCTGCTAATATACTGTACATAGCAGCGGGCGCCCTGGCAAATAGAAATTGCGGTGGGCGGCCGGTTCCGCCCTAGGGCACACTGCGCTCTCAATACCCTAGTTATGGCCCTGCCCAGGAACTAACAACTATTATCCCTTTATACATGAACATATAAGCCCTATCAGGCACGCAGTAACACTATCTTGTGGGGAATTTTTTTATGGTTATTTGTCAGTAAATTGTAAACATTTTACACTATGAGGAGCAGCCACTTTATGGTTTCTTAATATGGAGGAGTGATCCGTTATTCATGTGAATCTGTTCTTTCACTGAGGAAGAGCGTTTCAGTGTGAGGGGGAACAAAGAACCCTTTCAAGGTCCAGCACAGTAGACAACCAAGAGAAACACTACAGCAAAAAGGAGAGGGGGGGGGGGGCAGGAGCAGGTGCACATAAGCAGGTGCTTATAGTGTGCACCTGCTCCTCCTCCCCCCCCCCCCCTCTCCTTTTTGCTGTAGAACTACTGGTCTCAGCATGGTAGCACCTATCATCATGTTCAATATTAGGATGTGCAGCCCAGCCCCTCCCGAACCAAGAGAAACACATCTGAAAATTATATGTTTATTTATATTTTGGACTTTTTCTTCTTGTTCTATTAGCATATGCTGCATGCAAGGAGTCTCCATTTAAGAACAGCACTTGGTGGCCATCCTAATGTTATCTTGGCATTGTACGCTTTCTAAAGAAATATTTTTTCCACACTGGCTAGTTTTTAAAGCGCACATCAGACTGAGGGCCTGATTCAGAGGCGCTCGCTATTTGCGAGCGCAAGCTCTGAATCAGGGCGGGGAGGAATTCTTTATATTTTTTTCCTGTCCGCTCGCAAAGCTGTAGGTGCCCACCCACAGCTAGTGCAAGCTGGCAGGATATGCTCGCGATTATCGCGACCATTGGGCTTGCGACGAGACCCTGTGGTAGGGTCTCAGGTCTCACAAGCCCGAGTGGACTTCCTGCTCTAATAGAGCAGGAAGTCCACTACTGACATCACGAGTGATGTCAATAGGGCCTCCCACAAACGGCAGGTGTTCCTTCGGGAATGCCTCCATTTGTTCAGCCACCCACCCCTCCCCGCCTACAATACGGGACGAGCTGTTGATCAACTTCGACAGCCGCCCCGTTTTGTTGTGAGCCCCGGAGCGAGTAATTTCTCACTTATTACTAGGGCTTGCTTGTTGCGCACGCCGCACGTGCGCACTGGCCCACCATCGACCCGCTTGCGGGTCTGAATCAGGCCCTGAGATCCTAGGTATCCCTTGCCAGGTTCGGCACACTATGTTCCTGATGGGTCCCAGCATCTGGGGGGGGAACCAGCTTAGGCACTCTGGAGCTCATTCAGAGTCGGTCGTGAGCACTGAGCGCTCACAACCGACTCGATGTTTCCCCACAGCACATGCGCACGACGGAGCCGGCTCCGTCGAGCGCATGCGCGAGACCCGGCTAACGACGGGCGCTCCGACGTTAGGGGTCTCGTAGCAGACGGGGTGAGCTGTCGATGATGAGTGACAGCTTGCCCTGTTTGCTGGGCGGGCTGGGGGCGTGCCCGGCCAAATGGAGGCGTTCCAGTTGGAACGCTTGCTGTTTGGGGGCGGCCCCACTGACATCATTGCCGATGTCAGTGGGGAACTTCCTGCTCGAACAGAGCAGGAAGCTCCCTGGGGCTTACAAGTGCCCAGACCCTACCCTAGGGTCTGGTCGTAAGCCCCGATGGTCGCGATGGTCTTGACCATCGCGACCATCACCCATGTTGGTCGTTAGAGCTGTGGGTGTTAACCCACAGCTTAACGATCGACAAGGACGCGGCCGTTCAGGATGCAAGCGGCCGCCCTGATTCAGAGCGACTGCTTGCATCTAACGACCGCCTCTGAATGAGGCCCTCAATTTCTTCTCCAGCTTTTGTGGTCTGCTGGGTGCTCCAGCAACCAAGTAGTCGCTGCTTAGGGATGTCTATCAAAATCCACTGATTTGTAGCCATCAATGTATTTTTCAACAGTGAGGGTTTTTCTATTTGATTCTAGATAAGCGATGATTTTCACCATTGCTTACCTTCTTTTCAGATTTTTTTTCAAATGTTCTCCCACTGTTATTGAAGCACTTACAAAGGCAGTGCCTTTTTGCGCATGTGCAAACAATTTTGCTCCTTGTAAATCATCAATGGCAAAACTATCGAATGGCTTACAAATAATGGTGACAGGCAATAACAAGGCATGTTGCAATCGTGGCACCACTGCCCAGTGGCGTAACTATAAATTTTGCTGCCCCCTCTGCCAAAAAAGTTCCAGATGCCCCTTCCCTGTGCCTATAAAACAAACACACCCAAAGACAACATTTAAGGTGTGTGGTTTCATGATACAGTAATGTCCCTTACACATTATGCCACACTGTAATGCCCTTATAACACATTATGCCACACCATAATGCCCTTATAACACATGCCACACCATAATGCCCTTATAACCAGTGCTCGAAGTCGGAATTTAGAGGTGGGGGTATGGCGAATTAATCCCCCCCCTCCCCTTGGGCCCCTGCTTCCATATCACCCCATTGTACGTCTCACCCTCCCCCCACCCCACTCTCCCTGCCTGCTCCCCTCTCTCACACCCTGCCCTTCTCACTAATTCCCTCTCTGTCACCCCCTACAATACTAACTGCCTGCCTCCCTCTGTCTGTCCCTCTCTCTATTCCCTCTCACATCCTCCCCTCTCTCTATTCCCTCTCACTACTTACCTCTGTCCTGCGCTCAGTGCGCTGCTGGAACGGAGCTGCCAGGACTCAGGAGCACCGGGTCCCACATTGCTGGTGCAGTTGTGCGAGCCAATGAGAAGCTGCCACTTGGCAGCTTCTCATTGGCTGGCGGCCGCGAGCCCTGTGATTGGCTGGCTGCCGCGAGTCCTGTGATTGGCTGGCGGCTGCGAGCCCCGTGATTGGCTTGTGGCCGCAAGCCTTGTGATTGGCTGGCGGCCAGTGTGTGCTGACTGTAGCCGGGACCGGATGCTTTGTCCCAGCTACATGCCAGCGTGTTCACTGCCGCCGATCGAGATGTGTCCCCTGCGGGACACATCTCTACACATTTCCGCCGCTGTTCCAGTGCTGGGATGTCATACTGCATCCCAGCGCTGGTGCATTCTTTTCTGTGGGTAAAATGAAGTGGGGTCGGGAAGTGTCGGTATGTCATACCGCCGTATACCGCCCCACTTCGACCACTGCTTATAACACATTATGCCACACCGTAATGCCCTTATAACACATTATGCCACACCATAATGCACTTACAACGTATTATGCCACACCGTAATGCCCTTATAACACATTATGCCACAGCTTAATGCCCCTATAATGCATTATGCCATGCTGTAATGCCCCTATAACACATTTTGCCACACAGTAATGCTCCTTACACATTATGCCCCTTACAACACATAATGCGACACAGTAATGCCCTTTATAACACATTATGCCATACTAATACCCCTAATAGCACATTATGCCACATCTTAATGCCCCTATAATGCATTATGCCATGCCGTAATGCCCCTATAACACATTATGCCACACAGTAATGTTCCTTACACATTATGCCCCTTATAACACATAATGCGACACAGTAATGCCCTTTATAACACATTATGCCACACTAAGTAATACCCCTAATAGCACATTGTGCCACACAGTAATGACCCTTACACATTATGCCACACTGTAATGCCCAGTACATCCCACCCTGAAATATCTACTTCACCAACCCTCCTCTCTGCTCCTGCCAGTCTGTCACCTCAGCTCAAGACAGGTTGCACAGTTTCTATGTCCATTTAGAATCAGATTATTGGGAACATAGCTTATAACCAGTAAACTGCATGCATCAAGTTAGTGCCCCTTATACAGTGCCCCCTGTAGTTGAACCCATATGCAGTGCCCCCTGTAGTATCCCCCCTGTAGTTGTGCCCCTTATGCAATGCCCCTTGTGCAGTGCCCTTTGTAGTAATGCCACTTATGCAATGCCCCCTGTAGTAGTGCCCCTTAAGCAGTGCCCCTTATACAAAGCCCCCTGTAACAGTACAACTTATCAACTTATGCAATGCCCCCTGTAGCAATGCCCCTTATGCAGAGTGCCCTGTAGCAGTCCCCCTTATGCAATGCCCCCTGTAGCAGTGCCCCTTATGCAATGCCCCCTGTAGTAGTGCCCCTTAAGCAATGTCCCCTGCAATGTCCCCTGTAGCAGTGCCCCCTGTAGCAGTGCCCATTATGCAGGTCCCCCTGTAGCAGTGCCCCTTATGCAATGCCCCCTGTTGTAGTGCCCCTTATGCAATGCCCCTGTAGTTGTGCCCATATGCAGTGCCCTCTGTAGTTGTGCCCATATGCAGTGCCCCCTGTAGTTGAGCCCATATGCAGTGACCCCGTAGTTGTGCCCATATGAAGTCCCCCCTGTTGTTGAGTCCAAATGCATTGCCCCCTGTAGTTATGCCCATATGCAGTTCTCCCTATAGTTAAGCCCATATGCATTGCCCCTGTAGTTGTGCCCATATGCAGTACCCCCTGTAGTTGAGCCCATATGCAGCGCCCCCTGTAGCTGTGCCCATATGCAGTGTCCTCTGTAGTTGAGCCCATATGCAGTGCCCCCTGTAATTGTACCCATATGCCGTGCCCCCTGTAGTTGTGGCCATATGTCATGCCCCCTGTAGTTGTGCCCCTTTAAAGTAGTGCCCCCCAGTACTTACCTGATCCCAGTACTTACCTGACTCCACGCGGCCATCATCCAGGCTGTCGCTCCCGCTGCTGAGCTGACTGGATTTAACTTGATCCAGCAGGCACAGCCGCGCAAGCTCCTCATGTTGCGGGTGACCTCACCCGCGCACTGCATCACTGGGAACGCTGGCCTCTGAAGCGTTCGGAGGCTTCCTTAGCCTCTGATCACTTCAGAGGCCAGCATTCACAATTGCAGTGGTGAAGCAATGGCCCCCGGTGCCCCCCAGCCACCGTGGGGGCCGTAGTTGCGCCACTGTATGAACTTATCAATGATGCCCTTACAATGGCTATCTCTACCTCTGCGTCCTGCCTCTGGTGGTGACAGGGTGAAAATGCAGTCTTCTTTGAAATTGTGGTCATATGACTGATGTTAAGTTGTTGGTCAAATTAAAATTATCATCCCTATTTTAAACAAAAAGTATGGTGGTCGCTCACATCAGCTATTTAAAACTGCTTAGTGCTCAGTATGCTACCAGAGTGTTAGGTCTCCATTACTACAGCATTCCTATGATTTATTACTTATCAGATTTTCTGCATTCCTGACCTTTGGTTTGTCTCTCATTCCTGAACCTTCACTTGTGATCCTGATCTCGGATTGTCCACTCCTAATCATTTTCCTGTATTTGGATTCTGTAGCTTATCTGTGTCACCGTTGACAAACCAGATTCACTAACAATTTCTATTGGCCTCTAAATTACCAGCCTATTATGCCAGGAATCTGGGCAGGGGGTCGTGCCCTGAATGTCACTTGCAACAAAGCCCATCCTCTTTTGTTGGTCCCTGGTGAAAGCAGTGTCATGTGCTCCATGCGTCTGCCCCAGGTAGTGCCAAACTTACAGTACTTGACAGTAAAGGATACTCAACTTCCCAGTGAGAGAGTGACACAAATGTTTTCATATGACGACACCTGTTCATTTTACAAATTATCTTTTTTTTTTTTGCACTTTTCTCAGGAATAAAAAAATATTTTAAACTCCAATTTTTTATTTCTATGAACGCTTTAGCTCCTCATGCAGACAAGTTTTATCAATCAGAATTTTTTCCATATCAACAAAGGGTATGCAGTTGGGAAGCCGACGGACCTAATCCCGACAGCTGGCTTCCCGACTGTCATATCCCGGCAAGGGTCTAAAGACAGGCGTCGATATGCCGACGCCTGTCATTAGACATACGCCGGGAGCCCGACGCCCGGCATCCCGATCGAAGGGTTGCCGGGCGCTGAGTGTGGATAGCAGCAGGGGGGAGGGTTAGATTTAGGGTTCCCGGCGGGGACTTAGGGTTAGGCACCCCCTGGGAGGTTAGGTTTAGGCTAGGGGAAGGGGGAGTTAGCGTTAGGCACCCCCTCGGGGGACTTAGGTTTAGGCGGCGGGGAAGGGGGGGTTAGGTTTAGGCACTTAGAGGTGGGATTAGGGCTAGGCACTAGGGGGGAAGGTTAGGGTTAGGCACCCCTAAGGGAGGTTTAGGGTTAGGGGGTAGAAATAGGTTAGTATATACTTACCTTTGACAATCTGGATTTTCTCCTCTACTGGGATGCCGCTGTCGGGATTCCAACCGCCGGGCATGGGCTGCCGGTAAATCATACCAATTCCCAACAAAGTGCTAGTGATACAGTCAATGGTGGTTGAATCAAAATGACAGAAGCACTCATATATTCACCTGTACTTGAGCACAGATATTCTAAAAATCAGGAAAGAATATAACCCCTCCCCCACCCCCCCTGTACCCAATATATAGAGTGCCAGCTCACACCTTGGCACCTCTCTAGCATAACATTAATAATGTTAATTGGTCATAACACAAAAACTCACCTCAGCCAGTCATTGTGGATCCAGGTGTTTAGGGATTAGACACCCTCCTGTCTATAACTGGCTAATGCAGCAGTTTGGGTCCCTCCTGAACCCCTGTACAGCATGCAGAATTCCTGATGGACCTGGTTAAACAGCTTTTCACAGCTCTTGGTGCAGATCCCCAATTTCCTGGTTACGAGCACCACCTACCTTGAAATTGTACCACGTATGAAATGAATATGTGTACTCTATCCAGTAAAATATATACTTGCACTTTGTGAGTAATGATGTTCGAACATGTATTTGCAGATCATTGACCTCTGTGCATCGGTCACCCATAGCTACTTACAGCCAGTGCCGGACTGGGGCATGAAGGGCATTGGTAGGAGCACATGCTTAAAATGTGTGGCCAGCCACCACAGAGAATTGGCCAACCATTATAGAGGACATGGCCTACAGACAACAAGGATAGAAAAGTGCATGGTCTGTTCATCCATGTTCTTGTTCTACCAGGTAACTGACTCTGTAATAATTAACAATGTATAATTCAAGTGTTTGAAACTTGTCATTAGAAGAACAGGTAGGGCCCTCATGTAGTGGGGCCCACCGGGGATTTCCCCTGTACCCATGTGGGCCAGTCCAACCCTGCTTACAGCCCCGCTGTGGATTTATTGCATGCTTATAGTAAGTGAAGTGCAATGCTGATCTTAATTCTAACTCGTGCTTGGAACCTAAAAGTGGCAGCATGCCCTGACGACTTCAGAGGATGCCAGCCTGGGAATGCTGGGATTTGTAGTTTTGCAGCAGCTGGAGTTAGACAGACAGCATATTACTGATTGAATCCATTGCCAGCTCTGTGATATCCCAAGCAGAATCATTTATTTGAGCCTCTTTTAATAAAAGTAGATTGTAATCTCACCAGGCCCATAACTCAGAGAGCCTGTCTGGTTTTACCTTGTAGTGCATTGTTTATATCCTCAGCACTATATAAAAATGACAGGATTACAGTTCCCTGGCACTTTATCATGCAAGAAAATTTCACACATGAGTGTACAGCACCTCATTGCTCTGACTGGTTATTTTTATGACTGATCAAAGTTAGAAAATGAGGGGGAAGCCATTTCCAGAAACAAGGGGCAAGCAGGCGCGGTGTCAGAATTATGTATTATTATTCAAATATAAAATATTATGGAGGTACTATACAATAACTTACTCTGTTCAGACAATAGTGGATATTTTTGTTGTACAGATCAAAGCCACACATAGCTTTCTCAGGTCTGCTGCTGAAATGAAAATCAAAAGCAGCCCCAAATGGTACGGTGCACAAAAATGTGCTCTAAGCCACAGCAACCAATCAGATGTTTGTTTTCGTGTTCTAAACTACACTGAAAGCTAGAATTTCATTGGTTGCCAGTGATCATTTCAGAATTATCCTTTTAATTACGTGAAAGCATAACATAGAAATATTAGCAAAGTAAATATTTTGAAGTCTATAAAAAAAAATACCTGGTCATTGTAAAATCACATACATTTTATATAAAAAAATAACCGCAGACGTGAAATCCGTACGAAAATATACATAATAGCATGTATATAATGTAGCTGCACCTATATTAGGATAGTGTGGCTGAGCATACTATAGTATTTGAATCTACTATGGTAATTTCATCTGCTGCATGAAGATGCATGTAAAGTTTATCATTATGTGTTTGAGCTGATAATGACTGGCAATTTAATGTAGATTTAAAAAATAAATAAAAAAGAAATGCAATCATGCTTAGGTAATTGTATAAGGGTGTGGCTTTTTTATGTATTTATTTTATTTTTATTTTTTTTATGGATTTTTTTTTATTATTCACTGCAAAGGCCACAGCAAGGATCTTCAGCCAGGGGTCGGACACCAGCAGGGCCGCCATCATGGGGGGACTGTAGTCCCGGGCCCGGACCCTCATGGGGCCCGCCCGCTACCACCCCCCTGGCTTGTGGCAAAATACAGCTACAACTGACAGGCCAGTGACTGACCTGCGGGGGCCCCGCTACCACAGGCGCGCTGTGGCTGCCGGTGCCCACTACTATCCCCCGGGCTGGGCCCCACCGCCACCGCCGCACACAGTAGAGTAAGTGACTCGTGAGTCACATTTTACATAGCCGCCTCCTAGCTTAATTACTCCTGCATTGGCCGGCGACGTCGTTTCCTCAGTAAAGCCCACAGAAGCCGGCGCGGCGTGACATAATGACATCACGCCGCGCTGCTGAATGAGAGAGGAGCCGGCGGCGGGCGGGTGATGTGCGGAGTGGCCTGGAGCAGACAGACAGAAAAAGAAGGAAGCTAACAAGCAAGCAAGGTAAGTTAAGGGTGTCACTGACTCACTTACTGCTTGTCTTTTCTCCCAGACCCAGGCTATTGTTTCAGTATTGATTTTAGGCTGTACCTGTTCCTGGTGCTCCATTAAATTCTCCCCATGCTGCCAGGCTATTTTTAATGAAATATATATATTATACTGAAAAACCTGTTAAGAATAACTGCTTTGTTATATTGCTAAAACCTGCATATACTGTACATCTTATATATACTGTATATAAGATAGGATATCTGCAGAAAGTTTATGTATGTTTTTTTACATGTTATATTTTCCTTACCAGTTGGTCATTAAGGATTATATTATATGTACTGTTGAATATGAACTAGATATGAGGAGTGTGAAGAGTAGTTCAGCTGCACTCCTCCCACATACATAAAAAAGGAGACACACTATGGGCTCGATTCAATTCAACACGAATTGAATAGCGCCGGAAAAGAACTCCCGGGGCTATTCAACTCTGCGCACTGTTAGGTCGGGGAATGCCCGTTCTCCCGCCCCTCGCGCCTTAAACAGGGTGTTTAGTTGTGAGAACAGGGCATTCTCCGTCTAAACTTCCCGGCACAATGCTGTTTCCGCTGTGCTAAGGGCAGAAAACAGCACAGCACCTGGACTTTTGTCGGATTTCTGCAAGAAATCATTAGTCGGGCTTAGCAACACGCTGAATTGGATAGCTCCGGGAGCTCATTCCCAGCGCTATTCAATTTGCGTTGAATTGAATCGAGCCCCATATGCTAGAATCTCCCAGGAATTTACCGAATAGACACAAACCACGATAGGAGGGATTACAAATATTCCAGGTCTCCTGACAATAATAATAGGAATTTTAGTAAGTGGATTTTAGATATATTAGTACCCACACGAATAACACACCAAACTTGGGCTACTGGTAACTTGAACTATATAACGTGGGGTACAATATTTGTCGTGGGAGCCGTCAGTATTATTTAAGGGATATTATCCATGATTTTATGCGGAATATTGTTATATGTATATACTGTATAATGTACTGTATAACATTTTGAGGGTGACATTTATTTTATTGATTAGAATAAAGGTTATGTTTTAGTTTTTTTTTTTTCATAATTCATATAAAAGAGTGCACCAGAAAGCGAGCGTTCTTTTGCTGGACCGGTGTTGGGGTCCCTCACATTTTTTTGAGTTATTTTTAATATGCTGCAGATGTTCTCTAGCCTCTGTAATATAATGCTCTGTCTTTGACAATTTTTTTTTTTATTGTATATGAATAAGGTAGCGGAGGTTGTGGGGGGGCCTGCCTATTTTGGCAGTCCCGGGCCCCACAATTTCTGATGGCAGCCCTGGACACCAGCAACAGATACACACAGGGCTGGCAACAGAAATGTTGGGGCTCGGTGCACTGATGTCTCTTGGGCCCTCCTTTGTGGACCACTTCCCAATCCACCTCCCCCCCATCCCTCCCCGGTAGGTATATGGTGTGACGATACATGGTACTAGTTTCCATCACCAATATGGCCTTTGGAAAAATAGTGAGGCTCATTGAGGATGCTGCAAAATATACCAAAACAATTTGTAAAAAGTTAGAAAGAAGTTTTGCTGTTTAACTGACCAAAGGGTAAGGCTTTGATATTGTTTTTAGGCTCAAGAATTGACTGAGCTTGTACCACCTCCTGCATCTCCACCTTCCTGTAATGTTTATCTTACCTTGTGGTGACTATATTGAATGAGCCTAATGAAAATGTATCTTCAGCATAGACCAGATAACAGTAACATTGCTAGGACTTGGAGCTGGTACCTGTTACTCACAGTTAGTTGACTCAGGCATCCGCTTAGGTTCTTCCCCCTCTGCTGCTCCTTATCGTGCCGCTGCAGAAGTGAGAAAGACATCGCCTCGTGGCATCACCGCGTCTCATTCTCGGCAAGCCACAGGAGGGGGAGGCACCGCCCACAATATTCATAACTGGGTAGCACACAGCTGGGTGAAAACTCTGTTTGTGACTCCATTCAGGGGAAGAGTTACTTTATTGGCAGATGGTCAGCAAGTACTAAGTGTAGGGCCGCAGCAGAGGCAGAACTTGCCCCCCCCAAATTCAACTAATGGAATGCAGTCCACCTGTTCCGGCCCACTTTAATCATGGCGTTACCATGAGTATTTAGGAAACTTCAAAACTTTGGGGCTCCTCTGTACCTTGGGGCCTGGTACAGGCAGGGCCGTAGGGAGGGTAGTGTGGCCGGTGCCTCCGCACAGGGCGTAATCCTCCAGCGACACCGGCCACACACTTCCCGGTGCCGGAGGTCTGCAGGAAGAGACCTCCGGCAGTGGAGCGCGGTGCACTAAGAACGTCGACGCAGGATCCCGCCCTCCCACCACCCCCTGGAAGGAAAGTTAAGCCCTCTGGGGGAGAGGGGGGCGGAGAGGGAGCGAGAGGGGCGGCAGTGCTGCACAGGGTGCACCACCGTCCAGATATGGCGCTGGGTACAGGTGTCCCCTTAGTCCCTCCCTGTTGCTGGGACTACTGGCCAGGGCCGCCGACAGCAGTGCCGGGCCCAGGTGACAGGGGGCGTGGTCTAATCACGGGAGGCGTGGCCACACACCCTTAGAAAAAAAAATTGCAGCGCCGTGCGCTGTGGGGGGACACTGTGTGCCCCTCAGCCCGGCGCACAGCCAGTGGGGGCACGATCAGCGTGATGGCTGATCATAGTAGACTACTCCGGCTGCTGCTTTAGCAGCCACGAGCAGTCTCCCAGCACAGCCCAGTACACAGCAGCGGGGCCGGGCCCCTCCAGCAAGCCTGTGCCCGGGTAATTAGTACCCGCTCCCCCCTCTTGGTGCCCCTGCTAATGGCAGGCAATTTTTAGCTTGGGAGGGGGAGTGCACACCCAGTTGTTGAATGTGTGCTGCTGGCTGGAGTAGACTGGAAACTTTGTGGCTCTTGAAAAATATATGAAAGTGACCTCATGTAAATGGGACCAAATCAGCTGTGGGTACATCCAAAACATAACGATGCCGGTTTAAACAAAACTTTGTCTAGCAATGTAAAAAAAAAAATAAACCACACATCTTCTGCCTGCCTGTATGACCAAAACATAGCGCACTAGCTAAAGAAGTTCTGATTTACAAGAAATGTTTATCACATACAACTGTGAAACTGTTAATATATTTTTTATTTATTTTTATAATTTTTTTTATTTTTTTTTTTGGTTCATATGTTTATTGTGTTTTTGTGTATAACATTGACTGATTACTGTATAAAAATTAAAAATGTTTTATAAAAATGAAAGGTTCCCTGCTGGCCTCAACCAACAGCATCATCTGGTAAAATAGGAAGACTAGAAATGTTTGTCTTAGTAAAAATTACACATCCTTTATCACTTTTTATATATTATGGTGTGTCAGGTAACTAATCTTTAGATAATAAAAATTCCATTAATATAACAGTCTCTCAAACTTTAGCAGCTGTGGTAATATCCATGTAATTAGTATCAACGCACGTAACTGATACGCAGTATGTATATGTTCCAGGAGAACGGCATAAGCAGGGACCTTGTCTTTACCGATTGTTTATGGGCAATGGGTGAAAAAAATAGATGTTCACATTCCACACTCATAATACTTATATTTTATTATTTTGACAATTTTTTTTTAATAATTAGCAAAATATGTTTTTATATAGATTTGAAGATCATAATAAAAGTTAGCCACATATAATTATTCTTGAATTGTCATCATCATGTAACTATGAACCAGATTTATAACCCACAGGTGCGCTCAAATGCAATCTCTCTTATTTTTTCTTAGAATTTTTTTCCTACATTTGAACCTGCTTCTGGTAAATACACTGTATAATAAAGCATAGACTTCCTTACAGTCAGTGGGAAAAGCAGGCAGGGTGAGAATGATTATGTGACATACAGCCTATGTGATGTCACTGAGGTACAGTAGGTGATAAAAGTCCCTGCTTGGTACAGGACAGTGAGTTATTAGCTGAGTCTGAGCTGTATAGTTCTTTGCTATAACTCTTCTTCTCCTAATTATATTGAGATCTGCCTTCTGCCAGGAGCCAGGACTCTGGATCTCATTCAGAGTCGGTCGTAAGTGGCCGCTCGGTCGTACGCATCTGATGTTTCCAAACCACGCATGCGTACGGTTAGTTGTGCGCATGTGCGTACGAGGCTTTGCAATCCAAAATGCAGTAGATCGTACGGCTTACGAGCAGGAAGTGGCTTCCGTGAGTTGATTGACATGAAAGGCCGTTTGTGGGTGTTGACGGGGGTGGTGGTCTGAAAACACAGGCGTGCCTCAGCGTTTTGAGGGCATTTTAGGGGCATACATAAATTACCTGCTACGACCGACATAGAATGCCGGAAGTAGTAAAACGTCACTCTGCGAGCAGGTTTGAGGCCTGGCTGATCGTACAGCTTGAGGTTGGGCACGTGCTCTCTCAAGCCCCAGAGTACAATCGATACTATCAAATGTTATTGATGTTAGGATTGATGTTTCTATTTTGAGTCACACAATGCAAGCAGCTAATAATCGTTTGTTGAAGCTAATAACTGCTAATTGGCTTGTAATTGATTCAGCTGTGTTTGCATTAGCAAAATAATAAGAATAAATAAATTTCATGGGGATGGCTTATTCTATGCGGTTTTTTGATAATTTTTGGTGTAATTTGCATTATTTAGCCTGCACCAGTCTTATCAACACAACACAAGCGGCCGCAACCATCAGAAGAAAATGAACATACAGCGACTGACAACGACTGACAACGATTGACTATCACTCGCTAGCTAGAGGAGGTGCATTGTTCACGTATGGGCGTCACTTTGGTGGTGACCGACCGGCCGTGCGATTGCTAACTTTTTCAGTTTCTCGGTCGTTAGGCGTACGACCGAGCGGCCGCTTACGACCGACTCTGAATGAGGTCCTCTGTGTGCAGGAAGGAACTAGGAAGCTGCACGGAGGAGTAGACTGGAGGAGGGGGCAGGGTCGCACACTAAGCAGAAGCAGTGCAGTCTGTGTAAATGGGTAAATGGGCACACGCTGCCTGTCTAATGTTACTAACAGTGCATGACCCAGCCTACAAACATGCCGGTCAAATCATATCACTTGAGTCTGTAACAGTGATGTAACAATAGAGGGTGCAGGGGTTGCACTTGCTATGGGGTCCGGCAGCTTAGGGGCCTGTCAGCCCACCAAGCGTCCCCCTGCACCCTCTGACGCACAGCCGGCCAAGTTCCTGGTACAACTGGGAACGCTGGTCTCTGAAGCAATCAGAGACTAAAGACACCTCTGATCGCTTCAGAGTCCAGCGTCCCCAGTGATGCAGTGCACGGGTGACGTCATGACATCACCCGCGATGAGAGGCGCCTGCGTCTGCTGCTGGATCTAGTCAGAACCAGTCAGCGGCAGCGTCTACACGGGGAGCTGGTGGCGTGGACTGGAGCGTGAAGAGAGTTAAGTACTACACGGGGGAGAAGGGCCACAGCATAATGGGTAGTACTAGGGGCATTACTGTAGGCACAGCATAAAGGGCAGTACTGGGGGCACTGCATTATTGGCATTACTGGGGGCACCACATTAGGGGCATTACTGGGGGCACAACATAAGGGGCACTGCATAATGGCCACTACTGGGGCACTGCATAATGGGCATTAATACAGGGGGCACTGCATAAGGGGCTCTAATACAGCAGGAATTGCATAATGGGCACAACTACAGGGGTCATTGCATAATGGGCACAACTACAGGGGGTATTGCATGATGGGACCAACTACAGGGGGAATTGTATAATGGGCACTGCATAAGGGGCACAACTACAGGGGGTATTGCATAATAAGCACAGCTACAGGGGCACTGTATAGGTAGAACTATGGGGGCTCCATGGAAATTTTGCTATGGGGTCCCCATACCTCTGGTTATGCTCCTGGTCTGTAATAGCCATCCATGGCATTCCCCAGGGAGCTATGGCGCACACTTTGGGTTCCTCTGACTTACCGTATTCAGTCCTGACCTCTTACAATTGGTGATCCCTGGGCCCTCAACTTTTTCTACAAGGCCCGAAAATGCTCTGTTGTGACTCTGTAAAACATTACTAATAATATAGAGAAGAATAGATATAAATGTAAATAAAAGCTCTTGTTTGTTTTCAACATTGTCACCAGAAGACATCACCTCCTTCTCCCAAATATTCACAAGAAATAAAAACCAGATGCACTTGTGTAATAGAGGTATATATTATATACCTTATAAGATTAGATATAAACAATATCAGTTACAGTGATACGTATTATAAATAGTATTCATTTACTAAAAATAGGGGTAGTTAGTTTATCAAACATTTACTTATAAAATAAAATAAATGATGCTGCATTAATATGACAAAGTTACACAATAAATATAGATGGGACCAACAAATAAAAACCTGTAGCTGTCACTACAAAATGAGAATATTCAGGATAAGGTCTTCCATCTAATGCAATAATTGGTTACATGATGCTTATACGGTATTCTGCAGACTAGTTAAAAAGTAATCTCTGTATTATAATTATGTATTATCCGCTATTCCAGGTGAAGTGCTATGGATTGGAGAGTAGTCGTTGCTATACTTGTACTTGTATACGAGATCACAGCTGCACCAATAACACCAGGCGTCAGCATCCAGGAGCATAGTGCTCGTCAGCACCAGAGAGGCCACCATCACAGACATGAGGACAGGTCCATAATGGGGGGATATACTGGCTGGCAATAATTGGTGCTCTCCTGCTGCTGACCTTTTGCGGCTGTATATGCTGGAGTTATAGACTCTGGGCTATAGAGTGTGCCCAGAGTGTATATTTACAAGATCGATGGTTCACCATCCTCTCCTTAAAACATCTGGTCGTCACCCCGACGTAATATAATCCGCACGGGCATATTAAAATATAGAATACATGGACCAATGTGCACATTAACTTGTGTTTGATCTGTACTTTTTTACCACTGTGTGGATGTGAAAAATTAGTGCCCGTTATCATTGACCTACACATAGTGCAATTTGCACATTTGACGCATCCAAGCTTCGAACCAGATAGCCAGTGTGTCGAATGTATATCAGGTTGTATCATGGGTCGTAAAACAATAATTGTCGTAAAATCGGACCCTTCCTGTACGCCATCATTGGGGGTTTCTTGCTGAATTTATTGAAGGCTTTATCGGATGCTATTATGCTCCAATGCTTATGTATTGCCTTCTTGGTCCGTTGTGATGATAAATCGTACGTGGAGGTATATATCATACGGGTAGGGTCTAACGGTGTTTTCGTGGTAGCCTGTACATATCTAAGTCGGGCCTTATTCAAACATCTCTGAACGGTCTTAGGTTTATACCATCTCTCGTAGAACCGTTCACTCATCTCATTGAGTTGTCTCTCCGTGTGTTCTGTTGTAATATTATTGCGGAGTACTCGCATAAATTGCGAGATCGAGAGACTCTACTTGAGCGTAGTGGGATGAAAAAAAAGATATCCATCACAATTGAAAAAACTGGGTTTAAAAACAATAGTAGAATTCCATATACGTGAAAATAGGGTCCTTAATCCTCGTGGAAGCCATTCCGTCTCACTGGTATACTTTTCAAGTCAAATAGTGATAGTTTACTTGCAAAATAAAATAAATTACTCCACAGTAATTTGATAAAGCTACACAATATATATATATATATTAGTGTATGTATGTATATATATATATATATATATATATATATATATATGGGACCTACAAATAAAATCTGTAGCTGTGATTTCAAAATGAGGTGAATCAGGATAACGTCTCCCATCTAATGCAATAATTATTTACTTTATGTTTAATTTATGTAGAGTGGTTGAAAATATATTGAATTGAATTAGTGTCCTCTGTTTTAGGTAACACCCAAAGATCCATTTCTTCCGGCCTCCTTGTGTAGTCCTGTACATACCGCTGCATGTGACCTGCATGCTGCACCTATACCTGGAGTATGGAGGAATGTTCCATCAGCACGGTGCAGAATGCAGCTGCGGAACATCGCATAGAAGGTTCTCATGAACATCAGGAAAGGGCTATGAAGGAGGCTGTATCCGGGCTGGTGATCAGTGCAGCTGTCCTGCTGGGGTGTATAAGTCTGTGCCTGAGGTTTATGCAGTGGTTATATGGTAAATATGGATATAAAATTCCTCTTGAACAACTACAGGCTCTGTATACCGCCATAAGCCGGAGAGCAGCAATTCCATTTGACAGCTCCTACAGAAGCAGTAATCCAGCATACGATGTGAATATAAATATAACATCTGAGAGTCACAGTATTATATAGCACTGATTTACTAAATTATATTTGGATAAAAAATGTTTGTTGACAATCTTCAATTATTTATGTGATTTCTGGGTTTTGTATTCACTTGTCCCAGGACATAACTCAGTATAACATAGAAATAATCCCATTGACAGGGCCAAAACTAGGATTTTTGTCACCCGAGGCAAGCCAGTAATTTGGTACCCCCCCCATTAACTATAGATTCTGTTCTTCCATGCCCCCCCTCCCCATGTGCAATATATTGATATAGTGCTAGAGCACCCTGTTTTTCAAATGTAAGACAAACTTTTTCTATTTCCAAGTGCTTATTAACTGATATCCCTGGGTGTGGTCCTGTCTCTTTATGCCAGGATCCATAGTCATGTTTAAAATGTATGCAAGCTTGAGCCAAATGTGGCAGACCAAGATCCAAAATACATTCCCTGTATTTAAAGGAGTTGCAGTTTGAAAACCAAGTGAGTGCCTAGTTTGTATGATATATATATATATATATATATACACATAAACACATACAGTATATAATATATAATATACATACACACACACACACACACACGTGCACGTACTTGCCCCATACCCCCCCTTAATCCAGCCTGCAGTTATATACATATGGGGTGGGGAGCTCAGCTGAATATACAGGTGTGGGTCAGCATCAGCTGTACACAAAGGGGGCTCAACTGTATAGGGGAGTTTCGGCTTTATAAATAGGTTGTCCCAGCTGTATATTATACACAGAGCAGGCGCTCAGGCACTTTACGGCTCCCCATCTAATGTGGTACTACATGACCCAGCATGCCATGGCACATAGCTGATGTTAGGACATGCTGCTCTGGCTGTGCCCGGCCCTCTGACAACGCACCTGCCCGCAGCCTCACAACAGGTAAACATTCAGCTCCAGCAGTCACTTCCCATGAGGCCACTGCATCCGGGAGTGCCGTCAGCAGTCCCTGCCAGGGGAGGCGTCAGGGCGGGGGAACGACAGTGGGATAGCTGTGGTTGGTGGTTTCCTTTTCTGTCTGGGACTCTCACGCCTGTGCGCTGCCAGTGAGGAGGAGACGGGAGAGAGGGGAGAGCTGTCACAAACACACCTCGGAGCCGCGGTAGGAGTGAGAAGACGTCATTGTATTTCTCACCATCTCTTCTCCCCTCAAATCCGGTGCCTGGTGCACGTGCCCCCCACACACACACACACACACACACACACACCCCCCACCCACCCCAGTTGCGGCCCTGATCTATGTTAGGGGACCAGCACATAGACATTTGCAGAGGGTATGGGTTACATTGGTGTCCCTGACTGTCAGTATGATCTTAATGGATATTATAAATTATATTCATTACTAAAAATAGTTTAGAATGGTCAAAATAATTAATGTATTTGATAGAATTCACACAAGGACCAAAGGTTTGGAATTGTATTGAGTGAAGAGGTAAAAAGAATGTTTAAATGATAAAAATAAAAGTAGCGGGCAATTATCTGGTAATTCATGTATCCTTGGCGGCTGAGTTTCATTATATGGTGCGTGCGCTGGGTGCTTGAGTGCTTCAATATTTGTGCTGCTGCTGCTGCCACACTTGTCATCCATGTATGGAGGTGCATGGGTATGTCTATAATGCAGTGGTTCTCAAACTCAGACCTCAGGACCCCACACAGTTCACTTTTTGCAGGTCACTGAGCAGGAGCACAGGTGTATTCATTACTCATTGACACATTTTAAAAGATCTACAGGTGCAGCTAACTATTTCACTAGTAATTATGTGAGGAGACCTACAAAACATGCAATGTTTGGGGTCCTGAGGACCGAGTTTGAGAACCTGTGCTATAATGGATGCAGGATGTACATGGGTGTCCATGGGGCCTCATGCCGCACACTCTGTACCCATGAAATCACTGAGAAAATAAAGTGGCCACCATTTTACCAAAGATTAGCACATGGGCAGTAGAGAAACCCAGCGCCATGCGTCGTCCCTCAGTACTCAGCAAAAAGGAGGCTTGTGATGGGCCAACTATGACTTTGAAGAAGTTACAGAGTTCAGTGGCTGAGAATGGAGTGAAGAAGCACCAGTCAACCATATGAAGACCTCAGCATACAACTGACCTGTTTGGGAGGGTGGCTAGGAAGAAGCCATTGCTGACGAAAAACCAGATCAAAGCTTTGCTAGAAAACAGCAGTGAGCCAGCTAAATTGTGGGATGTTTTATGGTGAGATGAGACAAAAATATTAGCTTTTTTGACCTCAATTCAAAACATTATGTGTATCGCAAACCTAACACTGCCCATTCCTCAGCAAATACTATCCCATTAGTGCCGTATGGGGTGGCATCTTGTTAAAACGGATGGATGGATGGTGCAAAATACAGGGAGATACTATAAAACAACCTGCCTCAGTCTTCTAGAAAACTAAAACTTGGGAGAAAGGTCATCCATTAGCAAGACAATGATCCCAAGCACAAAACCAAAGCAACACTGGCATGGATGAACAACAAAAAACTGAATGTTTTATGATGTCAAAGTCCAAATCTCAATCAATTTGAGGATCTGTGGCACTCTTTGGAGCACTCTTTGTAGTCCACAAGTTTTATCCAACCATTCTGAACAACCTGGTACAAATCTGCAAAAAAAAATAGGCAAAATATATGCCCAAACTGTGTGCAAGCCTGGTAGTAACTTACCACAACAGACTTAATGTCACAGTGTGCCGGAGCTCGGCTCCTTCTTACTAGGGATGTGCGCCGACCCTCATGTTTTGGTTTTGGATCTGGATCCTCCCTGGTTTTGGATCTGGATTGGTTTTGCCAAAACCTCACCTCTGTGTTTTGTTTTCGTGTTTTGGTTTTGGATCTGGATTTTTTTCTTAAAAAATCATAAAAACAGCTAAAATCACATAAAAATGGGCCTGTTTTTATTCCTACAGTATAATTAACCTCAATAACATTTATTTCCAGTCATTTCCAATCAATTTTGACCACCTCACAATATTATTAGCTTCATCTAGTTATGGCCAAAAGGTTGCATCCAGCTAGCTGGCTGACTAAGCTAAGTGACACAGTGGGCGGCACTAACATGTGGCAGTTCAGCTGCTAATTTCCAACACGGATACAGTGTGTTATACAGTGTGGTTGGATACACCAATAGTGCACTTACTGTGACAGCAGTGTCGGCAGAACAGGGTTGATGACGGTGTCCTCAGTACATGGAATGGCAGTGCTGCGGTGCTGGCAGTGTCCTCAGTGAAGGGTACCGGTGATGTTGTCAGTGCGGGGGTGCCAGCGGTGTCTTTAGTGCAGGTTTGCTGGCTGTGTCAGCAGTGCGGGGGTTGCTGGCGGTGTCCTCAGTACATGAAATGGCAGTGCTGCGGTGCTGACAGTGTTCTCAGTGAAGGGTGCTGGCAGTGTTGGCAGAGCGGGGGTGCCAGCAGTGTCCTCAATGCAGGTTTTCTGACTGTGTTGGCAGTGCAGGGGTGTTCTCAATGCAGGGTGCCGGCAGTGTCGGCAGAGCGGGGGTGCCAGCGGTGTCCTCGGTGCATATGTGCAGACAGCGTCTGTAGTTCAGGGGTGCTGGTGGTGTCCTCAGTGTGGGAGTGTCGGCAGTGTTGGCAGTGTGGGGGTCGCTGACGGTATCCTCAGTATGTGTGGCAGTAGTGCAGGGGTGCCGGCAGTGTCGGCAACGGTTGTGTCGGCAGTGGGGGATGCTGCTAGTGGGGGTGCCAGCGGTGTCAGAATCGGGGGGTGCCAGCGGTGTCAGGCAGTGGGGGATGGCGGACACCATCTACTTTTTCTTCCCGGTGCATTTTCAATGGGCTTAACGCTGGTCGTTTGAGAACTGTGACAGACGGCTCTCTCAGCCAATCAGCGTCAAGCCCACTCAATACAAAACCTTGCGACCCAACAGCGGGGTTGCAAGGTTTTGCCTCGGGTGAGAGATCCAGGGCAGGCAGGGAGATCCAAGCGAAGCTCGGATCATCCCAGATCCCCGAAATTTCGGGTGGGTTCAGCTCTCTGAGAACCGAACCCGCTCATCTCTACTTCTTATCTAATCCGGCAGCGGCCCCAAGGACAATTCCATTGTGCACTTTTCATTATGGGCTTTGCCAAGATTATGTTGTTTTACAGGCAGTGTACTGTATATTACTGTACTTTACTGGGGCGTTCATGTTCTTTTATATCTTACAATGCCATCTATCACCAGCTTCTCATCCAGGCATATAAGCCCTATATCCTGCAGCTTCTCAGCAGATACAGACTAGTATCATTAAATCATATAATTAATAATTAATTATTCAATTTGACTAGGCTGTTACTCTGCCTTAAATACTAAGGAATCAATCTCTTTGGGATTTTGAATGCTTGTTTTGTTAGAGTGCTTTCCACGTCTCTGATCTGTTTTTCTTTACAGTTATATTCTGCAATCAATCAATCAATCAATCAATCAGTCAATTGATCAATCTCATTTGGATTCTTGTTTTTAATGGTTTGTTACCTTTATATATATTATTCACAGTTATATTCTGTAATCAATCATTCTCATTTGGATTCTTGTGTTTTAATACACTATGTAGCATACCTCCCAACTGTCCCGCATTCAGCGGGACAGTCACGGTTTTCTGGGACTGTCATTATGTCCCAAGCGCGGGCCGCAGTGTCCCGCAGTGGGGGGGGGGAGTTGGGGGAAGCATACACTGCTGCTCTGCATAACAGAGTAGCGGGAATGCAGAACGAGAAAAGATGCTGTGCACATGCGCATAGCATCTATTCACAGTACGGGGGAAGTATGGAGGCAGCCCAGCATCCGGCCATGCCCCCTTTACCATCAGGCCACGCCCCCTTTTCGGGCACGCGCTAGTCCCAAATCCTCTTCAACAAATGTTGGGAGGTATGATGTAGAGAAAAGTGATTGGACACTGACAGCAAATAGATCAACCTGATTTTATTGACATCAGTACTTTGTAGGTCCACCATGTGCAGTGAATACTGCAGACACCCTTCTTGGCAAACTGTCCACAAGTTCCTGGACAGCAGCAGGGGGTATGTTTTGCCATTCCGCCTTAAGTACAGTGACACTGAAGAAGGTAAAGTCGACCTAGAGTTCATCCGCCGCTCCAGTTTGTGCCAGAGGTTCTCAATGGGGTTAAGATCTGGACTCTGAGCTGGCCAGTCCATCCGGGTTACCGAATGTTCTGTATACCAGTCCAGCGTCACCCTGGAAACATGACAGGTGGCATTGTTGTCCTGATAAAAACATTTATTGTTTCCATAGAACTGCAAGTGCCCTCCCTACCAAGTGTTCTAGTTGAAACCACCACATTAGTGGCCATTTTGGAACTTGGGTGTAATGATATGTATCGTATGCATTTTGCTTGCGCGGGTGTCCAATCACTTTTGTCTACATATCATAATTTGTTCCAATTATCACATTTCTTTTTCTTTATAGTTAGATTCTGTAATCAATCATTTAATAAATCAATCAAGTAATCAAACCAATCAATCAATTAATCAATCAATCCTTTATCTGACTTTCACTAAAACTACAACCTCCATTTAATTGTGCTGGCATTGGGCCTCTGATATAGTTCTTGAATAATTAATTGTATAGCATCATATCATTTATATTAAACTGCCATCCTGTCTGCCACTGCAGTGCCACTCTGTTCCCTAGACGTGCTATAGTCTTTGTTGAACTTCCATTTGTTTGTGCCGCTGCTCTGTTGCTTAGTTTAGCCAAAAACCAAAACACAGGGTCGGAGCAATCAGATACGCTTGCGCTCCTCTTCAAGCTTCTGCCGCAGTCCTCCAATGCCCCCTTCTTCAAGATGAACTGTGGGGGTCATTCAGACCCGGTCGTTAGCGCCGATGCGCTCGGACCGGGTCGATGGCCCCCCACAGAGCAAGCGCACGATGGCGCCGGCGCTGTCGTGCGCATGCGTGAGACCCGCTACGACCGACAGCGCCGGTCGTACCAGGTCTCGATCCAAAGGGGGTGAGCTGTCGATGTTGATTGACAGCTCGCCCCGTTTGGAAGGCGGGCCGGGGGGGTGGCAGCCCAAACGGGAACGCCTACCGTTTGGGGGCGGCCCCACTGACATCGCTAGTGATGTCAGTGGAGAGCTTCCGGCTCAGACAGAGCCAGAAGCTCTCCGGGGCTTACGACAAGGGAGACCCTACCCTAGGCTCTTGTCGTAAGCCCTGATGGTCGCGATGGTCTCTGACCATCGCGACCATCACCGGAGCGGTCGTTAGAGCTGTGGGTGTTAACCCGCAGCCTAACGACCGCAACAGAGGCGGGCGGTCAGGATGCAAGTGGCCGCCCAGTTTCTGAGCGACCGCTTGCATCCTCCGACCGCCTCTGAATGAGGCCCTGTGTGTGGCCAGGGGCCCTGATTCAGAGCCGGACGCTCTGAAAGAGCGCTTGCTCTGAATCAGGGCATTTTTTTTTTTTTTTTTGGAGCGGCCTTCTGGCCGCTCACATAGCTGTGGGTGACCACACACAGCTATGGCGAGCGGCCATGATGATGGTTGCGATGGTCAAGACCAACGCGACCAACGGGCTTGCGACGAGACCCTTGTGGTAGGGTCTCATTCATCGCAAGCCCCAGAGAGCTTTCGGCTCTAACAGAGCTGAAAGCTCTCCACTGACATCACTCGTGATGTCAGTGGGGCCGCCCCCAAACGGCAAGCGTTCCCTCGGGAACGCCTCCATTTGGGCAGCCACCCCCCCGGCCCGCTCACCAAAGGGGGCGTGCTGTCACTCAACATCGACAGCACACCCCCTTTGGTGCGAGACCCGGAGCGACGGATTGACCGTCCATCATGCGCATGCAGCTCCGTCGTGCGCATGCGCTCTTGGCCACCATCGACCCGGTTGCGAGCGCTCAGGACTCACAACCAGGTCTGAATCAGCCCTGAGTCCCTTGGATGTGAGGTTCAACTATAGCATCTTACTAATAATAAACAGCTTATCTTGAAAACTAGTGATTGGGGACATAATAGGGGTATGGGCTGTAGCATTTGTTGTGGCAGGTGGGAAAGTCAGTGTGGCATTTGTTGTGGCATGTGGGAAGGTCAGTGTGACATTTGTTGTGGCATGTGGGAAAGGTGATGTGGATGTGGGAAAGTCAGTGTGGCATTTGTTGTGGCATGTGGGAAAGGTGATGTGGCATGTGGGAAAATGTTATTCCAGCTCTGCATGGGATATGCTGCCTATAATCATTGTCGCACCATTGTTTGTGAAGAACTGCCACCATCAGGAGGATAGGCCACTGCCCAGACATGTATGTATCTGGCCAACTGTAGCATCTGTATAGATGGATCTACAGCTTCAGTATCTGTGGTGGACATGATTGGACTATAGCCAGGGCCGGTTCAAGATATTGTGGAGTTATCAGGGCGAAAGTTCCCAGTCGCACCGCCCCCTATTTTATAGATGGTGTTCCCTGGAAAGGGGGCGTGTCCTTGCAGAACACCCCCAATTCATCACACTTTGGGGCGTGCCCAGCACTTACAGAGGTGCTGGGCTTCCCCCCAAGCTCTCCCCTCACAGTGAATAATTTCCGTATGTGGTAATGCTCTTTATAACACATTGTCACACGCAGTAATGCCGTTATAACACATTATTCCACATGCAGTAATGCCCTTTACAACACATGTCACACACAGTAATGCCCTTTATAACACATGTCACACACAGTAATACCGTTATAACACATTATGCCGCACGCAGTAATGCCCTTTATCACACATTATGCCGCACGCAGTAATGCCCTTTATCACACATTATGCCGCACGCAGTAATACCGTTATAACACATTATTCCACATGCAGTAATGCCCTTTATAACACATGTCACACGCAGTAATGCCCTTTAGTATACATTATGCCGCACGCAGTAATGTCCTTTATCACACATTATGCCGCACGCAGTAATGCCCTTTATAACACATTATGCCGCACACAGTAATGCCCTTTATCACACATTATGCCGGAAACAGTAATGCCCTTTATCACACATTATGCCGCACGCAGTAATGCCCTTTATCATACATTATGCCGCACACAGTAATGTCCTTTATCACACATTATGCCGCACGCAGTAATGCCCTTTATCACACATTATGCCGCACGCAGTAATGCCCTTTATCACACATTATGCCGCACTCGGTAATGCTCTCTATCACACATTATGCCGCACGCAGTAATGCCCTGTATAATACATGATCCCCAATTCAAATTACGGCACACAGTAGTCCCTTACTCATGTTATGACACACAGTAGTGCCCCTTATACACAATGCCCAAATTAGTGCCCCTTATACACAATGCCCACAGAAGTAGTGTCTCTTATACAATGCCAACAGTAGTAGTGCCCCCTACACAAAGCCCCCAGGAGTGGTGCCCCCTATGCAATGCCCCTAGTAGTGGTGAACCCTATGCAGTGCCCACAGTAGTGGTGCCCCTTATGCAGTGCCCCCTATGTAATGTCCCCTATAGTAGTGCCTCGGTAGTAAATGCCCCATTAATAGTGCCCCCAGTGGTAATGTCCCCTATAGTAGTGCCCCAGTAGTAAATGCCCCATTAGTAATGCCCCCATTAATAGTGCCCCCAGTGGTAATGTCCCCTATAGTAGTGCCCCCAGTATTAATGCCCCCAGTAGTAATGCCCTCACTAGTAATGCCCCCATTGGTAGTAGCCCCTATAGTGGTGCCCCCAATGATAGTGCCTGTAAAAAAAATACAGTTTAAAATACAAACACAATACTTAACTCCGGCTCCCTCCAATCCTCCTGTCTGGGGTCCTCGTCTCCTCTTCAGGTGGGGGTCCATCTCCCGGGTCTTGCTGCAGGGCGGGCTTCTCCTCGGTTGCTACTCAGGGTCCCAGGGTCCTTGGCTCTGCCTGGCATCCAGGAGTCTTCCATCCTCCTCTGAACCGTGCTCAGGCTGTGTTCCTCCGTGCTCCATTTGGCACCTGGGCTGCTTCTGCCAGTCCGTGCTGTTTCAGATACTGCTTCTCACACATCCTCTGGGGCATGCCTGACACCGGCTTCTACGTGGCAGCTTCATTCTGCGGGGTCTTCCTTGTTGCTGGGCAGCTACCTTTCCGGGAGGGGGACACACCTCCTCCTAGCAGCCCCAGCTGGCAGCCGAGGTCTACTCTCCAGGGACAGCAGCAGCAGCACTCTCATTCTTGGCAGCGGTCTTCAGTGGGGTCTGTGAATCACCGGACCGGCCTGACCGCTCCTCCTTGGATCTATGGGAGAGACGTCATGACGTCTCTCGTATAGTGCTCACTGGTAAAGCCGGAAGCCAGAGCTTAGGAGTGAGCTCTGGCTTTTGGCTGCCGCTGCAGGGAGGGAGCCGGGTGCCCGCTGGTAACAAAATGTCAGCGGGCGCCCGGCAAATGGAGCCTCCCCGCGGCGACAGGAGTGTGGCGGCGGCCACTTAAAGGACCGGCCCAACTTTTTTCTTTTTCTTACAGGGACTCAGCGACGCCCTCTAGGGATCGGCGCTACGGGCGATGGCTCTGTTATCCCGCCCCTAGAACCGTCCCTAACTATAGTCCTACTTGTAGTGCTAAAAGACCAAACGTTTGTCCACTTTGTAAAGAAAGTGCCACTGTGCAAAGGCCCAAAGTGCTTAAAGTGATACAGTTAAAAAACAAAAGCAGCAGAGAATTCCTAAGGCCTTGGAATGTAAACAATGCTATAGGGTGCCTTTACCAATCATTCCTGGACAAAAGTCCAGGAATGATGATGTTCGTCCATGTAAGATGACGTTTAGCCTCTTTCTGAGTTCCGTTTTTTTGGAGGGAAAAATCCGAACTCAACGTGCAAACTCGAACCTATCCGAGCCTGCACATCCCTATTTCATATACACATTACACACACAGCCTATAGGTCATTTTATACATTGTATTTAATAATTTGTGCCTTAGACAAAGTTTGTGTACATTGAACCATCAAAAATCGAAAGTTTCATTATCTCAGTCATGCCCAAAAAAATCCGTATTTCTGAATATTCCGTAATTCTGAACATTTGGATATGGGAGACTCAACCTGTAATTGTTTCTGCATTGTTGCTATTATTATACTAATATCGGTGAACAATTTACTGTGTTGTGCAAACTATTTCTACGGTATAGTGTTTTGATTGGTGCTATGTTGTAAAAGTTTTGAACTTGTTTTTTTATTATATTGTATTTTAAGTCAACTTTTCTATATAAAGAGATTAAAAAAACAAAAAATAGATACTCTTAAGTGATCCTTATTGGACACCTTAAGGGGCCTATGCATCAATCTGTTTCTGCATAATTTTATGTATTGTTGCTATTGTTACAGAAATCTCCGGCAAAGTGCTAATTAGCGCTTCAGATCGCAGTCACCATTATTATCAATGGGGACTACGATCTGACCCCTATGTACTAAACTCCAAAAAGCGAAGCTTGTCGGAGATTCGCCCGGATAATTTACACTATCTTCAGATGGTGTAAACCTCTGTAAGCCTATGAAGGCTCCAGGAGCAGGAAAGAGTTCTTTCGATCTCTCTGTCTCTCGCAGACCCCCATCCGGCTCCGGAACCTGACACTGTGCGCACACGCGGTGTCAGCTTCCACAGGAGAAGTCTTTCACAAATGCAATGCAATGCAATCATGTATTTTTAAAACCTACATAGCAATCCACAAAAGTTCTAACTTTTATTCTGGAAAGATACAATGGATACTCAGCAAATAGTCAGTCTGAGCTTCTGCATTATCAGTCAACCATAAATTATTTCCATCTCTCTCACACTCTCTGTTCAAATTCCCTCATTACATGCCTTCCGTGTACAAGTAGTGCCTCCAAGCATCATCGGAGTTGTGTGAAATTAGATGCAGTTGGCTCAGCCCAGTAATCACCCACACTCTGATCCCGGTGTGTGGTGCTCGACAGTCGGGAGAGTCTGAACCTGTTTCATTTCCCAGTACAGACCAGCACCAGCCCACTCTTCAGCACACAGGAACAACATTGGGTTTAATATCAACTCACAAAAAGAATATAATTGCAAAATATATAACGTCATTCTTACTTCAACATAGTTTATAATTCACTTAAAAACAAAATACTAAAAAACATCACAACTGTTTTTGTATTTTTTTGCTCTTTTTATGTACCTGAGTATTTTCATGTCAGTGGGTGTATAACTTAGTAGATACTAGTGTCCATGTCTATTGAATCAGCATTGGCACCAGGGGCGCCGAGAGGGGGGGGAGCAGGTACTATTTACCTGGGCCCGGGCTTGCTGGAGGGGCCCGGGGGGCCCCCGCATCTGACTCCGCCCCTCCCTGTCATCTGAGCAGGCCAGCACTCGCTGATGTGTGCTGGGCTGCAAAGGGAGACTGCTTACTGCTGCAAAGCAACGGCAGTATCCTCTGCCTGTGGGGGGAGCGATCATCCTGATCGCACCCCTATCCTGGATATGCGCTGGGCTGAGGGGCACACAGCGCCCCTCTCCCCAGTGCACAGCGTCGCTTTGCAGCACCTCAGCTATGTGTTTTTTCTTTTTTATTAAGGTGGCGTGGCCAAGCCTCCTGCAATTAGGTCACGCCCCCTTCACCCGGGCTGGCTCTTAGCAGCCCTGATTGGCACTCTGGGTATGATCTGGAATGGTTCTGGATTCATACAATCCACCGTCAATTATTTTATTCTCTTATTTTTAGAGACAAGAATATTTTTCAAATCTTTTCAACCGAATATTTGCCTCATTCTCCATTTGGGCTTTGTCACTTTTCTCCGGCTTTCTGCATTTTCATTGCACTCGGAAATACCCTATAATTTCTGTCCCACTTTGCCGTGCCCCAGCCCAACCACAACACAGAGCAGAATAAATTGATTGTTGTTGTGCCAGCTTTCTCTGTAGACTGTGCATGAAGCTGATTTATAAGTACAAAGGGAAATGGCCATTCTGCGGAATGTGGAAGAAGTATTGAGCATTGTATGGATAAAACTTTGCACCTCTGAGAAACGGTCTGTTCCATTGTGAGTTTTGATTTGTGAAAAATTCCGCTTCAGGCTCACTCACCTCTATTTATGGCAGAGAGCAAAATTATTATTCAGTTATTATATTGTAACCATAACTACTGTAATAAAACATAGTGATATAAGTTTCGGATTAGGGCAGTGGTTCTCAAACTCGGTGCCCAGGACCCACATAGGTCACATTTTCCAGGTCATCTAGCTGGGCACAGGTGTGTTCATTACTCACTGACACATTTAAAAAATTAGTATGGGTCCTGTGCAATGCAGTACACACTTGTAATGGGCACTATTAAAGGTAAAGGTGTCCACACATCTGCAACGGATTGTCGCGACATAGCAATGCGATCGGAAATGCCAATCTACCGGGTGGAAATGCCAACCGCCCACCATCGATGTTCAGCGATTTGTCGCAGGATCGCTGAAATTTTAAAGTTAAATATCCCCGATTAGACACTCACGATTATTTTTTGATCGCAATCGTCAAATCGGGAAAATCCAACATGTTGGATTTCTGCGATCCTGTGATGCCGGGTTGCAGCATTGCAGGATCGCGGCAATCCGTCGCAGATGTATGGGGCCCTTTAGTCCTAGATAAATTTATACAATGTGTCAGTATTAGGGATGTTAGGGACCCACCTGATGAGCTCACCGTGACGTGGTAGGTGAGCAAACATCTTTGGTCAAACATGTACTAAGAACCTTAATAGAAAACCATGTTAATTGATAGTTTATTTTATATATATATATATATATATATATATTGATATTCAGTATTCTTAGTGCTTAGCGTGTGCATCTGCATTTCCCCCCTTTTTTCTGCTGTAGAACTACAGGTCTCAGCAAGGTAGCACCTCTTATTGTGTTTAAATTAGGATGTGCAGCCCAGCCCCCCACATTTCAAAAGACCCAGGTGGAGCTAATGATTCCACTAGTGATTCTATGAGGAGATCTGGGAAACATGAACTGTTTGTGGTACTGAGGAACGCGTTTCAAAACCTGTGGATTAGTGTATTCAGGGCCCTCCATTGTATAGATGCTCAGGGGCCAATATGGCGTACACAAATACCATAAATACACAATAATTACATTGGACAGATACATTTATAAAAATGCTTCAAATAACATTCGAATACTGTAGGTGTTTAAAGTGTATTAATTAATAAGGTGATGTCCAATTTTAGATACCCAATTCCCTCCCATTTAGTAATTAGCTTCCCACTAGGAAATGTAAAAATGTGAAGTACAGTGTTGAGCTAAAATACTATTGCAGACATTGACTTCTTTTCTTAGATAATTCGAAACCCATGGGATCCCTGTCAGTGATCTCACCCTGGTGATGTCTATCATTGCTGGGACTTCCTGTCAGTGACCTCCCCTGGTCATGTCTATCATTGCTGGGATTCCCTGTCAGTGACCCCCACCTGGTCATGTCTATCATTGCTGGGATTCCCTGTCAGTGATCCCCCCTGGTCATGTCTATCATTGCTGGGATTCTCTGTCAGTGATCCCACCCTGGTCCTGTCTATCATTGCTGGGATTCTCTGTCAGTGATCCCACCCTGGTCATGTCTATCATTGCTGGGATTCTCTGTCAGTGATCCCCCTTGGTCATGTCTATCATTGCTGAGATTCCCTGTCAGTGATCCCCCCTGGTCATGTCTATCATTGCTGGAATTACCTGTCAGTGATCCCTCCCCTGGTCATGTCTATCATTGCTGGGACTTCCTGTCAGTGATCCCCCCTGGTCATGTCTATCATTGCTGGGATTCCCTGTCAGTGATCCCCCCTGGTCATGTCTATCATTGCTGGGACTTCCTGTAAGTAATCCCCCCTGGTCATGTCTATCATTGCTGGGACTTCCTGTCAGTGATCCCCCCTGGTCATGTCTATCATTGCTGGGATTCTCTGTCAGTGATCCCCCCTGGTCATGTCTATCATTGCTGGGATTCTCTGTCAGTGATCCCCCCTGGTCATGTCTATCATTGCTGGGATTCTCTGTCAGTGATCCCTCCTGGTCATGTCTATCATTGCTGAGATTCACTGTCAGTGATCCCACCCTGGTCATGTCTATCATTGCTGAGATTCCCTGTCAGTGATCCCCCCTGGTCATGTCTATCATTGCTGAGATTCCCTGTCAGTGATCCCACCCTGGTCATGTCTATCATTGCTGGAATTCCCTGTCAGTGATCCCACCCTGGTCATGTCTATCATTGCTGGGACTTCCTGTCAGTGATCTCCCCTGGTCATGTCTATCATTGCTGGGATTCTCTGTCAGTGATCCCCCTGGTCATGTCTATCATTGCTGGGATTCTCTGTCAGTGATCCCTCCTGGTCATGTCTATCATTGCTGAGATTCCCTGTCAGTGATCCCACCTGGTCATGTCTATCATTGCTGGGATTCCCTGTCAGTAATCCCCCCTGGTCATGTCTATCATTGCTGAGATTCCCTGTCAGTGATCCCCCTGGTCATGTCTATCATTGCTGAGATTCCCTGTCAGTGATCCCACCCTGGTCATGTCTATCATTGCTGAGATTCCCTGTCAGTGATCCCACCCTGGTCATGTCTATCATTGCTGAGATTCCCTGTCAGTGATACCTCCTGGTCATGTCTATCATTGCTGGGATTCCCTGTCAGTGTCCCCCCGGGTCATGTCTATCATTGCTGGGATTCTCTGTCAGTGATCCCCCTTGGTCATGTCTATCATTGCTGATATTCCCTGTCAGTGATCCCCCCTGGTCATGTCTATCATTGCTGGGATTCCCTGTCATTGATCCCCCCCTGGTCATGTCTATCATTGCTGGGACTTCCTGTCAGTGATCCCCCCTGGTCATGTCTATCATTGCTGGGACTTCCTGTCAGTAATCCCCCCTGGTCATGTCTATCATTGCTGGGACTTCCTGTCAGTGATCCCCCCTGGTCATGTCTATCATTGCTGGCATTCCCTGTCAGTGATCTCCCCTGGTCATATCTATCATTGCTGGGATTCTCTGTCAGTGATCCCCCCTGGTCATGTCTATCATTGCTGAGATTCCCTGTCAGTGATCCCCCCTGGTCATGTCTATCATTGCTGGGATTCTCTGTCAGTGATCCCCCCTGGTCATGTCTATCATTGCTGGGATTCCCTGTCAGTGATCCCCCCTGGTCATGTCTATCATTGCTGGGATTCTCTGTCAGTGATCCCTCCTGGTCATGTCTATCATTGCTGAGATTCCTTGTCAGTAATCCCCCCTGGTCATGTCTATCATTGCTGGGATTCTCTGTCAGTGATCCCCCTGGTCATGTCTATCATTGCTGAGATTCCCTGTCAGTGATCCCCCCTGGTCATGTCTATCATTGCTGGGATTCCCTGTCAGTGATCCCCCCTGGTCATGTCTATCATTGCTGGGATTCTCTGTCAGTGATCCCCATTGGTCATGTCTATCATTGCTGAGATTCCCTGTCAGTGATCCCCCCTGGTCATGTCTATCATTGCTGGGATTCCCTGTCAGTGACCCCCCTGGTCATGTCTATCATTGTTGGGATTCCCTGTCAGTGATCCGCCCTGGTCATATTTATCACTGCTGGGATTCCCTGTCAGTGATCCCCCCTGGTCATGTCTATCATTGCTGGGATTCCCTGTCAATGACCCCCCCTGGTCATGTCTATCATTGCTGGGATTCCCTGTCAGTGATCCCCCCTGGTCATGTCTATCATTGCTGGGATTCTCTGTCAGTGATCCCCCCTGGTCATGTCTATCATTGCTGTTATTCCCTGTCAGTGATCCCCCCTGGTCATGTCTATCATTGCTGGGATTCTCTGTCAGTGATCCCCCCTGGTCACGTCTATCATTGCTGGGATTCCCTGTCAGTGATCCCCCCTGGTCATGTCTATCATTGCTGGGATTCTCTGTCAGTGATCCCTCCTGGTCATGTCTATCATTGTTGGGATTCCCTGTCAGTGATCCGCCCTGGTCATGTTTATCATTGCTGGGATTCTCTGTCAGTGATCCCCCCTGGTCATGTCTATCATTGCTGGGATTCCCTGTCAGTGATCCCCCCTGGTCATGTCTATCATTGCTGGGATTCCCTGTCAGTGACCCCCCCTGGTCATGTCTATCATTGCTGGGATTCCCTGTCAGTGATCCCCCCTGGTCATGTCTATCATTGCTGGGATTCTCTGTCAGTGATCCCACCCTGGTCATGTCTATCATTGCTGGGATTCTCTGCCAGTGATCCCCCTTGGTCATGTCTATCATTGCTGAGATTCCCTGTCAGTGATCCCCCTGGTCATGTCTATCATTGCCGGAATTCCCTGTCAGTGATCCCTCCCCTGGTCATGTCTATCATTGCTGGGACTTCCTGTCAGTGATCCCCCCTGGTCATGTCTATCATTGCTGGGATTCTTTGTCAGTGATCCCCCCTGGTCATGTCTATCATTGCTGGGACTTCCTGTCAGTAATCCCCCCTGGTCTTGTCTATCATTGCTGGGACTTCCTGTCAGTGATCCCCCCTGGTCATGTCTATCATTGCTGGGATTCCCTTTCAGTGATCTCCCCTGGTCATGTCTATCATTGCTGGGATTCTCTGTCAGTGATCCCCCCTGGTCATGTCTATCATTGCTGAGATTCCCTGTCAGTGATCCCCCCTGGTCATGTCTATCATTGCTGGGATTCTCTGTAAGTGATCCCCCCTGGTCATGTCTATCATTGCTGAGATTCCCTGTCAGTGATCCCCCCTGGTCATGTCTATCATTGCTGGGATTTTCTGTCAGTGATCCCCCCTGGTCATGTCTATCATTGCTGGCATTCTCTGTCAGTGATCCCCCCTGGTCATGTCTATCATTGCTGGGATTCTCTGTCAGTGATCCCCCCTGGTCATGTCTATCATTGCTGGGATTCTCTGTCAGTGATCCCCCCTGGTCATGTCTATCATTGCTGGGATTCTCTGTCAGTGATCCCTCCTGGTCATGTCTATCATTGCTGGGATTCCCTGTCATTGATCCCCCCCTGGTCATGTCTATCATTGCTGGGACTTCCTGTCAGTGATCCCCCCTGGTCATGTCTATCATTGCTGGGACTTCCTGTCAGTAATCCCCCCTGGTCATGTCTATCATTGCTGGGACTTCCTGTCAGTGATCCCCCCTGGTCATGTCTATCATTGCTGGCATTCCCTGTCAGTGATCTCCCCTGGTCATATCTATCATTGCTGGGATTCTCTGTCAGTGATCCCCCCTGGTCATGTCTATCATTGCTGAGATTCCCTGTCAGTGATCCCCCCTGGTCATGTCTATCATTGCTGGGATTCTCTGTCAGTGATCCCCCCTGGTCATGTCTATCATTGCTGGGATTCCCTGTCAGTGATCCCCCCTGGTCATGTCTATCATTGCTGGGATTCTCTGTCAGTGATCCCTCCTGGTCATGTCTATCATTGCTGAGATTCCTTGTCAGTAATCCCCCCTGGTCATGTCTATCATTGCTGGGATTCTCTGTCAGTGATCCCCCTGGTCATGTCTATCATTGCTGAGATTCCCTGTCAGTGATCCCCCCTGGTCATGTCTATCATTGCTGGGATTCCCTGTCAGTGATCCCCCCTGGTCATGTCTATCATTGCTGGGATTCTCTGTCAGTGATCCCCATTGGTCATGTCTATCATTGCTGAGATCCCCTGTCAGTGATCCCCCCTGGTCATGTCTATCATTGCTGGGATTCCCTGTCAGTGACCCCCCTGGTCATGTCTATCATTGTTGGGATTCCCTGTCAGTGATCCGCCCTGGTCATATTTATCACTGCTGGGATTCCCTGTCAGTGATCCCCCCTGGTCATGTCTATCATTGCTGGGATTCCCTGTCAATGACCCCCCCTGGTCATGTCTATCATTGCTGGGATTCCCTGTCAGTGATCCCCCCTGGTCATGTCTATCATTGCTGGGATTCTCTGTCAGTGATCCCCCCTGGTCATGTCTATCATTGCTGTTATTCCCTGTCAGTGATCCCCCCTGGTCATGTCTATCATTGCTGGGATTCTCTGTCAGTGATCCCCCCTGGTCACGTCTATCATTGCTGGGATTCCCTGTCAGTGATCCCCCCTGGTCATGTCTATCATTGCTGGGATTCTCTGTCAGTGATCCCTCCTGGTCATGTCTATCATTGTTGGGATTCCCTGTCAGTGATCCGCCCTGGTCATGTTTATCATTGCTGGGATTCTCTGTCAGTGATCCCCCCTGGTCATGTCTATCATTGCTGGGATTCCCTGTCAGTGATCCCCCCTGGTCATGTCTATCATTGCTGGGATTCCCTGTCAGTGACCCCCCCTGGTCATGTCTATCATTGCTGGGATTCCCTGTCAGTGATCCCCCCTGGTCATGTCTATCATTGCTGGGATTCTCTGTCAGTGATCCCACCCTGGTCATGTCTATCATTGCTGGGATTCTCTGCCAGTGATCCCCCTTGGTCATGTCTATCATTGCTGAGATTCCCTGTCAGTGATCCCCCTGGTCATGTCTATCATTGCCGGAATTCCCTGTCAGTGATCCCTCCCCTGGTCATGTCTATCATTGCTGGGACTTCCTGTCAGTGATCCCCCCTGGTCATGTCTATCATTGCTGGGATTCTCTGTCAGTGATCCCCCCTGGTCATGTCTATCATTGCTGGGACTTCCTGTCAGTAATCCCCCCTGGTCTTGTCTATCATTGCTGGGACTTCCTGTCAGTGATCCCCCCTGGTCATGTCTATCATTGCTGGGATTCCCTTTCAGTGATCTCCCCTGGTCATGTCTATCATTGCTGGGATTCTCTGTCAGTGATCCCCCCTGGTCATGTCTATCATTGCTGAGATTCCCTGTCAGTGATCCCCCCTGGTCATGTCTATCATTGCTGGGATTCTCTGTAAGTGATCCCCCCTGGTCATGTCTATCATTGCTGAGATTCCCTGTCAGTGATCCCCCCTGGTCATGTCTATCATTGCTGGGATTTTCTGTCAGTGATCCCCCCTGGTCATGTCTATCATTGCTGGCATTCTCTGTCAGTGATCCCCCCTGGTCATGTCTATCATTGCTGGGATTCTCTGTCAGTGATCCCCCCTGGTCATGTCTATCATTGCTGGGATTCTCTGTCAGTGATCCCCCCTGGTCATGTCTATCATTGCTGGGATTCTCTGTCAGTGATCCCTCCTGGTCATGTCTATCATTGCTGAGATTCACTGTCAGTGATCCCACCCTGGTCATGTCTATCATTGCTGAGATTCCCTGTCAGTAATCCCCCCTGGTCATGTCTATCATTGCTGAGATTCCCTGTCAGTGATCCCCCCTTGTCATGTCTATCATTGCTGAGATTCCCTGTCAGTGATCCCACCCTGGTCATGTCTATCATTGCTGGAATTCCCTGTCAGTGATCCCACCCTGGTCATGTCTATCATTGCTGGGACTTCCTGTCAGTGATCTCCCCTGGTCATGTCTATCATTGCTGGGATTCTCTGTCAGTGATCCCCCTGGTCATGTCTATCATTGCTGGGATTCTCTGTCAGTGATCCCTCCTGGTCATGTCTATCATTGCTGAGATTCCCTGTCAGTGATCCCACCCTGGTCATGTCTATCATTGCTGAGATTCCCTGTCAGTAATCCCCCCATGTCATGTCTATCATTGCTGAGATTCCCTGTCAGTGATCCCCCTGGTCATGTCTATCATTGCTGAGATTCCCTGTCAGTGATCCCACCCTGGTCATGTCTATCATTGCTGGGATTCCCTGTCAGTGATCCCCCCTGGTCATGTCTATCATTGCTGGGATTCTCTGTCAGTGATCCCTCCTGGTCATGTCTATCATTGCTGAGATTCCTTGTCAGTAATCCCCCCTGGTCATGTCTATCATTGCTGGGATTCTCTGTCAGTGATCCCCCTGGTCATGTCTATCATTGCTGAGATTCCCTGTCAGTGATCCCCCCTGGTCATGTCTATCATTGCTGGGATTCCCTGTCAGTGATCCCCCCTGGTCATGTCTATCATTGCTGGGATTCTCTGTCAGTGATCCCCATTGGTCATGTCTATCATTGCTGAGATTCCCTGTCAGTGATCCCCCCTGGTCATGTCTATCATTGCTGGGATTCCCTGTCAGTGACCCCCCTGGTCATGTCTATCATTGTTGGGATTCCCTGTCAGTGATCCGCCCTGGTCATATTTATCACTGCTGGGATTCCCTGTCAGTGATCCCCCCTGGTCATGTCTATCATTGCTGGGATTCCCTGTCAATGACCCCCCCTGGTCATGTCTATCATTGCTGGGATTCCCTGTCAGTGATCCCCCCTGGTCATGTCTATCATTGCTGGGATTCTCTGTCAGTGATCCCCCCTGGTCATGTCTATCATTGCTGTTATTCCCTGTCAGTGATCCCCCCTGGTCATGTCTATCATTGCTGGGATTCTCTGTCAGTGATCCCCCCTGGTCATGTCTATCATTGCTGGGATTCCCTGTCAGTGATCCCCCCTGGTCATGTCTATCATTGCTGGGATTCTCTGTCAGTGATCCCTCCTGGTCATGTCTATCATTGTTGGGATTCCCTGTCAGTGATCCGCCCTGGTCATGTTTATCATTGCTGGGATTCTCTGTCAGTGATCCCCCCTGGTCATGTCTATCATTGCTGGGATTCCCTGTCAGTGATCCCCCCTGGTCATGTCTATCATTGCTGGGATTCCCTGTCAGTGACCCCCCCTGGTCATGTCTATCATTGCTGGGATTCCCTGTCAGTGATCCCCCCTGGTCATGTCTATCATTGCTGGGATTCTCTGTCAGTGATCCCACCCTGGTCATGTCTATCATTGCTGGGATTCTCTGCCAGTGATCCCCCTTGGTCATGTCTATCATTGCTGAGATTCCCTGTCAGTGATCCCCTTGGTCATGTCTATCATTGCCGGAATTCCCTGTCAGTGATCCCTCCCCTGGTCATGTCTATCATTGCTGGGACTTCCTGTCAGTGATCCCCCCTGGTCATGTCTATCATTGCTGGGATTCTCTGTCAGTGATCCCCCCTGGTCATGTCTATCATTGCTGGGACTTCCTGTCAGTAATCCCCCCTGGTCTTGTCTATCATTGCTGGGACTTCCTGTCAGTGATCCCCCCTGGTCATGTCTATCATTGCTGGGATTCCCTTTCAGTGATCTCCCCTGGTCATGTCTATCATTGCTGGGATTCTCTGTCAGTGATCCCCCCTGGTCATGTCTATCATTGCTGAGATTCCCTGTCAGTGATCCCCCCTGGTCATGTCTATCATTGCTGGGATTCTCTGTAAGTGATCCCCCCTGGTCATGTCTATCATTGCTGAGATTCCCTGTCAGTGATCCCCCCTGGTCATGTCTATCATTGCTGGGATTTTCTGTCAGTGATCCCCCCTGGTCATGTCTATCATTGCTGGCATTCTCTGTCAGTGATCCCCCCTGGTCATGTCTATCATTGCTGGGATTCTCTGTCAGTGATCCCCCCTGGTCATGTCTATCATTGCTGGGATTCTCTGTCAGTGATCCCCCCTGGTCTTGTCTATCATTGCTGGGATTCTCTGTCAGTGATCCCTCCTGGTCATGTCTATCATTGCTGAGATTCACTGTCAGTGATCCCACCCTGGTCATGTCTATCATTGCTGAGATTCCCTGTCAGTAATCCCCCCTGGTCATGTCTATCATTGCTGAGATTCCCTGTCAGTGATCCCCCCTTGTCATGTCTATCATTGCTGAGATTCCCTGTCAGTGATCCCACCCTGGTCATGTCTATCATTGCTGGAATTCCCTGTCAGTGATCCCACCCTGGTCATGTCTATCATTGCTGGGACTTCCTGTCAGTGATCTCCCCTGGTCATGTCTATCATTGCTGGGATTCTCTGTCAGTGATCCCCCTGGTCATGTCTATCATTGCTGGGATTCTCTGTCAGTGATCCCTCCTGGTCATGTCTATCATTGCTGAGATTCCCTGTCAGTGATCCCACCCTGGTCATGTCTATCATTGCTGAGATTCCCTGTCAGTAATCCCCCCTGGTCATGTCTATCATTGCTGAGATTCCCTGTCAGTGATCCCCCTGGTCATGTCTATCATTGCTGAGATTCCCTGTCAGTGATCCCACCCTGGTCATGTCTATCATTGCTGAGATTCCCTGTCAGTGATCCCACCCTGGTAATGTCTATCATTGCTGAGATTCCCTGTCAGTGATCCCTCCTGGTCATGTCTATCATTGCTGGGATTCCCTGTCAGTGTCCCCCCGGGTCATGTCTATCATTGCTGGGATTCTCTGTCAGTGATCCCCCTTGGTCATGTCTATCATTGCTGAGATTACCTGTCAGAAATCCCCCCTGGTCATGTCTATCATTGCTGGCATTCCCTGTCAGTGATCTCCCCTGGTCATATCTATCATTGCTGGGATTCTCTGTCAGTGATCCCCCCTGGTCATGTCTATCATTGCTGGGATTCCCTGTCAGTGATCCCCCCTGGTCATGTCTATCATTGCTGGGATTCTCTGTCAGTGATCCCCCCTGGTCATGTCTATCATTGCTGGGATTCCCTGTCAGTGATCCCCCCTGGTCATGTCTATCATTGCTGGGATTCCCTGTCAGTGATCCTCCCTGGTCATGTCTATCATTGCTGGGATTCTCTGTCAGTGATCCCCCCTGGTCATGTCTATCATTGCTGGGATTCTCTGTCAGTGATCCCTCCTGGTCATGTCTATCATTGCTGAGATTCCTTGTCAGTAATCCCCCCTGGTCATGTCTATCATTGCTGGGATTCTCTGTCAGTGATCCCCCCTGGTCATGTCTATCATTGCTGGGATTCTCTGTCAGTGATCCCCCCTGGTCTTGTCTATCATTGCTGGGATTCTCTGTCAGTGATCCCTCCTGGTCATGTCTATCATTGCTGAGATTCACTGTCAGTGATCCCACCCTGGTCATGTCTATCATTGCTGGGATTTTCTGTCAGTGATCCCCCCTGGTCATGTCTATCATTGCTGGCATTCTCTGTCAGTGATCCCCCCTGGTCATGTCTATCATTGCTGGGATTCTCTGTCAGTGATCCCCCCTGGTCATGTCTATCATTGCTGGGATTCTCTGTCAGTGATCCCCCCTGGTCTTGTCTATCATTGCTGGGATTCTCTGTCAGTGATCCCTCCTGGTCATGTCTATCATTGCTGAGATTCACTGTCAGTGATCCCACCCTGGTCATGTCTATCATTGCTGAGATTCCCTGTCAGTAATCCCCCCTGGTCATGTCTATCATTGCTGAGATTCCCTGTCAGTGATCCCCCCTTGTCATGTCTATCATTGCTGAGATTCCCTGTCAGTGATCCCACCCTGGTCATGTCTATCATTGCTGGAATTCCCTGTCAGTGATCCCACCCTGGTCATGTCTATCATTGCTGGGACTTCCTGTCAGTGATCTCCCCTGGTCATGTCTATCATTGCTGGGATTCTCTGTCAGTGATCCCCCTGGTCATGTCTATCATTGCTGGGATTCTCTGTCAGTGATCCCTCCTGGTCATGTCTATCATTGCTGAGATTCCCTGTCAGTGATCCCACCCTGGTCATGTCTATCATTGCTGAGATTCCCTGTCAGTAATCCCCCCTGGTCATGTCTATCATTGCTGAGATTCCCTGTCAGTGATCCCCCTGGTCATGTCTATCATTGCTGAGATTCCCTGTCAGTGATCCCACCCTGGTCATGTCTATCATTGCTGAGATTCCCTGTCAGTGATCCCACCCTGGTAATGTCTATCATTGCTGAGATTCCCTGTCAGTGATCCCTCCTGGTCATGTCTATCATTGCTGGGATTCCCTGTCAGTGTCCCCCCGGGTCATGTCTATCATTGCTGGGATTCTCTGTCAGTGATCCCCCTTGGTCATGTCTATCATTGCTGAGATTACCTGTCAGAAATCCCCCCTGGTCATGTCTATCATTGCTGGCATTCCCTGTCAGTGATCTCCCCTGGTCATATCTATCATTGCTGGGATTCTCTGTCAGTGATCCCCCCTGGTCATGTCTATCATTGCTGGGATTCCCTGTCAGTGATCCCCCCTGGTCATGTCTATCATTGCTGGGATTCTCTGTCAGTGATCCCCCCTGGTCATGTCTATCATTGCTGGGATTCCCTGTCAGTGATCCCCCCTGGTCATGTCTATCATTGCTGGGATTCCCTGTCAGTGATCCTCCCTGGTCATGTCTATCATTGCTGGGATTCTCTGTCAGTGATCCCCCCTGGTCATGTCTATCATTGCTGGGACTTTCTGTCAGTGATCCCACCCTGGTCATGTCTATTATTGCTGAGATTCCCTGTCAGTAATCCCCCCTGGTCATGTCTATCATTGCTGGGATTCTCTGTCAGTGATCCCTCCTGGTCATGTCTATCATTGCTGAGATTCCTTGTCAGTAATCCCCCCTGGTCATGTCTTTCATTGCTGGGATTCTCTGTCAGTGATCCCCCTGGTCATGTCTATCATTGCTGAGATTCCCTGTCAGTGATCCCCCCTGGTCATGTCTATCATTGCTGGGATTCTCTGTCAGTGATCCCCCCTGGTCATGTCTATCATTGCTGGGATTCTCTGTCAGTGATCCCCCCTGGTCAAGTCTATCATTGCTGGGACTTTCTGTCAGTGATCCCACCCTGATCATGTCTATTATTGCTGGGATTCCCTGTCAGTGACCCCCCCTGGTCATGTCTATCATTGCTGGGATTCCCTGTCAGTGATCCCCCCCTGGTCATGTCTATCATTGCTGGGACTTCCTGTCAGTGATCCTCCCTGGTCATGTCTATCATTGCTGGGATTCCCTGTCAGTGATCCTCCCTGGTCATGTCTATCATTGCTGGGACTTCCTGTCAGTAATCCCCCCTGGTCATGTCTATCATTGCTGGGACTTCCTGTCAGTGATCCCCCATGGTCATGTCTATCATTGCTGGCATTTCCTGTCAGTGATCTCCCCTGGTCATATCTATCATTGCTGGGATTCTCTGTCTGTGATCCCCCCTGGTCATGTCTATCATTGCTGAGATTCCCTGTCAGTGATCCCCCCTGGTCATGTTTATCATTGCTGGGATTCTCTGTCAGTGATCCCCGATGGTCATGTCTATCATTGCTGAGATTCCCTGTCAGTAATCCCCCCTGGTCATGTCTATCATTGCTGGGATTCTCTGTCAGTGATCCCTCCTGGTCATGTCTATCATTGCTGAGATTCCTTTTCAGTAATCCCCCCTGGTCATGTCTATCATTGCTGGGATTCTCTGTCAGTGATCCCCCCTGGTCATGTCTATCATTGCTGAGATTCCCTGTCAGTGATCCCCCCTGGTCATGTCTATCATTGCTGGGATTCTCTGTCAGTGATCCCCCCTGGTCATGTCTATCATTGCTGGGATTCTCTGTCAGTGATCCCCCCTGGTCATGTCTATCATTGCTGGGACTTTCTGTCAGTGATCCCACCCTGGTCATGTCTATCATTGCTGGGATTCCCTGTCAGTGATATCCCCCCTGGTCATGTCTATCATTGCTGGGATTCCCTGTCAATATTCCCCCCCTGGTCATGTCTATCATTGCTGGGATTCCCTGAACTATTGATGGACATTCACTTTCGAGCAATGATACTCGGGGCCTTCAGCTCTAAGACCTACTATTTTTAGTTCATATATATATATATATATATATATTAGGGATGAGCGGGTTCGGTTCCCTGAGAACCGAACCCACCCGAACTTCGGGGATCCGGGGCGATCCGTGCCCAAGCTTGGATCTCCCTGTCTGCCCCGGATCCCTCTCCCGAGGCAAAACCTCGAAATCTGCTGTCGGATCTCGAGGTTTTGCCTCGAGCGGCCATTTTAAAAAAAATGCCTTTGCCTTTAATGGGCAAAGTGCTGATTGGCTGACAGAGCCGTCTGTCACGGCTCTCAGCCAATCAGCATTATGGTGCTCATTTGCATGTAGCACGGACTCGTGAGATCCGTGCTACATGCATCTGTGTGACTGACAGTGACACAGAGCACAGATGGGTCAGTGAGACCCGTCTGTGCTGCTGTGTATTTCAATGACACAGATGCACGCACTGACCAGGAGATCCATGCTACTTGCATCTGTGTCATTGACACAGAGCACTGACGGGTCCGTGAGACCCGTCTGTGCTGCTGTGGTAAAAAGAAAAAAAAAAAAACCTGTGTAAAAAAAAAAAAAAATGTCGTGCCCCCCCCCAAAAAAAGAGCAACCAGCCCCGGGCATTAGTGACCCAGTGCTGGGTGTGCTTAAATACAGGGGACAAACGACGTAGGGGTCCCCTGTACTTAAGCACAACCAGCACTGGGCTAGTCAGAACCAGCGCTGGTTGCCAAAATACGGGGGACAAACGACGTAGGGGTCCCCCGTATTCTGTGCAACCAGCTCTGGGCTCTGATCCGGTCCTGGTTCTGGAAATACAGGGGAAAAAAATTAGTAGGGTTCCCCTGTATGTTCCAGAACCAGCACTGGACTTTTTCTAGCGGGGGGCTGATGCCACAGCCAGGGGAGCCCTTTCACCGGGCCCCCCAGCCGCAGCATCAGCCCTGACCGCTAATCAGCCCAGGCCGGGGATCCCTGGAGAGCTGGGGACCCCCCCAATAAAGGGGTCACCCTCTCCAGGGCACCCCAGGCCCAGGCTGATAGCCTGGGGCTATCCCCGCCACCCCTGGTGGCGGTGGGTGGCGGGTTGATTGTGTGGTGTGGTGTAAATAAAGAATATCAAACATTGTCTTTACAAGTAGAACTGCAAGTCCCAGCTAGCCTGCCCCGCATGCTGGTACTTGGAGAACCACAAGTACCAGCATGCAGGGCATTAAGGGCCCACTAGTACCTGTAGTTCACCTGTAAAAAAAATGTTTAAAAAAATACAGGACACACACACCGTGACAGTATAAGTTTATTAAACATACATACACACACACACACATGTACACATACTCACCTATGTAACCTGTAGCATCGGTCCACTTGTCCGGTAAAGTATCCATAGGGGACCTGTGAAAAAAAACATACTCACCATCTCCTATGCGAGGTTCTGTCCTCTTCGTTCCATAGTAGGCATCCCCGGACTTGGCAAAAAAAACAAACGAAAACGCGATCCACGAACTTAGTACCGTTCTATAGAAGGGTACTTCCCGAATGAGAGCTTAGCGGCGGGGTATCACCATGGAAACCCCGCTGCTAAGCGTTCATTCGCTGAGAGAGGTCATCTCCCGTCTCTCAGCCAATGAACGGCTCCCTCCATTGTAGTCAATGGTGGGAGCCGCAAGGTTATTAAAGTTTACCCTGCAGTTCCCACCATTGACTACAATGGAGGGAGCCGTTCATTGGCTGAGAGACGGGAGATGACCTCTCTCAGCCAATGAACGCTTAGCAGCGGGGTTTCCATGGTGATACCCCGCCGCTAAGCTCTCATTCGGGAAGTACCGTTCTATAGAACGGTACTAAGTTCGTGGATCGCGTTTTCGTTTTGTTTTTTTGCCAAGTCCGGGGATGCCTACTTTGGAACGAAGAGGACAGAACCTCGCATAGGAGATGGTGAGTATGTTTTTTTTCACAGGTCCCCTATGGATACTTTACCGGACAAGTGGATTTTGTTACATAGGTGAGTATGTGTACATGTGTGTGTGTGTGTATGTATGTTTAATAAACTTATACTGTCACGGTGTGTGTGTCCTGTGTTTTTTTAAACATTTTTTTTACAGGTGAACTACAGGTACTAGTGGGCCCTTAATGCCCTGCATGCTGGTACTTGTGGTTCTCCAAGTACCAGCATGCGGGGCAGGCTAGCTGGGACTTGCAGTTCTACTTGTAAAGACAATGTTTGATATTCTTTATTTACACCACACCACACAATCAGCCCGCCACCCACCGCCACCAGGGGTGGCGGGGATAGCCCCGGGCTATCAGCCTGGGCCTGGGCTGCCCTGGAGAGGGTGACCCCTTTATTGGGGGGGTCCCCAGCTCTCCAGGGATCCCCGGCCTGGGCTGACTAGCGGTCAGGGCTGATGCTGCGGCTGGGGGGCCCGGTGAAAGAGCTCCCCTGGCTGTGGCATCAGCCCCCCGCTAGAAAAAGTCCAGTGCTGGTTCTGGAACATACAGGGGAACCCTACTAATTTTTTTCCCCTGTATTTCCAGAACCAGGACCGGATCAGAGCCCAGAGCTGGTTGCGCAGAATATGGGGGACCCCTACGTCGTTTGTCCCCCGTATTTTGGCAACCAGCGCTGGTTCTGACTAGCCCGGTGCTGGTTGTGCTTAAGTACAGGGGACCCCTACGTCGTTTGTCCCCTGTATTTAAGCACACCCAGCACTGGGTCACTAATGCCCGGGGCTGGTTGCTCTTTTTTGGGGGGGTGCACGCCATTTTTTTCTTTTTTTACACAGGTTTTTTTTTTTTTTTTTTACCACAGCAGCACAGACGGGTCTCACGGACCTGTCATTGCTCTGTGCCAATAACACAGATGCATGTAGCACGGATCTCCCGGGTTCGTGCTACATGCAAATGGGCACCATAACGCTGATTGGCTTCCTGTCTGCCACTGCAGTGCCACTCCTAGATGGGCCACGTGTTTGTGCCGCCCACTTGTGTCGCTTAGCATAGTCATCCAGCTACCTCGGTGCAACCTTTTGGCCTAAAAACAATATTGTGAGGTGTGAGGTGTTCAGAATAGAGTGGAAATGAGTGGAAATTAATGTTATTGGGGTTATTAATAGCGTAGGAACAAAAAAAGGCCCATTTTATGTGATTTTAGCGTTTTTTTTTATTTTTTAAGAAAAAATCCAGATCCAAAACACAAAACCCAGAACCCAAAACACAGAAGGGTGGTTTTGGCAAAACCAATCCAGATCCAAAACACGAAGAAAGATCCAGATCCAAAACCAAAACACAAAACACGAAAAGTGGCCGGTGCACACCCCTAATATATATATATTGTGATTTTTGGCAAAAGCTTCTTCACTGCATTATTTGCGAGATGTAGAATAAAAGGACAATGCACATATAGACGGTGGGAGGGAGTTCTGGATTGAAACTTCACTAGCGAGCTAGACATGTATTGATACGTATCATTTGTATTGATTGATATATATTGATGTAATTCCCTTTTTAAAAATAAGTAAAATAAATAATTTTATTTCTACAAGTCTGAACTACAAGTTATTATGACCTAAATTTTACATTAACATCTATCATTGTAAATACATCATCTAGGCAAAACATTTGTTACCTAGAAGACTACAAACCTGTCAGTTTATCCTCCTGTTCCCCCATCCCATGATGCATCAGAAAGAGATCTTTATGACACTCCCCCCCCCCTGTACAATTAATTAGACATGTCATCTATAGGCAAGGACATGGGACAGATGACATTCCAGGAAGATATAGCTAATAACAAATGGCTCATTTAAAGGATCAACAAATCTAATATACAAAAAGTAGCTATATGTAATGGCAACTCATAGTATAAATAAAATTTGTGTCATAACTTGTTACATTTGTTGTACAGCTGAGTAGAAGCTGGCTGTCACCGTGATGAGGCATTTCAGGTGCGGAGATGATCCTTGACATGTCTTCTCACGTAGGCAATGTTCAGTGACAGCGTGACGACGGGACTGCGAGTTATGTCGAGATGGACAGAAGCATAAAAATGTTTTGTCAGGTGTCTTGTGCGTGCACCAAAAGTGTAGGCTGATGTGACGGATGATGAGGGTACACCACAGAGCAGTGGCGTAACTAAGGTCTTTGGGGCCCAGGACAAGTTGAAGAATGGCGCCCCCCCTTCCCACACACAAACACACAGCAAAATATATTTGCCCGACTAAGGCATGGGGAGAAAAATGGGCGTGGTCACATACTGAAGGGGCGTGTCCACTGAAAATGGGGCATGCCAACATGACACGCCACTCCATTTCTTGTCACTCTGGGAACATTCCTTTCCATTCCATATGCACCTTACCTATACGCTGGTTTATCACAATGTGGAACCTCTGAAGAAATACATCCTCCCTGGAAAGACAGTGTCTTCAGCCAGTATTCAGTATTCATGTAGGTCACATCGTCCAGAAGATGCCTGTTTGTGTAGGAATAAGAACAAGGTCATCATCATACAACAGCAGTTCAACGAGACTCATTCCCCCTGTGTAACTTCCTTCCCCTTGCATCGCTCAGCCACACAATCTCCCCCTGCGTTGTCTCTCAGCACACCATCACCTCCTCCCCTGTGTCATCTCTCAGCACACCATCACCCCCCTGCGTCTTCTCTCAGCCACACCATCACCTACCCACCGTGTTGTCTCTCAGCACACCATCACCTCCCTCCCATGTTGTCTCTCAGCACACCATCACCTCCCCCATGCGTCGTCTCTCAGTCACACCATCTCCTCCCCCCTGCATCGTCTCTCAGCCACACCATCGCCCCCCTGTGTCATCTCTCAGCATACAATCACCTCCCCCAAAGCGCCATCTTTCAGCACACCATCACCTCCCCCATGTGTCATCTCTCAGCCACACCATCACCTCCCCCATGTGTCGTCTCTCAGCACACCATCACCTCCCCCATGTTTCATCTCTAAGCACACCAATACCTCCCCCCTGCGTCATCTCTCAGCACACCACACCTACCCACCATGTCATCTCTCAGCCACACCACCACCTCCCTCCCGTGTTGTCTCAGCACACCATCACCTCCCCCATGCATCATCTCTCAGTCACACCATCACCTCCACCCTGCATAGTCTCTCAGCCACACCATCACCTCCCCACCGCATAATCTCTCAGCCACACCATCACCTCCTCCCCTGTGTCATGTTTCAGCACACCATCGCCCCCCTGCATCATCTCAGCCACACCATCACCTACCCACCATGTCGTCTCTCAGCCACACCATCACCTCCCTCCCGTGTTGTCTCTCAGCACACCATCACCTCCCCCATGCGTCGTCTCTGTCACACCATCGCCTCTCCCCCTGCATCATCTCTCAGCCACATCGTTGCCCCCCTGTGTCATCTCAGCATACAATCACCTCCCCCCTGTGCCATCCCTCAGCACACCATCACCTCCCCCATGTGTCATCTCTCAGCCACACCATCACCTCCCCCATGTGTCGTCTCTCAGCACACCATCACCTCCCCTCCTGCATCATCTCTCAGCACACCATCACCTCCCCCATGTGTCATCTCTCAGCACACCATCACCTCCCCTCCTGCATTGTCTCTCAGCGCACCATCACCTCCCCCATGTGTCATCTCTCACCACACCATCACCTCCCCCATGTGTTGTCTCTCAGCCACACCATCACTCCCCATGTCATCTCTCAGCATACAATCACCTCCCCTCCTGCGTCGTCTCTCAGCACACCATCAACTCCCACTCCCTGCATCTTTCAGCCACACCATCACCTCGCCACTGCAGTCTCTCAGCCACACCATCACCTCCCCACCGCAAAGTCTCCCAGTCACACCATCACCTCCCCACCTCGTAGTCTCTCAGCCACACCATCACCTCCCCACCACATAGTCTCTCAGCCACACCATCACCTACCTGCTCTCTGCCATATGTTTGCTCTTTAATTCCAAAAGGATTATAAGATAGAATTGAGATAGACAATATATATTTGGGTATGAGTAGGGATAGAGGCAAAGGGCCTGATTCGGAGGTGGACGCAGTGTTGATTTTGGTCGCAACCTGCCAACGTTTTCAGCCTGCGCATTCGCCGCCATGGTTTTACGACGATGGTAATAGTGTGGATTATGACGCGGAGTGATTGACAGAAAGTGACCATATGGCAGAGGAAATGGAGGAGTGGCTAAAACGCAGGCGTTTCACAACCGTTTTGGTGGCATCTTGCAGCCAGCGACTGTGTCTTCGAGCACAGTGTCAAGGGGCCCCAGCTGCTTTAGTTGCGATAGACATTCTGAGGAACCATAGGGTTGTTCAGAGGTCCGATGGTGTGACCGATGTTAGCTCGATGCTGCGTGTTTGTACACAAGCCTCCAGATCGGAGAAGCCAGCGGTGGCACAGCAGGTGCGACATTTGCTTATCTTCTCACATCTGCTGCATCCAAAGATGCAGCAGTTTCGCGATTACCTCTGAATCAGGCCCAAAGTGCTGTCTTTCTAGATAACAACGCAATGAGATCATTATGAAACATTCATACCTCAATACTTCCAGGTGACTAATTGAAACAGGATGTAGTAACAGGATACTGCACCTTTAAAGAGATTATGATAATGTGCACTGGAAAAAGTGCTTCATCCAAGCCTCTACATTACTAATAGTGAAAGTTACAACTGACTCTTATATGATCTAATTATAACACCTAAACAGCACCAACGATGAAACAAAGCATTTTACCAGCAAGACATCAACGATTAAAGTCAACTTTTCATTCCTGTCAGTCAAAGTGGATATATAGGCTCTATTCGTATTTCATAAGGCAGTGTTTCCCAATCTTATTCCACAGGGACCACTAAAGGCCCCCATGCTTCAGAGACTGATCGCTGTGAACCTGCGAGCAGATCGGAAACGCCGATCCGCCGGTCGGAAACTCAAATTTCATCGATCTGCTAATCACGATCATTTTTTGATCATGATCTGCAATTCTGTGACATCCAACATATTCGATTTCACTGATCCGACCCGACATCTCTGGATCGCAGCATCACGGCGATCCGTCCCTAATCTATGGGGGCCTTTACAGTGCATGTTTTCCAGGACTCCTCTCAGAATCACAAGTGAAATAATTAGTTCCACCTGTGGATCTTTTACAGTGTGTCGGCTAGTAATGAATACACCTGTGCACCAAATAGGAAAAATGGAAACCTTGCACTGTTAGTACTCCCTGAGGAATGAGTTTGGGAAACACTGTCATAAGGTACATGTTAGGGTCAAATTTAGCAGGCAGATGTTACACCATAAATACACAATAGGTACTGTAACAACGTTTTGCCTATGATACTGCTTGTACACCTAAATCCTGGGTCTGACCCGAGATTTGGAACACAGTTCCAAAACAGGTCATACCCAGAACAGACCTTTTCTACTGTGGTGCCGATCGGGATTATTCCCGGATCTGCGCCGTTCACACTGCAGTGGAACACTTCTCCCGGCGCTTGAAGATGACATCATCTCCGAGCGCCGAGAAACCCGGAAGTCCCCATACTGTAAACGGGACCCTGGGTTCTCGTTTACACTGCAGGGTTTCACGGGTTGTTCCTATGTTGAACCCTGCAAGCTACCTGGGTTGGATTGCCGGGTCAGTCGACCCGGGAATAAAAACCCTGGCCCCTTTTACACTAAGGAGCTACCCGGGTTAACCCTGCAATAACCCGGGTTTTAGCTCTGGTGTAAAAGGGGTATCAGAGGATTCTGGGTAAACCATAAGTGACTATTCAAGCTTGCTGATACCAAATCTACAGTGACGGGGTCCATCTTTCTCGCACTCTTCAGTCTTCGTCTACAGGCATTAAGGTGAAGCTTCAGCCAATGAGAGAGAGAGGAAGAATTCACAAAAGAAGAACATAATCATTACTTTGTTATTTGCAGGTACTATTGTATCAGAAATGATTGATCTGTGGAAAGTCTCTACAACATTGTTTTCTTTTTTAAATATAACTTTTTTCTAATGTTTCTAATGATTTTTAGAAATAGTTTGTCATACAATATGAAATAATTAGTTAAAAAAACAAAATAACTAATTATTTTGTAAAAAAATGCCATTTAAAGCCTCTCCCTTTGGTTTCAAAGGTTATATTTTCTCTCTTGCTGAATTCATGCTTATCAGCCATGTCTGTCAATTTGTGTGACTGCAGATGGTTTTCTTCCCTTACAGACAGCCTATTAAACGTTACGCGCTCCCCGGTCTCACCTAGCGCGGAAAGGAAGTTTGTGTGTGTACTTTGTTTTATGGTTTGTTCTTTTTTCTGCACAATGTTTTGCAATCATGTCCTGTAGAAAACAGCTTTGGAATTTATGCTCTATTGCTTGTGCTATTAGAAAGCCTATGTTGTACCAGATATACATTATATGCTGTTATTATTATGATGATGATTATTATTATCATTATTATCATTGCGCACTTCCCTGTTATGAGATCAAGACAATTGAAGATGACACTCAGGTAAATATTTCATGCTAATGGCATTCTGAAATGAGATCCTAAGATGGAGGTGATTATAAAACACTTCACGTGGGTTTCCAGATATATATTTCCCTGGCTGCAAGATGCAGAGGAATGTTGTTTGTGAATATGGAATATTTAAAGAGAAACTCCACCGTCAGCTAGCATTATCTTCTAAGCACATTTGTTTGTGTGCTTTTACTGCCCTTAGGAACAGGACAGCGGATACAGGAGCAGATGTGCAGACAGAATAGTATATTGTACTATCCAGGGTTCTATGTTGCCTTGTGCCGGCTCCGTCCCCTAAACCCGTGACATCATGATGTCACACCTTGGGGACAGGGCTGCCACGTTCCGGGCAGCTCCACAGGCTGATGGGTGCTTTGCTGGAGCATCCCTTGGACACGTTGGTCAGCTCTACAATTGTACTGCTGGCTGCAGGGTGCCTGCAAGTCACATGCAAGTGTCATGGGGCAGCTACAGTAGCATTCCCAGGGCCCAGCGCCCTGTTCTATGGCACCCCTTGCACACCCCTAGATAAAAATGACTGACTGTGGGGCTTCAATTGAAAGAGACATTGGACCAGATTCTGAGTTGGATGCAAGTCCAAATGTGGATGGATCTCTTGAATATCCGCAAACTGTGCGTGCTCCGCAGAAAGCAACCAAACGCTACACGGGATCCCGACGCCGGAAGACCGGCACCAGTAAAGATCCCAACAGCAGCTAAGGTAAGTACTACCTAACCTAACCCCCCATCCTAACCCTAACACACCCTTAGGGGTGACTAACCCTAACCTCCCCCCCAAGTGCCTAACCCTCCTTGTAAGTGCCTAAACCTAACCTCCCTTCCCTGCAGCCTAAACCTAAGTCTCCCCGGGGGGTGCCTAACCTTAACCACCCCCCGGGGGGTGCCTAACCGTAACCCCCCCTTCCCCTAGCCTGACCCTAATGCTCCAGGGGAGTGCCTAGCCCTAAGTCCCCCCGGGACAGCCCGGCTGTCCTTCTATCGGGATGCCGGGCATCGGGCTCCCATAATAGGTAAAATGATAGGCGTCGGGATTTCGACGCCTGTCATTAGACCCTTGCTGGGATTAGACAGTCGGGATGCCAACGGTCGGCATTTAGACCATCGGCATCCCGAATGCATACCAGCTACCCATGCATGGTACCATGCATCCGTACATGGAGGACATAGAAAGTGATTACTTACTGTATTATAAACGCCTTCCTGCAACTTTTACTACATTCATATTATTAGCTTGTTTGCTTCCTCAAGTCTTTTTTAGCCTTGTGCTTATATCATTAAATATAGTTGCACATTTTTGTTGTCCTTGGTTAAGACACTGCTCTAGTGTGTCATTATTTCTGTGTCTAACATCAGTAAACATCTTTTCATGATTTTACACCTCATCAAGACAAGGCTGAAAAGCACAGAATGAGCCAGAAACTTCAATAAATGTATCTCATAAAAGAATAAATATCAATTATGATGAAATTAATAGTCTTTTGCTGACGAAGATGAGCCCTTCAGCCTTTGTTCCCTCATGGTACAGAGGGACAGTATAATTTGTTTGTAAAATCAATGAAATTGGCCAAACATATTGGTGTGCACTTAGAGTTACAGTACAGACGCGCCCAGTTACATTGTGGCAGATCGCTCCACAAACGTGCTCATGCCATGCGATTCCCCGCCCCTGCATACGCTATAGTACGCTATGGCGCGCACTGCGTTTGCACCATGAATTCCTATGGTGGCGCGGTCACGTACGCAGTGCGTGCATCCGCTCGTGGGTGCGCGTCTCGTGCTATGCATGGCAGGAATCGGGAAAGATTCAGCTAAACAGTGCATTATCTCAGGATGCGCCCAGCTCATGTACAGTAGAATTTGCTAAGTATACATCAGACATAGCAAGTGTGCATATTGTGCCCCACCATACAATAGTAACTGCTTAGCAATAGGGTACAAATGTGGTTAAATAGTATTAGTAATAATTGCTAAAGTTGCATAACCCTATTGGTACCCAATATATAATAATAATTTAGTAACATAAACAAACAAGAAAATAGCATCTTGACAATTTTATTAATAAATTAAAAAGTCACGTGTAAAATGGAATTATATAAGTGCTGTAGATTAAATGGAAAAGTAATATGAATACAGTTGCTATACAAGTGAATTAAGTACTATCTGCTGGACGGGTCAATATGTAATCAGCTAGTTGGAAGCATTGATATAGTTATGCTGTTACTCATCATCATTGCATATGGTTCTACTTAGACACCTCCTGACAGGCGTATCTGTATGTGTGTCCAAACATAGTCGCTGATAGCTCAGGTGGGCACTGATTCAGGTGAGGGGGGATGTGGCAAAAGAGAAGCTGTGCGTGGCCGTACCATGTGTGAATGCAGTACTGCACCATCTTGAGGGGCCTAGTTACACCTCGCCAGCAAGCCCATGCCCCTAGTGAGGCCCTATCCCCCTCTGATTAAGTTACATTTACAAAAAATAGTCTTTATGGTACTCGTTCAACAATTTCACTCCCCCTTTCCCCCTGTTCTTTACAGTTTTAAGGCAGGCTTGCCTACCCTCCCGATTTGGTCGGGAGCCTCCCGAATATCGGGTGCCGCTCCCAACCCCCCGAAAAGGCAGGCGAGCCTCCCGGCTGCCGCCTACCCGCCGGACTAGGACTAGAAACCCCCGCAGCGGGTGGACCCGATGACCCAGTTCGCGCTGAATTGCATCATCGTGGCTCCACCCCCCTCTTCACAATGCCTTTATTTTCAGCATTGTCAAGAGGGGGTGGAGCCACGATGACACGATCGCGCAGTCACGCCACCATATGGTGTCAGTGCTCGCCACGCCCCAGGCATTCAGCTCCCTCCTAGTAGGAGGGAGCTGAATGTCGGCAAGTATGTTTTAAGGAGATGCAAGTCTACGATATGCAAAAGTCTACTTAATAATGTATGCGTATGCATTTTCTGTGCGCATGCACAGTATGGAGATGTGTACCTTACACCTAAAATCATATGTCCATCCCTAATTTAGTGCCATTGGCTCATGCAAAAAAATTAATTGCATGCACTATTTTTGTTCATTTACTGAGCCACAAACACAGTTTTGTACTACAAAATTTGTTTTACCAAGAAAATATAACAAAATATGACAAAAAAAACACACTAATGTGACATGAATCTAATTTATTTTAAATGTCACTAAACTTTATGGTAAAATCAGTTTTTCCCACCTAACATAAAAAGGCAATGTGTTATTTGAAGCACAAAATCAGTTTTGAAGCCACAAAATGTGTTGTGAAGGAAATATGACATTACATAAATGATAAGGCACCTTTGTCGCATAAAATAATATGTTGTGTACAATACATACATCTATAGTATTTTAATACCCCTTTCAGACAGAAATCCAAATTACCGGGTTAAACATTTCAACCCGGTAAATTGGTGATTTACACGGGACTTTTTTCTGTCTGAAAGTGTCATCCAGGGTCTACATTCTCGGGACTTCGACCCAGGAATTTACCAGGGTCGGAGACACGGGGATTTAGTCCCGGGTTGACCCTTTCAGACAGAAGAGATACACTGTAATCAGCAAATTACCGGGTTGAATTTTTTGACCCAGTAGTACCCCTTTTACACCGGAGCTAGAACCCAGGTTTTTGAAGGGTTAACTCGGGCAGCTCCCTGGTGTAAAAGGGGAGAGAGTTGGATCGCCGGGTCGACTGACCCGGCAATCCAACCCAGGTAACTAGCAGGGTTTAACATGGGCGTAGCCCGTGAAACCCTGCTGTGAGAACAGCGCACTCCGGGTCACGATGACCTGGAGTGCGCTGCTAGCCGGCCGATTGGTCCAGCTTCAGTGGCGCTTGGAGATGACGTCATCTCCAAGCGACCACTTTCACTCCGCAAAAGCCGGGTCTATGCAGACCCGACTGCGGTGTGAGCGACGCTGACTCGGGAATATCCCGAGTCGGCGCCGGCAAAATTCCGGGTCTGATCCGGATAGGAACTTTGGGCCTGATTCAGACCCACTCGCGAGCGGCTGTCCGCTCGCAAGTGGGTCGATGTTATGCACTGAGCATGCGCACGATGGAGGGAGCTCCGTCGTGCGCATGCGCCAGACGCGACGAGCGAAGGAAAGTCCTTCGCTCGTTGTGTCCGATCAAAGGGAGCGTGCTGTCAATGTTGATTGACAGCACGCCCCCTTTGGTGGGCGTGCCGGGGGCGTGCCTCCCTGACGGGGGCGTTCCCACGGGAACGCCTCCCGTCAGAAGCCGGCCCACTGACATCACTAGTGATGTCAGTGGGAGTGATTTTGGCTTTGATAGAGCCAAAATCACTCCGGAGCTTGCGGTTGAAAACCTCAACCGCAGGCTCCGGCTCGCAATTTCGATGGTCGCGATGGTCTCGACCATCGCGGCCATCAAAAAGCACGCTCGTATAGCCTGTGGGTGGTGACCCACAGCTATACGAGCGTCCAGGAGGACGCTCCATGAAAATGGAGCCCGGCCCTCATTCAGAGCGTGCGCTCTGCTCAGAGTGTACGGCTCTGAATGAGGGCCTTTGTTCCAACTCCGGGTCAGACCCGGAATTTAGGTGGAAAAGGGGTATTATTTTCTCTTCTGTCTGAAGGGGGCACAGACAGAGAATGGCAAAACAACCCGGTACGCAAAAGTTGGGAAAATCCGGGTTTTTTGCCATTTTCAGGCATAATTGACAAAATACATTTTGTATTACAATATGGTGCTTTATCATTTCTGTTCTAAACTGCAGTCCACCAACAGGTCATGTTTTGTGGATGTCTTTAATCATGCACAGGTGAGTTAATCTACTTTGCTGGGTCAGTAATTATCCCACTTGCTTCCACAGACAGGAATCCATAAAACATGACCTGTTGGGAAAACTTGAGTGTTGAGGCAGAGAACCACTGATTTTAAACTGTACTGTTAAACCAAAAGAAAAAAAGCTGTTTGCCAGTTGTATAACAGTGACAAAGAAAATGTATTTTACTGAAATAAAGACTGAGCACCTGAACAGCAGGAATAATTCATATTTCTCTTGTGTCTGATTCTAGTTATTTACTAATGGGTCTATTTACTAAGCAGTGTTAGGAGACAGAGTGAAAAGTGATAAGATAATGATAAGGTGACAGCCAATCAGCTCCCAACTGTCATCTCACAGGCTGTGTTTGAAAAATGACGGGAGCTGTGATTGGCACATTATCACTTTCTTATCACTTTTCACTCTAACACTGCTTAGTAAATAGACCCCTAAATCATTTAATTTGTTGCACAAAATCAGCAAATCATTCAGAGGCGTCACCGGGTCTGGTGACACCTGGTGCGCACTCTGGCCCTGATTCAGAGCTGAACGCTCTGAATCAGGGCCGTCCTATTTAAATGTAGAGCGGCCTTATGGATGCTCGCATAGCTGTGGGTTACCACCCACAGCTTATGCGAGCGTCCATGATGATGGTCGCGATGGTCAAGACCATCATGACCATCGGGCTTGCGACGAGACCCTTGCGGTAGGGTCTCGCTGCCGCAAGCCCAGGAGTGATTTTGGCTCTATAAGAGCCAAAGTCACTCCCACTGACATCATTACTGATGTCAGTGGGGCCGGACTCAGATGGTAGGCGTTCCCATGGGAACGCCTCCATCTGGCCGCCACGCCCCCGGCACGCCCACCAAAGGGGGCGTGCTGTCAGTCACCATCGACAGCATGCCCCCTTTGGTGCGAGCTCCCTCCGTCGTGCACATGTGCATTCTCACAACATCGACCCGCTTGCGAGCGAACTTTGCTCGCGAGCGGGTCTGAATGACCCCCTCTGTCCATCCCTGCACACCCGAAAGGGGTGTGGCCTAAAATAAAGGGGCCTGACCTCGCGGGGGATTGCAATGACTTTACTCCAGGGGCAGCCCAGCAACATCAGAGATGCCTGGCTGCCCCCAGAGACTGGGCTGTCAGCACTGTCGGCTCCTTTTCTATGACAGCAGCCGGGTGCTGCAGGAGAATGTCACAATACAGCACCCAGCTTCTGTCACTGCAGAGGAGCATTTTGGTGTCACCCCCACTGAGGGTGACACCCGGGTGCAGCCTGCACACCCCTCATGAAGCCCCTGAAAACATTGACTTTGTGCATCTGGTGAGAGATTTTTGTTTTGTGGCAATTACATGCAGGTATAAGTTTCATTAATTTTGCACAACGTGTAAAAGGAGGCGTTACAGCCACATGGTAGGTATTTTTATATCCTAGTTTTGTAAATGATCTCTTACAACTGAATATTAAAGTATGGACCCAGACTGTCTTGGGGGGTTGGGTATGAGATCCCGGCGGTCGGGATGCCGGTGGTCAGAATACCGACAGTGGCATCCCAACAGTCAGAATCCCGACACCCATAAGAACAGAATGTAAGATTAACCCTTACCCCTACCACTACTCCATCCCCGTTGCCTAACCCTAACCCCCCCTAGTGCCTAAACCTAACTTCCCCCTCCCCGCTCTCTAAACCTAACCCTCCCCCCTAGTGCCTAACCCTCCCCGTAATGCCTAACCCTGCACCCTAACCCTCCCCCTTATTGCTGATATTTACCTTCAGGATGCTGGTGTCGGGATTTCGGCGATGGTGTTTCGCCCGTTGGCATCCCGCACGTCGGAATACTGACTACATCCCCTCTTGGGGTTCTAATTTTTTATTTTTTTTGTATTTCCCATTTACCACTCCTAAAATTACTGACCTATTTCAGATATTATCTTGGGAACTGACTTCAGTGGAGAGTTCCCTATGGACATTTTTTTAAATAAAAAATAGAAATTATTGATAAAAAGAACCGTGGACGGTAACTCTGTCTTACTAACTACAATGGCAGTGCGTTACCCTGAGAAAGTAATGGATAACAATAGCGTTATGCAGTGATCTGATACGCAGCATGCAGTACAGTGTGTATCCAGTTGTAGAAATAGTCTCACTAGATGCCTATTTCATTTACAGGTGAATTGTGTTGGGAATAGAACTTTATTGAACAAAATGGAGGCAAAGAATCCGTCATCGAAGGGTGTAATGAAATCCTTCCATACAGTTGTAGGGGAATGTAATAACCTCAACCCAGCAGGTAAGAACAATGCTCGATGCTCAAAATAAAAGACTTGGGATTCAGGATTTGGAATATAGTTTGAGCAATAGTGACCTTTTGGGGAGGTTGGTCTAACCTTTACACAAGGATGAACAATTCCGGCTAACATTTCATTATCGAGGGTCACCAGCGAAATAGAGCAGCCTGTGTTTGCTGTACAGCGCTGGTAAATACCCCATACTTTTCTATTGACATTTTTGCTATAACAGGTGTTTGGAAAACGTGTGCAACAAATAGTTTTAGATCATGCGAGACCCTGATGCTTCTAGAGTTTGATACCAGTTGGGTTCCTAAGCTGTAAGACACCGGGTGCAACTGAGCTCTACACAGTTTTAGAAGACAAAGAACAGTTGTTGTTAAATAGTCTTTAAGCATCATTATATCCTATGGAAATTGGTCTTTGAAGTTTTCATGGTCCATTATTGCTCAATGCTCGCCTGGGAAATCAGGTGCTCCTAATTTAATTGTTGAAGTATTTCCATGTTTGACCCAGCCCCACCTCTTTCTCACATGCAGTAGATCAGAGGGATCCCTTCTTCTGGGACCCATCATCGTCAAGCCACCTGAAGCCAGGTGCAGCATTGTTCTATGACTGTGCATGTAGCACAAGCTGGCTGTGTCCATCAACCCTCTTCAACTGAGCGTAACATAAAGGTTCTATTCAGACTACTGGAGAGTATCATATGGACCAAGAGGGAGATGTATCAAATTTTGCAAAGGGGACAAGTGGAAAAATTGGCTATAGCAACGAATTAGATTCTACCTATCATTTTATAGAATGTAGTAGATAAATGATAGCTGTGGGGAACTTTACCATTTGTCTTCTACAGAAAGTTTGATACATCTCCCCTCTAGTCTCATGGCGCACACAGTTTATATCATAATCCAGCTCAAAGTCTCTGGTACTGGTGGGGCACGATGGAGCTTCCCCCGATTTGCTACATGACAATGAATATGAGAAACATGACCCCCCCCCCTTTTTATTTCTTAAATTCACTAATACTAAGAAACTATTTTAATTTTATGCTTAATGCAATCAACTGTATGTTCCTATGTTTTGTTATTAATGACTAAATAGTAATTTCACATTTTGCTAATTATCAACCATGTCAAGAATGTGGATTGGTCCTGCACATGATATTGTAAATCCTATAGGCGATGTGTGTTATTCCAACTTATAAGTACAATAATCGGACTAAAAGTCCCAATCCTGTATTAAGGTTGCCGGTGCTCCCAGCAATCAGTTGAGGATACTCTATTGTATACGATATTTAGCAAGAGCTAAAAAAGAAAAATTCCTTTTAGGGGCACTCTTTTCTTAAATATGTATAATGTGGTTGAAGAAAATGATATATGGTAAAATTAAAATATACCTTTTATTAATAATCACTTAATATAAAGTGTGGTATTAGGATTCTTGGTATCTGTGAATCCTCCCATCAGGTGATTACTGGACTGCATATTCGGAATGGGTATGATATCCTGGCAGTCTGGATGCCGCTGGTCACAATACCGACAGCGGCATCCCAACAGCCAGAATCCCGACACCCATGGCAAGTGATGGTATTTTCCCTACCCCTACCCTAACCCCTACCTTAACCCTCCGTCCCCGGTGCCTAAACCTAACCGCCCCTTCCTAGTGCCTAAACCTAACCTCCCCCTCCCTGCACGCTAAACCTAAGACCCCCTCCCTGGTACCTAACCCTAACCGCCCCCCTAGTGCCTAAACCTAACCTCCCCCCCCTCCCCGCACCCTAATCCTAACCCTCCCTCCCGGTGCCTAACCCTAACCCTCCCCCTAATGCCTAAACCTAAACCCGCTACCCAACGCTACCCTCCCCCTGTACCCCTATATTTATCGTTCGGGATGCTGATGATCAGGATACTGGTGCTGGGATCCCGACCTGTCGGGATTTCAGCACCGGTATCTAGACCGTCGGCATCCAACATGCCGGGATACAGACTACATCCCGCATATTCTATGGACATCATTTTGTTCTATGTTCTTTACAGATGCACATATCATGTTTCATGTTGCACATCACAGTGACATGGTAATACATATTCAAGACAAATTAATTATTAGATGTCATGCTTAATATTAAGATTTGCACTACTATAATATAAATGGAACAGTAAATACCTTTTGCTGCAGTGTACATTTCTAAAGGTTTTAATGAAATGTATGCAGTTTAATATCTCAAAGTATTCTGAAATTATAGCATAGAAGAAAAAAAAATAATGAATAGAATTGAATGTACATTTTTTACTCATCAAAGTATATAACCACCGAGCACACTTGTGGCATTCTTTCTACAGTGGAAATCATATATTGCTCGGGAACTTCTTCCCAACACAGTTGCAGAAGTTCCCACAAATGTGTTGCACTTGTAGGCTGCTTTGCCTTCTGTCCAGTTATCCCAAATCAGCTTACTGCGGTTTAAGGGCTTGTTTCAGAGATGTACGTCATTGCAGAGCTGCACACAAGCAGCAGTGCAATTCAGTCCATCTTAATGCAAATGCAGAAGGAGGTGTCAGACACCTCTTTGCTGCAAATGCGAGCAATGTCATAACCATGTCAATCATGCTGCAGCTTGGGGGGTCTGCGAGCATAATCACAGGACCCATTCTGCACATGTGCCGACCCTTATTAAACTGTATGAGAAAAATTTACATTTCAGGGGTCAGCAAGAGTTTTGAGAAGCTGGTTCGTGCAAAAAACTATGCTACATGGAAATTTGCCAGGAAGATGCTGTTAAGGCGATAGAAGTTATGGAAGGTTACTAGAAATCCTGGTGATTATTCAAATTCTGAAGAAGTAGATAGAGTTATGGGGACAATTTGCCTAACAGTTGAATTAAACATTTAATCTATTATCCATGATAAAGCGACAGCACATGATATGTGGGTTACTCTGCAAATACTTATGAAGATAAAGGACTAATGAGAAGAATTATGTTGAGGTTCACATTATATGCAAAAAAGCTTAGTGCATGTAAGAGCATGAATCAATACTAAGGGTTCTATTTACTACAATCCGCATTTGTAATGCAGATTGTAGTGTGATATTATCGACTGAATTTGCATTGTGAATTCAGGCAATATCACAGGGATTTAGTACAAATCCCTTGCAGGGACAGAGCTTGCGAGAAAGCTCTGTCCCTGCGAATCCCCTCCGCACTCTAGTCACGATATTTTTGCAAAAAAATACGGTGACTAGTGCCCCACGCATGAGCCGACTGGCCACCGCTACTACCCCCCCAGTGCTAAGCCCTGCCCTCCGTGATTGCGGACCCCCCCACGATCCCCCCCGTGACCCCCCCTCCCATAATAGCACTTACCTGCAGTCATCAGTGACCTGGTGATGTCTTCCATGCCTCCGGTCAGCTGATATACCATACTGCACTGGGACCCGATCACCTGATGACTGGGCCACAGTGCAGCATCGGAGACCAGCTGACTGGAGGGGAGTCATCACCAGAGCCCCGACCACCGGTCTCTGGACTCAGGTAAGTTCATTTTTTTTTTGACTATTTTTTTTTTCAGTGTATCAGCTTGTGGTCTGTTTAGACCACACAGCTGATCACTGGGACCGGCTTCAGGCTCTGCTCTGCCTTTTAGAGCAGAGTAGGAGTCCAGTAACCGGGGGAGACCCTGGATAATGCCACCTCCAGGTGGCGTTATTATCACAGGTCTTTCCCCGATATTTTTTTACAATTTATTTTTCTAACTTTGGTCAGATCACATTTCCCATTACAATTATGGGAAATGCGATCTGCTTACTAAAAATAAGTGATACTTAGGGGTTGGAGTAGAATTTGACGAATTCTACTCCAATTGCCCTGTAATAACTATAGGTGATACTAAAATAATGTGAAAAAGGTGTGAAAACACCCTTTTTCACTTTATTTTAGTAAAAATAATGTTAATAAATAGAGCCTATAGACAGAATGTTATGCATCTCTCAACAATTCACTTCAGTGGACATCATAATAAGAAGATGGGGTTGCAATGGCAATGCTGTAAAATTTTATGCAAGAGTATGACTTCTTGGTAGTAGCATTAGAGTCAAGTACTATGAAGTTAACCACAGAGATTGTAAATGCTAAATTATTGTGCATACCTACAAAAACAAATGCTGAAAATTCTGTTTTACTGTCAAAAAGTATAAAAAGCACAAAAAGCCTATGTACAGATGTTTCAAATGTCAAAAGTTGGAACATAAGGCCTCAGAATGTAGATCGAATGTCACTTAAATGTGACTACAGGAATGAGTCAGCCTTGAATGTAGCAGATAGCCAGCTTAAGGACTACTGGTACATGGACTTAAGAGTCACAAGGCAATTCAACTGTAATGAATGTTAGTTGAAATCATTAAGGCCATGTCAATTAAAGTCAGAAGTGTAGGAGGCAAGCTCCTAAATGCCACTAAAGTCAGGACAATCACTCTATGCTTAAAAGTGAAATGTAGAGAAATTGTCACTGACATGGAAGACATTATTTGTGCCTAACCTAGGAACTAATCTTATTGCCATAAGTGTTCTTGACAGGAGAGGATAGAGAGTCCAACTTGCAAAAGGATGGTTTGTTGTGTACTACCAAAGAACGACTATAATTTCTGCAGCAACCTGGCACCAACAACCATATACCTTAGACATAGTGGAATATCATGAAATGATAACTGCTGAATCCAACCAATCAATGGAGCCTTGGCATAGGTTATGACAATTTTCAGAAGCTTTAAAGTATTATGGTGACTGTGATGTCAACTGACAGTCCTGTAAGACCAGCATGTGAGAGCTGTGCGAAGGGCAAGCAAACACATTGCACCTTTCCTAAGCTTGCATCCAAAGCACGTGCCATTGGAGTGAGCGCATACTGATGCATGTGAACCAAAGGAGGTAGAATCAATGAGTGGGAAATGTTACTTCATGACACTGGGTCTGATTCAGAGTTGTACAGTGTTGTTCAGCAGCTGCATCTTTGGACGCAGTTGCTGTGCAGAAATATGCTATTGCCTGCAAGAGGCATCTGAAGGAAAAAGATGCATCCTGACGGCATCTCAGATCCAATGTCTGCATCAGAAGACACAGGAGCATCATCGCGATCATCGCCTAAGCTTACTCAAAATGACCACCTCCTGCCCACTTACAAGGCCAATAAATATGCATTGGAAGACAGAGACACCGACCTCAGACCACCCAAAAACCAGGGCCGACATGCCCTTGTTTTCTGGAAACATGCCCTGTCCCCGCCCCCTATGACAGCAGCATGTCAATCATGCTGCTGCTGGAGGGCACTGCGTGTGATGTCACAGGACTCATTCTGCTCATGTGCAGTATGGGTCCTGTGCATGCGCAGTTCACCCACCATCAGAGTTATATGCTGGGGAGGGCGGCGCTGTGAGCCCCTCAGCCTGGTGTAAATCCAGGGGGGGCGATCAGTGTCATTGCTCCTCCACACAGACAGAGCAGAGGAGACTGCTGCTGCTGCTCAGTGGCAGCAAGCAATTTCCATGCTCCTACTGCAGCCCAGCACACATCAGTGTGTGCTGGGCTGCTGACAGATAAGAGGGGGTGGTGCCAGACCCGGGCCCCTCCAACAAGCCCGGGCCCAGGTAAATAGTACCCGCCCTCCCCCCCTCTTGGAAATCCTGTGCATAGGCTATTTGGTATATAGATAAATCTCAACTTGCTGAATGGCTGCGGTTTCCTATCCTATTTAGAATACACTGTTTTTTTCATTTATATAGACACAGTCTTAAGTGTATAATACAGATAGCAATAGTCTGTCAGATATATAACAAAAGTGTACTTGTGATAGTTTCCCCGGCTGTGATACAGTCTTCTAGACAGTACTTCTACAGATGAAATAGAGTAGTTAGATGTGAGCGGTGTCCCGCTCAGTTTAAGTACTTACCGGTAAGCTCCTGGTGGTTGTCCTTTCCGCTGCTTTGGGATTTATCCTCCCTGCTTCCAGTCTTTCTCCTCTCTTGGTGATATATTCCCGGTGGTTGCTGGTCTGGGATAATGAGGAATTATTTTCGTTGCTGGGGTTCCGGCTTCTTTCTGCAGCGGGAATGTGTCACATCACGAGAGATCCCATGATGTAAGTGTAATTGTCTTTGCTGTTCATTATAGTATCGTGTTGTCCTTCTAACGCATTTAACCTGGTGAGGCTTCATCAGATATGTTCCATCTGCAGGAGTGTTATACAGGAGGCTGTATCCCAGCTGGTGAAACTATTACAAGCACATATATATACATAATTATACATATACAAATACCTGTCACATGCCTGTGTCTTATGCTACTTGTAGTTCTACCTAATTCAATAAACCTAAGAACCGGTTAAGCTTTTGGATAAACCAACACCAAACAACTGCGCTACACACTCAACATCATGTATACTTTAGCATGTATTCCCTCCTGGTGCGATAATTGTCTGGGGGACTACTACATCCAGCACCACTGCTGCATACTGCACTGTTACAGAGTTCTGCTAATAGGTTATGGGCCCAGGAGTCTCAGGTTATAAGGTTCTAGATCACAATACACCTACCAATACTCTGCTAATACTTCTCAGAATTATGTGCTTGCATGTGCGATAGAGAGATCGCCAGACAAACAGATAGATTTACCTTATGTGCAATAAGCTCCGGCACAGTGGAGGAGGAGGAGGAGGCCGCTACCATGAAAGAAGAGGTGGGCTGGACCACCAGGGAGGAGTAGGTAGCACCACAGTGAAGCAGGAGGATGGTGCTGTGCATTATAGCAATAGGCTGCACAGCCACGGCACTGCACGGAGGAGGAGGTGTAATGTGCGGACTTAAAATACTGCACATTACACCTCCTCCGTGCAGTGCAGGAGCTGTGCAGCCTATTGCTACAATGGACAGCCTTTGACCGTCCGTGGCTGATGCTCCAATGAAATGTATGGGGGGAGCCGCCCCCTTGACTCCTCCCCATTCCTGCACCTATGGCTGATAGTGTAGAGGGTGTACACGCCCACATGGCACCTGCCTCTACCACCCAGCACAGGCCACACCCACACAGCAATGGACACAGATCTTCCGTTTCTCACAATAGGCCCTTGATCATTTTCAGATCCAGACCCATGTAGACATTAATCCAGCCCTTAGATTATACGTCGAGCTCTCATTGTCGTGAATGGAGATGGCGCACACCAGCAACCAGCATAGTTTCTGAGTTTCCTAGCATGCGGGACTGAATTATAGCTGATCACAAGGTGACTTTATCTGTAATTACTGGTCATTTTTAGGCCCACACACTGTAATTTCAGGCAAGCCTTTTCTGGTCCATCAAACGCGCGGCCAATGTAATTATATCAATGACGAAAACCTTCAAATCTTCATTTTGATTAGATTATCTTTATATTGAACTGTTCAGCATATAGCGGATTCCGTTCCAGAGCAGCTTATTACACTACGATAAAGAGTAAAACAACGTCCTTTCTGATTTAAATAATTATCTCATGCCGTACAGACAGCTTTGGTATGAGATTGTACGAAAACGTGTTTTAGTAAAGTTGGAGGTCAATGGCAGAGGTTAAGCTAAAACAGAAAATTGAGGCTGACACTTACCGGTTGGTAACAATTATTTATTTATATTCCATGGAACTGTTATACTTCTGATTGATTCACAGATCACAACTGCATAGGGCAAACACATTTATGTTAGGACATACAGTGTCTTCTACTGCCATCTGCTGGCACAATGAGTAAAAGCACCTATGCAGAAGCACGGTTTGGAAGTCATCATTTTAGCAACACTCAGACTGTATTACTGTTATTTGGTGAACAAAAAAGAAAAATCAATAAATTTTTTGTCTATCAATGCAAAAATCTAGCACCCAGTTAAATTATAAAATCCTATAGAATATATTACACAAGTGGTTTGGACGGCTATAATATTCCCCTTCATTGATGTTGTTAACCTCCCGTTTGTTTGTTTTTTAAATTGTCCTTAATCTGATTTTAGATACATTTTCATATTACACAAATAATGTTTCAGTTAACCCTTGCAGAACAATAGTAAGGATAAAGATATGACAACAACTGTGTTTTTGTTTGCTCAGGACTCTGGGCCTGATTCAGACCCGGTCGCAAGCGCTGATCTCTTGCAGCCGGGACGATGTTTGCCCACTGGGCATGCACACGACGGAGCCGGCTCCGTCATGCGCATGTGCGAGACCCGGCTAGCGGCGGGCGCTCCATCTATTAGAGCCAGAGGCTCTCTTGGGCTTGCGGCCACGAGATCCTACCACAAGGGTCTCGTCGCAAGCCTGATGGTCGCGATCACCCACAGCTACGCGAGTGGCCAGGAGGCCGCAACTAAAAAACCAGCGCCCGCCCTGATTCAGATACAGGTGTGTACTAATTAGGGGTGAGCGGGTTCGGATTTCTGAAATCCGAACCCCCCCGAGCCCCCCCGATCCGAGTCCGATCCGAGTCAGGCTCGACTTTTCCCGCCTGACTCGGATCTGAAATCGAGGCAAAACGTCATCATCCCGCCTTCCGAGTCTCGCGGGTTTTGGATCCTATATAAGGTACCCGCGTCGGCGCCATTTTCTCACTCGGCTGTGGACAGTGAAGAGGGAGGGTGGGAGTTAGGGCTGTGTAGTGTAGTGTAGTGTAGTGCTGCTGTTGTCCACTACTTCAAAGTCCATAGGGGCTGGCTGTGTTGTGCTGTGCTGCTGTTGTTAATAGGGGCTGTGTCCACTACTTCAAAGTCCATAGGGGCTGGCTGGACTGTGTTGTGCAGTCAGTTCTCCATAGGGGCTGTGTCCACTCCAAAGTCCTGTGCAGTGTCCCAGTCCTAAAGGAGTGCTGTAGTGTTGTCCAGGGGGTGCTCTGTCCATCAGGGGTGCTCCCCCCAAGTGCTAAAAAAATAATATATTTTCTGTGTTTGTGAATTGTGTGCGCAGTAGCCGCACGTGCATCAACAAAGTAGTGCCAAGCGTGCGCCTGTGTCATAAGTAAAGGGCCGGCTGGCTTGACCGTTAAAGGGTGCTGTAACCCCCAAAGTACACTCCAGTCCAAACCAAAAAAAAAATTATTTTCTGTGTTTGTGAATTGTGTGCGCAGTAGCCGCACGTGCATCAACAAAGTAGTGCCAAGCGTGCGCCTGTGTCATAAGTAAAGGGCCGGCTGGCTTGACCGTTAAAGGGTGCTGTAACCCCCGAAAGTACACTCCAGTCCAAACCAAAAAAAAATTATTTTCTGTGTTTGTGAATTGTGTGCGCAGTAGCCGCACGTGCATCAACAAAGTAGTGCCAAGCGTGCGCCTGTGTCATAAGTAAAGGGCCGGCTGGCTTGACCGTTAAAGGGTGCTGTAACCCCCGAAAGTACACTCCAGTCCAAACCAAAAAAAAATTATTTTCTGTGTTTGTGAATTGTGTGCGCAGTAGCCGCACGTGCATCAACAAAGTAGTGCCAAGCGTGCGCCTGTGTCATAAGTAAAGGGCCGGCTGGCTTGACCGTTAAGGGTGCTGTAACCCCCGAAAGTACACTCCAGTCCAAACCAAAAAAAAATTATTTTCTGTGTTTGTGAATTGTGTGCGCAGTAGCCACACGTGCATCAACAAAGTAGTGCCAAGAGTGCGCCTGTGTCATAAGTAAAGGGCCGGCTGGCTTGACCGTTAAAGGGTGCTGTAACCCCCGAAAGTACACTCCAGTCCAAACCAAAAAAAAATTATTTTCTGTGTTTGTGAATTGTGTGCGCAGTAGCCGCACGTGCATCAACAAAGTAGTGCCAAGCGTGCGCCTGTGTCATAAGTAAAGGGCCGGCTGGCTTGACCGTTAAAGGGTGCTGTAACCCCCGAAAGTACACTCCAGTCCAAACCAAAAAAAAATTATTTTCTGTGTTTGTGAATTGTGTGCGCAGTAGCCGCACGTGCATCAACAAAGTAGTGCCAAGCGTGCGCCTGTGTCATAAGTAAAGGGCCGGCTGGCTTGACCGTTAAGGGTGCTGTAACCCCCGAAAGTACACTCCAGTCCAAACCAAAAAAAAATTATTTTCTGTGTTTGTGAATTGTGTGCGCAGTAGCCGCACGTGCATCAACAAAGTAGTGCCAAGAGTGCGCCTGTGTCATAAGTAAAGGGCCGGCTGGCTTGACCGTTAAAGGGTGCTGTAACCCCCGAAAGTACACTCCAGTCCAAACCAAAAAAAAATTATTTTCTGTGTTTGTGAATTGTGTGCGCAGTAGCCGCACGTGCATCAACAAAGTAGTGCCAAGCGTGCGCCTGTGTCATAAGTAAAGGGCCGGCTGGCTTGACCGTTAAAGGGTGCTGTAACCCCCGAAAGTACACTCCAGTCCAAACCAAAAAAAAATTATTTTCTGTGTTTGTGAATTGTGTGCGCAGTAGCCGCACGTGCATCAACAAAGTAGTGCCAAGCGTGCGCCTGTGTCATAAGTAAAGGGCCGGCTGGCTTGACCGTTAAGGGTGCTGTAACCCCCGAAAGTACACTCCAGTCCAAACCAAAAAAAAATATATTTTCTGTGTTTAGCCGCACGTATATATCAAATCGATATAACATAAATGGAGGACCAAACTTTCTCCGATAAAAATAAAATAGAGAAAGAACAAGAACCACTTCCTCCTAGTGCTGAAGCTGCTGCCACTAGTCATGACATAGACGAAAACATGCCATCAACGTCGTCTGCCAAGGCCGATGCCCAATGTCATAGTAGAGGGCACATACAATCCCAAATGGCAAAGTTCAGGAAAATGACCTTGAAAAAGACATTTAAATCAGCTGAAGAGAAACGTAAACTTGCCAATATGCCATTTACGACACGGAGTGGCAAGGAACGGCTAAGGTCGATCCCTAGTATGTTCATGACTAGTGGTTCAGCTTCACATGACGATGGAAGCCCTCCTCCCACTAAAAAAATCAAAAGAGTTAAGCTGGCAAAAGCACAGCGAAGAACTGTGCTTTCTAAGAAGATATCACAAATCCCCAAGGAGAGTCCAAGTGTGGTGGTGGTTGCGATGCCTGACCTTCCCAGCACTGGACGGGAAGAGGTGGCTCTTTCCACCATTTGCACGCCCCCTGCAAGTGCTGAAAGGAGCACCCACAGTCCACTTGCTGATATGCAAATTGAAGATGTCACTGTTGAAGTACAACAGGATGAGGATACTGGTGTAGCTGGCGCTGAGGAGGAAGTTGGCGAGGAGGATTCTGATGGTGATGTGGTTTGTTTAAATCAGGCTCCGGGGGAGACAGTTGTTGTCCGTGGGATGAAAAAGCCCATCACGGTCATGCCTGGGCAGAAGACCAAACATTCCACCTCTTTGGTCTGGCAATATTTCTATCCAAATCCGGACAACAACTGTCTTGCCATATGTACCATATGTAAAGGTGAAATAAGTAGGGGTAGGGACGTCAACCACCTAGGAACATCCTCCCTTATACGGCACCTGCAGCGCGTTCATAAAAAGTTACTGTCAAGTTCAGAAACTTTGGCTAAGACCGTAAGCAGTCCAGGGACACCTAAATCCCGTTGTCCTGTTGTATCCAAGCGCCTGCAAACCACACCGTCAACTCCCTCCTCGTCAATTTCCTCCTTAGTCAGGATCGGAAGTAGTCCTGCAGGCCATGTCACTGGCATGACTGACTCTCCTATCCGGGATTCCTCTGGAGGATCCTGCATTGCTACGCCTACTGCTGCCGCTGCTGCTGTTGCTGCTGCTGGGAGTCGTTCATCATCCCAGAGAGGAAGTAGGAACACCACTACTTTTACTAAACAATTGACCCTCCAACAGTCCTTAGCGAGGAGGATGAAGTACGACAGCAGTCATCCTGAAGCAAAACGTATAACTGAGGCCTTGACTGCTATGTTGGTGTTAGACGTGCGTCCGGTATCCGCCATTAGTGCAGTGGGATTTAGACAATTGATGGAGGTAGTGTGTCCCCGGTTCCAAATCCCGTCTAGATTCCACTTCACTAGGCAGGCGATACCGAGACTGTACAGAAACGTCAGAAAAAGTGTCCTCAGTGTCCTGAAAAATGCCGTTGTACACAATGTCCACTTAACCACGGACATGTGGACAAGTGGAACAGGGCAGACTAAGGACTATATGACTGTGACAGCCCACTGGGTAGATGTATCACCTTACGCAGCAACAGCAGCAGCGTCACCAGTAGCAGCATCTCAGAAACGCCAGCTCGTTACAAGGCAGGCTACGCTGTGTATCACCGGTTTCAGTAAGAGGCACACCGCCGACAACCTCTTAGAGAAACTGAGGGAAATCATCGCCCAGTGGCTTACCCCACTTAGACTCTCCTGGGGATTTGTGATATCTGACAACGCCACCAATATTGTGCGGGCATTACATCTGGGCAAATTCCAGCACGTCCCATGTTTTGCTCACACAATAAACTTGGTGGTGCAGAATTTTCTGAAAAGCGACAGGGGCGTGCAGGAGACGCTTTGGGTGGCCCGAAAAATTTCTGGCCACTTTTGCCATTCAGCGACTGCGTGCCGAAGACTGGAGCGCCAGCAAACACTCTTGAACCTGCCCCGCCATCACCTGAAGCAAGAGGTTGTGACGCGGTGGAACTCAACCCTCTATATGCTTCAGAGGATGGAGGAGCAGCAAAAGGCCATACAAGCCTATACATCCACCTATGACATAGGCAAAGGAGGGGGTATGCACCTGACTCAAGCGCAGTGGAGAATGATTTCCGTGTTGTGCAAGGTTCTCCAGCCCTTCGAACTTGCCACACGTGAAGTCAGTTCAGACACTGCCAGCTTGAGTCAGGTCATTCCCCTCATCAGGCTTTTGCAGAAGCAGCTGGAGAAAGTGAAGGAGGAGCTAAGACGGAGCGATTCCGCTCGGCATGTGGGACTTGTGGATGAAGCCCTTCATTCGCTTTGCCAGGATTCCAGGGTGGTCAATCTGTTGAAATCAGACCACTACGTTTTGGCCACCGTGCTCGATCCTAGGTTTAAAGCCTATGTGGTGTCTCTCTTTCCGGCCGACACAAGCCTGCAGAGGTGCAAAGACCTGCTGGTGAACACACTGTCAGCTGAAGCGGAACGTGACACGTCAACGGCTCCTTCTTCATTTTCTCCTGCAACTGGGGCTGCCAGGAAAAAACTTAGGTATCCTAAGCAACCCGCTGGCGGTGATGCAGGGCAGGCAGGACCAAGTTTGGACATCTGGTCCGGACTGAAGGACCTGGCAACAATTTCTGACATGTCTACTGTCACTGCATATGATACTGTCACCATTGACAGAATGGTGGAGGATTACATCGGTGACAGCATCCAAGTAGGCATGGCAGACAGTCCATACCTGTACTGGCAGGAAAAAGAGGCAATTTGGAGGCCCCTGTACAAACTGGCTCTATTTTACCTGAGTTGCCCCCCCTCCAGTGTGTACTCCGAAAGAGTGTTTAGTGCAGCCGGGAACCTTGTCAGCGAAAGGCGTAGGAGGTTGCTTCCACAGAATGTGGAGAAGATGATGTTCATCAAAATGAATTATCAGCTCTTCCAGGGAGACCAGCCTCCAGAAGGTACAGAGGGACCTGTGGTGGTGGATTCAAGTGGGGACGAGTTAATACTTTGTGAGGATGAGGATGTACACACTGAAGAGGGTGAGGAATCGGTGGATGAGGAGGATGAGGATGACATCTTGCCTCCATAGAGCCAGTTTGTGCAGGGACACATTAATTGCCAGCTTGTTTTGTGGGGGCCCAAACGAACCAATCATTTCAGCCACAGTTGTGTGGCAGACCCTGGCGCTGAAATGATTGGTTTGTTAAAGTGTGCATGTCCTGTTTATACAACATAAGGGTGGGTGGGAGGGCCCAAGGACAATTCCATCTTGCACCTCTTTTTTTTCTTTGCATTATGTACAGTTTGGGGCCTAGTTTTTCAAACTGCCATCCTGTCTGCCACTGCAGTTTCACGCCTAGATGGGTCACGTGTTTGTGCCGCCCACTCGTGTCGCTTAGCATAGTCATCCAGCTACCTCGGTGCAACGTTTTGGACATAAAAACACTATTGTGAGGTGTTCAGAATAGACTGGAAATGAGTGGAAATTAAGGTTATTGAGGTTAATAATAGCATAGGAGCAGAAAAAAACTACAAATTCTGTGATTTTAGCTGTTTTTATGCTTTTTTAAAAAAAAATACAGATCCAAAACACAAAACCCAGAACCCAAAACACGGAAGGGTGGTTTTGTCAAAACCAATCCAGATCCAAAACACGAAGAAAGATCCAGATCCAAAACCAAAACACAAAACACGAAAAGTGGCCGGTGCACACCCCTAGTACTAATGCAAGTGTGTACTAATGCAAGTGTATAGTCGCGCATGTGCACTGCCGGAAGCAGAGCCGGATTTAGGGCCTGATTGAGACCCGGTCGCGAGCGCTGAGCGCTCGCAACCAGGTCGATGGTGGCCCACAGTGCATACGCACGACAAAGCCAACAGCTCGCCCCGTTTGGTGGGTGGGCCGGGAGGGTGGCTGCCCAAACGGAACCGTTCCTGAGGGAATGCTTGCTGTTTGGGGGCGGCCCCACTGACATCACGAGTAATGTCATTGGAGAGCTTCCGGCTCTGTTAGAGCCGAAAGCTCTCTGGGGCTTGCGATGAACGAGACCCTACCACAAGGGTCTTGTCACAAGCCCGTTGGTCGCGATGGTCAAGACCATCATCATGGCCGCCCACAGCTATGCGAGCGGCCAGGAGGCCACTCCAAAAAAAACCAAAACGCCCTGATTCAGAGCGAGCGCTTTTTCAGAGCGTCCGTCTCTGAATCAGGCCCTTAGACCACATGGGGCCCTAGGCAAGATACAAGTTTGGGGCCCCCCTCCCATCCCTGGGGTGCTCTTCAAGATATGTACCAGTTCACAGTATAACTTTAGATATATCCAAAAAAATGAAGGCACTACTCCATCAGCTTTTTCATGCAGTGTTATTTTAATCTTCACCACCCAGTAAAAAAACCACCAATGCTGTGTACTACATCCAGCTATCATAGACAAGTGACAGTTCATATATACTTTATAGTACTTATATTGTCGACTTCGGTCCAACTCGGGGCCATTCTAAACATCCAACAAGTTGTCACAACATTAGAAGCATGGCTCGCAGGCGCGATGACAATATAAGTACTATATAAAGTATATATGAACTGTTGATAGCTGGACAGCATTGGTGGGTTTTTTTACTGGGTGGTGAAGATTAAAATAAAAATGTCATCTGACAAGGAATGTAAATGTATCAGAGCCCATAGCAACCAATCAGCAATTAGATTTTATATGTCTAATAACAATATTATTAACTGTTAATAACAATAATTGTCTGATTGCTTACCAATGCTATTACATAATTATCATTGATTCATAGCTTCAATGGCGGAACTAGTGAGTGGTGGGCCCAGGTACAACAATATGGTTTGGCCCCTCACACACACACACACACACACTGCAAATCAGGGAGATTGTGCGCACGTGCCTTGGGCGCACGCTAGAAATGTAGGCATTGTCTTATGGGGAAGGGGCATGGCTTGACAGCACACAGGGTATCAGTAGCGCCATATAATGCAGAGAGCATTGCTGTGACCACCATTAATACAGAGAACATTGCAGTCACTACCATTTAATACAATGACCATTGCAGTGACCACCAAATAATGTAGAGAACATTGAAGTGAACACCATATAATGCAGAGACCATTGCAGTGAGCGCCATATGACCACAGACCATCAGTGCCCGCCATATAATACAGAAAACATTGCAGTGACCGCCAGATAATGCAGAGACCATTAGTGACCCACATATAAGTTATACACCCCTCACACACACATTCATTAATACACCACCCCCACGACAGACAGAATTAAAAAACACACCAATGCCCCTCCCCTCAGAAAAAAAAACAAATACACACCTCCCAAATGCATAAATATATCATCCCCCCAAGATAATACTAAAACATTTTTACACATCCACTGGCACTTACTTGTCCAGAAGGAGGATCTCTGTGGTTCCTGTTGAGCTTATTGGCACAGGAAAGGAGAGACAGGGCTACACAGGAGGGGAAAGGGGCCGGGACTTGGGGTTAGGGGGCTGGGTCTATAGGGATAGGAGGGTGTAGAACAATAGACAGAGGAGAGGAAGGGGCAGGGACTCAGGGTTAGGAGGTGGGGTTTTGTCAGGGATAGGAGAGTATAGAACAATAGACAGAGGAGAGGAGAGGAGGGGGCAGGGACTCGGGGTTAGTAGGTGGGGTTTTGTCAGGGATAGGGGAGTATAGAACAATAGACAGAGGAGAGGAGGGGGCAGGGACTCAGGGTTAGTAGGTGGGGTTTTGTCAGGGATAGGAGAGTATAGAACAATAGACAGAGGAGAGGAGGGGGCAGGGTTAGGGGGTGAGGTCTCGGCAGGGATAGGAGAGTATTGCTTCCTCCCTCACTAAGACCCACGGTCGGCTGTAGCGTGCTGTAATCAGTCAGTGTGGCTCATTATTAGTACTGCTCTCTGATAATGCTGCTGTTTGCGGGCCCCTTGATTGTTGCGGGGGCAACGGTGCCAAGCATCGTCTGCACCACCGGTAGTTCTGCCCCTGCATAGCTTAATATCAAAGGAGGCCACCATATTGCTGGAACAGCATGACTGTATAACATAAATGAAAATAGAGTCTCTGAATAACTGAGTACGTGTCAGGGAGGAGCTATTGTGATATAGTGTTTGTTTCTATTCTCACGGCTTCATGTATTGTGATCTTGGAGCCACAATCTTTGGTTCTGAATGAATTCACCTTTAGAAAACGGGTATATATATATATATATATTAGGGGTGAGCGGGTTCGGATTTCTGAAATCCGAACCCCCCCGAGCCCCCCCGATCCGAGTCCGATCCGAATCAGGCTCGACTTTTCCCGCCTGACTCGGATCTGAAATCGAGGCAAAACGTCATCATCCCGCCTTCCGAGTCTCGCGGGTTTTGGATCCTATATAAGGTACCCACGTCGGCGCCATTTTCTCACTCGGCTGTGGACAGTGAAGAGGGAGGGTGGGAGTTAGGGCTGTGTAGTGTAGTGTAGTGTAGTGTAGTGCTGCTGTTGTCCACTACTTCAAAGTCCATAGGGGCTGGCTGTGTTGTGCTGTGCTGCTGTTGTTAATAGGGGCTGTGTCCACTACTTCAAAGTCCATAGGGGCTGGCTGGACTGTGTTGTGCAGTCAGTTCTCCATAGGGGCTGTGTCCACTCCAAAGTCCTGTGCAGTGTCCCAGTCCTAAAGGAGTGCTGCAGTGTTGTCCAGGGGGTGCTCTGTCCATCAGGGGTGCTCCCCCCAAGTGCTAAAAAAATAATATATTTTCTGTGTTTGTGAATTGTGTGCGCAGTAGCCGCACGTGCATCAACAAAGTAGTGCCAAGCGTGCGCCTGTGTCATAAGTAAAGGGCCGGCTGGCTTGACCGTTAAGGGTGCTGTAACCCCCGAAAGTACACTCCAGTCCAAACCAAAAAAAAAATTATTTTCTGTGTTTGTGAATTGTGTGCGCAGTAGCCGCACGTGCATCAACAAAGTAGTGCCAAGCGTGCGCCTGTGTCATAAGTAAAGGGCCGGCTGGCTTGACCGTTAAGGGTGCTGTAACCCCCGAAAGTACACTCCAGTCCAAACCAAAAAAAAAATTATTTTCTGTGTTTGTGAATTGTGTGCGCAGTAGCCGCACGTGCATCAACAAAGTAGTGCCAAGCGTGCGCCTGTGTCATAAGTAAAGGGCCGGCTGGCTTGACCGTTAAGGGTGCTGTAACCCCCGAAAGTACACTCCAGTCCAAACCAAAAAAAAAATTATTTTCTGTGTTTGTGAATTGTGTGCGCAGTAGCCGCACGTGCATCAACAAAGTAGTGCCAAGCGTGCGCCTGTGTCATAAGTAAAGGGCCGGCTGGCTTGACCGTTAAGGGTGCTGTAACCCCCGAAAGTACACTCCAGTCCAAACCAAAAAAAAAATTATTTTCTGTGTTTGTGAATTGTGTGCGCAGTAGCCGCACGTGCATCAACAAAGTAGTGCCAAGCGTGCGCCTGTGTCATAAGTAAAGGGCCGGCTGGCTTGACCGTTAAGGGTGCTGTAACCCCCGAAAGTACACTCCAGTCCAAACCAAAAAAAAAATTATTTTCTGTGTTTGTGAATTGTGTGCGCAGTAGCCGCACGTGCATCAACAAAGTAGTGCCAAGCGTGCGCCTGTGTCATAAGTAAAGGGCCGGCTGGCTTGACCGTTAAGGGTGCTGTAACCCCCGAAAGTACACTCCAGTCCAAACCAAAAAAAAAATTATTTTCTGTGTTTGTGAATTGTGTGCGCAGTAGCCGCACGTGCATCAACAAAGTAGTGCCAAGCGTGCGCCTGTGTCATAAGTAAAGGGCTGGCTGGCTTGACCGTTAAAGGGTGCTGTAACCCCCGAAAGTACACTCCAGTCCAAACCAAAAAAAAATTATTTTCTGTGTTTGTGAATTGTGTGCGCAGTAGCCGCACGTGCATCAACAAAGTAGTGCCAAGCGTGCGCCTGTGTCATAAGTAAAGGGCCGGCTGGCTTGACCGTTAAAGGGTGCTGTAACCCACAAAGTACACTCCAGTCCAAACCAAAAAAAAAATTATTTTCTGTGTTTAGCCGCACGTATATATCAAATCGATATAACATAAATGGAGGACCAAACTTTCTCCGATAAAAATAAAATAGAGAAAGATCAAGAACCACTTCCTCCTAGTGCTGAAGCTGCTGCCACTAGTCATGACATAGACGATAACATGCCATCAACGTCGTCTGCCAAGGCCGATGCCCAATGTCATAGTAGAGGGCACATACAATCCCAAATGGCAAAGTTCAGGAAAATGACCTTGAAAAAGACATTTAAATCAGCTGAAGAGAAACGTAAACTTGCCAATATGCCATTTACGACACGGAGTGGCAAGGAACGGCTAAGGTCGATCCCTAGTATGTTCATGACTAGAGGTTCAGCTTCACATGACGATGGAAGCCCTCCTCCCACTAAAAAAATCAAAAGAGTTAAGCTGGCAAAAGCACAGCGAAGAACTGTGCTTTCTAAGAAGATATCACAAATCCCCAAGGAGAGTCCAAGTGTGGTGGTGGTTGCGATGCCTGACCTTCCCAGCACTGGACGGGAAGAGGTGGCTCTTTCCACCATTTGCACGCCCCCTGCAAGTGCTGAAAGGAGCACCCACAGTCCACTTGCTGATATGCAAATTGAAGATGTCACTGTTGAAGTACAACAGGATGAGGATACTGGTGTAGCTGGCGCTGAGGAGGAAGTTGGCGAGGAGGATTCTGATGGTGATGTGGTTTGTTTAAATCAGGCTCCGGGGGAGACAGTTGTTGTCCGTGGGATGAAAAAGCTCATCACGGTCATGCCTGGGCAGAAGACCAAACATTCCACCTCTTTGGTCTGGCAATATTTCTATCCAAATCCGGACAACAACTGTCTTGCCATATGTACCATATGTAAAGGTGAAATAAGTAGGGGTAGGGACGTCAACCACCTAGGAACATCCTCCCTTATACGGCACCTGCAGCGCGTTCATAAAAAGTTACTGTCAAGTTCAGAAACTTTGGCTAAGACCGTAGGCAGTCCAGGGACACCTAAATCCCGTTGTCCTGTTGTATCCAAGCGCCTGCAAACCACACCGTCAACTCCCTCCTCGTCAATTTCCTCCTTAGTCAGGATCGGAAGTAGTCCTGCAGGCCATGTCACTGGCATGACTGACTCTCCTATCCGGGATTCCTCTGGAGGATCCTGCATTGCTACGCCTACTGCTGCCGCTGCTGCTGTTGCTGCTGCTGGGAGTCGTTCATCATCCCAGAGAGGAAGTAGGAACACCACTACTTTTACTAAACAATTGACCCTCCAACAGTCCTTAGCGAGGAGGATGAAGTACGACAGCAGTCATCCTGAAGCAAAACGTATAACTGAGGCCTTGACCGCTATGTTGGTGTTAGACGTGCGTCCGGTATCCGCCATTAGTGCAGTGGGATTTAGACAATTGATGGAGGTAGTGTGTCCCCGGTTCCAAATCCCGTCTAGATTCCACTTCACTAGGCAGGCGATACCGAGACTGTACAGAAACGTCAGAAAAAGTGTCCTCAGTGTCCTGAAAAATGCCGTTGTACACAATGTCCACTTAACCACGGACATGTGGACAAGTGGAACAGGGCAGACTAAGGACTATATGACTGTGACAGCCCACTGGGTAGATGTATCACCTTACGCAGCAACAGCAGCAGCGTCACCAGTAGCAGCATCTCAGAAATGCCAGCTCGTTACAAGGCAGGCTACGCTGTGTATCACCGGTTTCAGTAAGAGGCACACCGCCGACAACCTCTTAGAGAAACTGAGGGAAATCATCGCCCAGTGGCTTACCCCACTTAGACTCTCCTGGGGATTTGTGATATCTGACAACGCCACCAATATTGTGCGGGCATTACATCTGGGCAAATTCCAGCACGTCCCATGTTTTGCTCACACAATAAACTTGGTGGTGCAGAATTTTCTGAAAAGCGACAGGGGCGTGCAGGAGACGCTTTGGGTGGCCCGAAAAATTTCTGGCCACTTTCGCCATTCAGCGACTGCGTGCCGAAGACTGGAGCGCCAGCAAACACTCTTGAACCTGCCCCGCCATCACCTGAAGCAAGAGGTTGTGACGCGGTGGAACTCAACCCTCTATATGCTTCAGAGGATGGAGGAGCAGCAAAAGGCCATACAAGCCTATACATCCACCTATGACATAGGCAAAGGAGGGGGTATGCACCTGACTCAAGCGCAGTGGAGAATGATTTCCGTGTTGTGCAAGGTTCTCCAGCCCTTCGAACTTGCCACACGTGAAGTCAGTTCAGACACTGCCAGCTTGAGTCAGGTCATTCCCCTCATCAGGCTTTTGCAGAAGCAGCTGGAGAAAGTGAAGGAGGAGCTAAGACGGAGCGATTCCGCTCGGCATGTGGGACTTGTGGATGAAGCCCTTCATTCGCTTTGCCAGGATTCCAGGGTGGTCAATCTGTTGAAATCAGACCACTACATTTTGGCCACCGTGCTCGATCCTAGGTTTAAAGCCTATGTGGTGTCTCTCTTTCCGGCCGACACAAGCCTGCAGAGGTGCAAAGACCTGCTGGTGAACACACTGTCAGCTGAAGCGGAACGTGACACGTCAACGGCTCCTTCTTCATTTTCTCCTGCAACTGGGGCTGCCAGGAAAAAACTTAGGTATCCTAAGCAACCCGCTGGTGGTGATGCAGGGCAGGCAGGACCAAGTTTGGACATCTGGTCCGGACTGAAGGACCTGGCAACAATTTCTGACATGTCTACTGTCACTGCATATGATACTGTCACCATTGACAGAATGGTGGAGGATTACATCGGTGACAGCATCCAAGTAGGCATGGCAGACAGTCCATACCTGTACTGGCAGGAAAAAGAGGCAATTTGGAGGCCCCTGTACAAACTGGCTCTATTTTACCTGAGTTGCCCCCCCTCCAGTGTGTACTCCGAAAGAGTGTTTAGTGCAGCCGGGAACCTTGTCAGCGAAAGGCGTAGGAGGTTGCTTCCACAGAATGTGGAGAAGATGATGTTCATCAAAATGAATTATCAGCTCTTCCAGGGAGACCAGCCTCCAGAAGGTACAGAGGGACCTGTGGTGGTGGATTCAAGTGGGGACGAGTTAATACTTTGTGAGGATGAGGATGTACACACTGAAGAGGGTGAGGAATCGGTGGATGAGGAGGATGAGGATGACATCTTGCCTCCATAGAGCCAGTTTGTGCAGGGACACATTAATTGCCAGCTTGTTTTGTGGGGGCCCAAACGAACCAATCATTTCAGCCACAGTTGTGTGGCAGACCCTGGCGCTGAAATGATTGGTTTGTTAAAGTGTGCATGTCCTGTTTATACAACATAAGGGTGGGTGGGAGGGCCCAAGGACAATTCCATCTTGCACCTCTTTTTTTTCTTTGCATTATGTACAGTTTTTCAAACTGCCATCCTGTCTGCCACTGCAGTGTCACGCCTAGATGGGTCACGTGTTTGTGCCGCCCACTCGTGTCGCTTAGCATAGTCATCCAGCTACCTCGGTGCAACGTTTTGGACATAAAAACACTATTGTGAGGTGTGAGGTGTTCAGAATAGACTGGAAATTAGTGGAAATTAAGGTTATTGAGGTTAATAATAGCATAGGAGCAGAAAAACCTACAAATTCTGTGATTTTAGCTGTTTTTATGCTTTTTTTAAAAAAAATACAGATCCAAAACACAAAACCCAGAACCCAAAACACGGAAGGGTGGTTTTGGCAAAACCAATCCAGATCCAAAACACGAAGAAAGATCCAGATCCAAAACCAAAACACAAAACACGAAAAGTGGCCGGTGCACACCCCTAATATATATATATATATATATATAAGATTACATATTTATGTTTTATACCATGTCTATATATCTATACTTTAAATTACTAATTTTATTTTAATCTAATCTATAATTTTTTTTTTGTATTGTTCTTATGTGTAATGTTTGCCATCAGCAGTCTAAACCTTTAGAACGTGTGGCCAATGTTCACGTATCGCAACCTCTGCTTCCCATGTAGCACCATATGCTCACCTGTACACAGTTGCCTCCAGTTATTATGTGCATGGTAGTATAGGTTTACCTAGAGGCTAATGAAGACAGAGATATCTAGAAGACTTAAAGCCCAAAACAGTTCAGTACTTTATGGTATATAATCAATGGAGTCACTAGGGGATGTGGGGGGGTGCAGACCACACTGGGTGTCACAATCTGAGGGGCCGGCTCCTCCTCAGTGATTGGGCGCTGCACAATAATGTCACAGTGCAGCGCCCAGTCAGTGATGAGAAGCCGACAGTGTGGGCAGATTCTCTGGGTTGGGCATGCCCCCAGAGTGGTGATAACGGGGCATGACTTGAGGCCACGCCTCCTTCCTATGAGGTCACGTGCTGAGGTCTGTGTGGTGCACTGGGTGACAACAACCCCAGTGATGCCACTGTATATAATGGGATTTACTGGAGGAGCAAACAATAGTCAGACAGAATGCCAGGAATAGTCAGGAACAATCAGATATCAGGGCAGGCAGCTACCGTAGCAAAATAATGGGGTAGACGTATTAAACCTTAGAAAGAGGTAAAGTGGAGAGAGATAAAGTACCAACCAATCAGCACCATAGTGTCATTTTTCAAACACAGCCTCTAAAGTGACAGGAGCTGATTGGTTTGTACTTTATCCCTCTGAACTTTTGTTCTTTCCAGGGCTTAGTACATCTCCCCCAATATGCTCAAAAGAAGAAGAGGTCAAGAGAGACGACAGGGAAGAATACCCAGTAACAGGTAGGGTTCAAGACGGGTTGCAGACATGGAGAGTCGGTGGACAGCTGGAAGTTGTGATGGGGGATGTGCAGGGATGAGGGACGAGTAATCAAATCAAGCAGGTCAGTAATGATCAACACCAGACAATAACACAGCATGAAAGCTAAATAAACAAACTCTATGACAGGCAACTAGTAGGTGGCGTTTTCACATTACTAGTAAAGGGCACCGGCATATGCCAGATCACCTTAGTCTGCAAACTCCCCCGCGCCCTGGTGTTCTGCTCCCTGCTCTGACTGCTGATTGTACCCCCCTCCCCCACACGCTTTGCTCTTTTTTATACTTGTACATCTTGCACTCAAAGAGGCCTATTCATGATGTTCATTATCGAGGTCCGTATGGACCCTGATAATTAACATTCTAACTCGCCGTGGAATCTGGAGCAATGATTATATCAGCTGTACCTGCAAGCGGGCCATTCTGCAAGAGGAAGGTAAGTAGGAGATATCTGTGATACTAGTGTATGGGGACAGCTGGCAATTCCGCAAGAGGAAGGTAAGTAGGAGATATCTGTGATACTAGTGTATGGGGACAGCGGGCCATTCCGCAAGAGGAAGGTAAGTAGGAGATATCTGTGATACTAGTGTATGGCTACAGCGGGCCATTCTGCAAGAGGAAGGTAAGTAGGAGATATCTGTGATACTAGTGTATGGGGACAGCGGGCCATTCTGCAAGAGGAAGGTAAGTAGGAGATATCTGTGATACTAGTGTATGGGGACAGCTGGCAATTCCGCAAGAGGAAGGTAAGTAGGAGATATCTGTGATACTAGTGTATGGGGACAGCTGGCAATTCCGCAAGAGGAAGGTAAGTAGGAGATATCTGTGATACTAGTGTATGGCTACAGCGGGCCATTCTGCAAGAGGAAGGTAAGTAGGAGATATCTGTGATACTAGTGTATGTAGACAGTTGGCAATTCCGCAAGAGGAAGGTAAGTAGGAGATATCTGTGATACTAGTGTATGGGGACAGCGGGCCATTCTGCAAAAGGAAGGTAAGTAGGAGATATCTGTGATACTAGTGTATGTAGACAGTTGGCAATTCCGCAAGAGGAAGGTAAGTAGGAGATATCTGTGATACTAGTGTATGGGGACAGCGGGCCATTCTGCAAAAGGAAGGTAAGTAGGAGATATCTGTGATACTAGTGTATGGGAACAGCGGGCCATTCCTCAAAAGGAAGGTAAGTAGGAGATATCTGTGATACTAGTGTATAGGGACAGCGGGCCATTCCGCAAGAAGAAGGTAAGTAGGTGATATCTGTGATACTAGTGTAAGGGGACAGCGGGCCATTCCGCAAGAGGAAGGTAAGTAGGTGATATCTGTGATATCTCCTGCATTACCTGCTTGATGAATGGCCCGATAACTTAATTTTTACAATTGCAGGTGAAAATGTCCATTTTCACCTGCTTTTGTAAATATTAAGTGATGATGAATAGGCCCCAAAGTAACGCATCATTCACCAAAATTATTTCATGAACAAGTCAATATCAATCTTAATAAGATAGTGTTATAGTATCCTTTATCACCATTATTATGGGTGATTTCAATATCCCCATTGACAGTCCACAATCCCCTCATGCCTCCAAACTTCTCTCCTTAACATCCTCTCTTGGCCTCTCCCAATGGACTGACTCCTCTACTCATCAAGATGGCCACTGCCTTGATCTTGTATTTACCAGACTATGCTCAGTCTCTGATTTCACTAATTCTCCTTTCCCTCTCTCAGATCATAACCTTATCACCTGCACACTCTCCTCCATTACATCAGCCTCAATGCCAAGCAAGTCAACCAAACCTCCTCAAACCCGCAGAGATATTAATGCTATTAATTTTGAACAACTATCCACCTCTCTGCAACAATCACTCTTACCTATTTCTACTTTCACTTCTCCTGAGACTGCTGTATCACACCTGAACCAGACCCTAGAACTAGCCCTTGATGAAGTAGCTCCAGCTACCCATCACATTCCGCGTAGACTTAGACGTCAACCGTGGCATTCCAAATTCACAAGACACCTACAAAAACTATCACGTAAAGTAGAACGTCAGTGGCGAAAGTCTCATACTCCAAGTGACTTCCTCACATATAAGATGATCTACCACTCTTATCGTAATGCACTAGATAATGCCAAACAGACATATTTCCAATCTGTTATCTCTGCCCAAGCCTCTAACCCCAAGCGACTTTTTAATACATTTAAATCACTTCTTACCCCTCCATCACCCAACCCACCTGCTGCTATCAATGCACAAGATCTTGCTTCCTATTTCAAAAACAAGATTGATAATATCCGAAATGAAATGGTATGCACTTCCTCAGCCAGGGTCTTGTTTAATTCCCTACCTGAACCCAGTGGCACATTCTCATAATTTGACCCCACTAATGAAGATGAAGTAGCTACACTCTTGTCATCCTCCTACTCTACTACCTCTCCTCTTGATCCTATACCCTCACAAATCAGTAAAGCTCTGTCTCCTGTGCTCATTCCACACTTAACTAAAATCTGTAATCTCTCTTTCTCTACTGGTATCTTTCCATCACTGTTCAAGCATGCAGTGATCACTCCCATTTTAAAAAAACTAAATTCTGACCCCAACTCTCTCTCAAATTACCGTCCTATCTCCCAGCTACCTTGCCCCTCCAAGCTACTGGAGAGACTTGCCTACACTCGCTTCACACACTTTCTTAACACCCACAACTTATTGGATCCACTTCAGTCAGGCTTTTGTTCCCAACACTCCACTGAGACAGCACTGACTAAGGTAGTAAATGATCTGGTCACTGCCAAGGCTAAAGGCCATTACTCACTCCTAATTCTTCTAGATCTCTCTGCTGCCTTTGACACTGTTGACCACTCTCTTCTCATACAAACACTACAATCCTTAGGTCTTCAAGACACCGCCCTGTCTTGTTCTCTTCTTACCTATCTAATCGCTCTTTCACTGTTCGCTTTTCTGATTCTACCTCCACTTCGCTACCTCTATCAGTTGGAGTACCACAAGGTTCAGTATTAGTTCCTCTGCTTTTCTCAATATATACCACCTCTCTTGGCAAACTAATCAGCTCTTTTGGTTTTCAGTATCATCTGTACGCGGACGATACTCAAATTTACCTATCCTCCCCAGATTTGTCACCATCTGTGCTGGTCTGTGTCACTGAATGTCTCTCTGCCATTTCATCTTGGATGTCATCTCGCCACCTTAAACTTAATATATGCAAAACAGAATTAATTATATTTCCACCAGCCAATAGCAGTTACCAACCTGATATCTCTATTACTGTTGACAACTCGACAATCTACCCCACCCCACAAGCTCGCTGCCTAGGTGTGATCCTTGACTCTGAACTGTCTTTTGTTCCCCACATTCAATCTGTCTCTAAATCCTGTTACATACATCTAAGAAACATAGCCAAAATTCGACCATATCTTACGCAAGACACTGCAAAAACTCTTATACACGCACTCATAATTTCCCGCATTGACTATTGCAATAGTCTCCTTATTGGTCTTCCCAAAAACAGTCTCTCCCCACTACAATCCATTTTGAATGCAGCTGCGAGGTTGATCTTTCTCACCAAACGTTCAGTGTCTGCTGATCCACTCTGTCAGTCCCTCCATTGGCTGCCGGTCTTCTACCGTATTCAATTTAAAATACTTACACTCACACATAAAGCTATTAACCAAACCACACCAACATACATCTCTTCACTTATCTCAAAATATCTTCCAACCCGACACCTCCGTTCTGCACAAGATCTGCGTCTCTCATCCCCGCGCATTACTTGTTCCCATGCACGGTTACAGGACTTTTTTCGGGCTGCACCCACCCTGTGGAATGCCCTCCCATGCACAGTAAGACTTTCCACTAGTTTCCAAACATTCAAGCGTTCTCTGAAAACTCACCTCTTTAGACAAGCTTATCAGATTCCAGGACCGCCCACCTAACCTTTTATAGCTCCCTATCTACCTCTCTTCTTATAGTAAACACCTATCACATCTTCTATTTCTTCAATTGAACATCCTCCTAACCCTAGGCCAACTTTCCAGTGTGATTGGATTATACAGCCCACCAAGAAAATCTGCAATTGGGCTGGACCAATTTGCAATAGCACCTCTCCTTGTGTATCAACACCTATTTCCCTATAGATTGTAAGCTTGCGAGCAGGGCCCTCTTACCCTTATGTATGTCATGTATGTATGTCTTTTACAACCCAGTATAATGTTAATCCTGATTCAAATTGTAAAGCGCAACGGAATTTGCTGCGCTATATAAGAAACTGTTAATAAATAAATAAATAATCCTTTCAAAAATAAGTAACACCTGCAGGCTATAGTAAGGTACTACAACACATTGAAAAATTTGGCCCTGATTTTACATGACGCATATTTCCATCGTTTGCTATATCACAGAGTGATACTGTCCCCTTTAAATTTTGTAGCTCTACAATATTTATTTCTTAGTATCTAATTGAAATAATTTCCTGTAAACTGTTAACATAAAGCTTGTTTTCCCATGCAATGTAAAACTCTATAGTTAGTATTTGCATTGGTGCTCAGTACCATGATATAAATCAAAATATAGTTTAGTATAAACATAAAATGAATAGCTCATCATAAATATATTGCTTGCCTCGTTGTTACAAGGGAAAACCATTTCATATATTCAAGGCTAAGTGTCACTGTATTCATTTAAATTAAACAGGCTGCCATAGATTCTGGGGAATTACCATAAATAAGCTGGCCCTATGAAGGTAATAAATGAAGAGGTCTGAACCCTGTAAACAAGATAAGTAATGCAGTATATACATATTTCAGTAGTTCCATAAAGAAAAGAGTCTTATAAAGCATGGGAGCAGGTGAGGGATGCAAACACTGGCCATTAGGGTATTGGACAAATGGTCTTTAAATGAACACTTATTTATGTCTACACTGCTATTCACAGTGCATGATAAATAGGGTACACATGATTACCACCGCCAAGGCAAAATAAGGCCTGCATCTAACGGGTGTCTGCTGGCACAGGCTGTGTGATAGAGGCTGACCGAATGACAATATAGGCACGCTGTCATTAATATCAAATTAGGTAGAATACTTTAACTGAACTGATGTTTTATTACCATGATATATACAATGGGTCATTGGTGCAGCAGCTTCATAAAACCTGCTTATACATATATAATGATTCATAAAGTCAATAATGAAAACATTGACATTCAGTATGTCGACATTCATAACTAGGGTTAGGTTTAGAGTTAGGTTTATGATTAGGCTGCAATTAGTGTTAGGTTTAGGGTTAGGTTTATGATTAGGCTGCAATTAGTGTTAGGTTTAGGGTTAGGTTTATGGTTAGGCTGCAATTAGGGTTAGGTTTATGGTTAGGCTGCAATTAGGGTTAGGTTTAGAGTTAGGTTTATGATTAGGCTGCAATAAGGGTTAGGTTTAGGGTTAGGTTTATGGTTATCCTGCAATTAGGGTTAGGTTTAGGGTTAGGTTTATGATTAGGCTGCAATTAGGGTTAGGTTTAGGATTATGGTTAGGCTGCAATTAGGGTTAGGTTTATGGTTAGGCTGCAATTAGGGTTAGGTTTATGGTTAGGCTGCAACTAGGGTTAGGTTTAGGGCAGGGCCGGTTCTAGACATTGTGGAGCTCAGGGCGAAAGTTCCCAGTTGCGCGCCCCCCCCCCCCCAAAAAAAAAAAAAAAAGAGAAAGAAAGAATTTTTTTAGATAAGATAACATCATGCCACACGCAGTAATGGCCTTTATAACACATTATGTCACACGCAGTAATGGCCTTTGTAACACATTATGCCACATGAAGTAATGCCCTTTATAACACACTATGCCACACGCAGTAATGCCCTTTATAACACATTATACAACACGCAGTAATAACACATTATACCACACGCAGTAATGCCCTTTATAACACATTATGCCACATGCAGTAATGCCCTGTATAATACATTGTGCCCACACAGTAATTACCTTTATAATACATTAACCCCAATTCAAATTACACCACACAGTAGTCCCTTATGTTATGACACACAGTGGTGCCCCTTTTACATAATGCCAAAATTAGTGTCCCTTATACACAAGGCCCACAGTAGTAGTGCCCCTAATACAATGCCCACAGTATTAGTGACCCTTATACAATGCCAACAGCAGTGGTGCCCCTTACACAATGGCCCCAGTAGTGGTGCCCGCCATACAGTGCCCCCTATAGTAGTTCCCCCAGTAGTAAAGCTCTACAGTAGTAATCCCCCAATTAGTAGTGCCCCCATTAGTAATGCTCCCCAGTAGTAATGCTCACAGTAGTAATGTCCCTTATAGTAGTTCCCCCAGTAGTAATGCCCCCATTAGTAATGCTCCCCAGTAGTAATGCCCCCATTAGTAGTTCCCACAGTAGAAATGCCCACAGTAGTAATGTCCCTTATAGTAGTTCCCCCAATAGTAATGTCCCCATTAGTAATGCTCCCCAGTAGTAATGCCCCCATTAGTAGTGCCCACAGTAGTAATGTCCCTTATAGTAGTTCCCCCATTAGTAATGCCCCCCATTAATAATGCTCCCCAGTAGTAATCCCCCCATTAGTAATGCCCCCTATAGTAGTGCCCCCATTAGTAATGCTCCCCAGTAATAATCCCCCCTATTGTAGTGCACCCATTCGTAATGCTCCCCAGTAGTACTGCTACCATTTGTAATGCCCCCTATAGTAGCGCCCCCATTAGTAGAGCCCCCATTAGTAATGCTCCCCAGTAGTAATCTCCCCTATTGTAGTGCCCCCATTAGTAATGCTCCCCAGTAGTACTGCCCCATTAGTAATGCCCTCACAAATAATGCCCCCTGTAGTTGTGCCCACAAGTAGTAATGCCCCCTATAGTCGTCCCCCAGTAGTAATGCCCCCCAATAGTAATGCCCCTATAATCGTGTCCCCAGTGCTGGTGCTTCCGACTGAAAAAAAAAAAAAACCACAATACTTACCTTAGCCCCGCTCCTGCTTTCGCTGCCGCTGCTGTCCGTTCCGACCGCGGCTCCTCGGATCTATGGGAGAAACGTCATGACATCATGACGTCCCTCCCATAGTACTCTCTCTGCCGGAGTTTAGGAGTGAGCTCCGGCTTTCGGCTGCCGCTGCAATATCAGCGGGCGCCCGGCAAATGCAGCCTCCCTGCGGCGGGGGGGACCGGCGTATTTTTATTTTATTTTTATCTTCCTTCTATATTTTTTTTCAGGTGGGGGGGGACTCAGTGGCGCCCTCTAGGTGTTGGCGCTCCGGGCGACGGCCCTGTTAGCCCGCACCTAGAACCGTCACTGCTTTAGGGTTAGGATTATGGTTAGGCTGCAATTAGTGTTAGGTTTATGGTTATGGTGCGATAAGGGTCAGGATTAGGGTTAGGCATACTCACCTCTGCAACGGATATCCGCATGGCTGACATGCCGACTGTCAACATTCTGGCAATGTCGAAATCATGTAAATGGCATCATTGTAAATGTACTAATTTGATATATCGACCTCAGGTCCATGTCACCATTCTGGACGTCTACATATTCTAGCACACCCCGTATACGGAATCGGTATGTTATACCGACAGACGCACCCTAAACCTAACCCTCCCCCCCCTCAGTGCCTAACCCTAACCCTCCCCATAGTGCCTAACCCCTAAACCTAACCCTCCCCCCACCCCTCTACTTACCTTCGGCATCGCGGTGGGTGGGAAGCCGGCGCCAGGATTCTGACCGGCCTCAGTATTCTGGCGCTGGTAAGGTAAGCGCTGGCATCTAGACAGCCGAGATACCGAACGCATACCCCGTATACACCATGCACTGTTTCCACATTATTTTTCAGTAGTATTCTAGTTTAGAACGTTGTCAATTGCATACAGGTTTTCCTTTATAAAGTATTTTGCGATATATTCAATGCATCAATCTGCAATTATGTACTCAGAAGCAAGGCTCCTCCCACTTGTTCTGCATCACAATTAATAAATGTGCTATAATGGGTTATATAGCAAAATGTTGTGTTTTAATATAGCGCAGGTCAAAACACAGGAGCTAGGAGAAGAGATTAGTGAAAGTAATAAACTGAAGTATTATCCTTGAGCATTTGGCCTCAAAATGTCCCATATTATGTCAGTGGAATTTGGCAGTCTTCCCAGCCCTGGTCAAAAAGTATCAATTCTTCAAGATGTAAGTTTCCAAATTCTGTGCAATGGCCAAGTATACGGGAAAGTCCAAGATTGTATTGTTGGCAGATCGGTGAAGTGCTCTGTAATGCCGTAAAATTCTATTTGCACTAAGTGTAGTCACAGCTCTGTCATCTCAAGCTGATAAGAGTACTGAACAAGTTACTCTGCCTGTGTCGAAGGTCAAATAAAGATTGTAAGCTCTTTCACAAGACTCCATATACCTCCAGGTATCTTTCGCCAAGCATAATGTTTCTATTAGCCCAGTTGTTCCCAATCTGTGCGCCGTGGCACCCTGGGGTGCCTGAGGACACTTGCAGGGGTGACTCAGGTTGGTGGTCCAGCCCCAAAACAAATAATTTTTGCTCAAAGTAATGTAAATATGTGGACAAGCAGAAGCGCAAACCTGTCCACCACCACATAACTGACAGATAAGCACAATTTACTTCACTTTACTACTTTACTAAACATTTTCTGAATTTCTCAATATCAAACTTTTGGCATAGGGGTGCCGTGAAAACAATGCTGATACACTAGGGCGCCGTGATTCAAAAAAGTTTGGGAACCACTGTATTAGCCAATGGCTCAGGTGGCAAATGTCTACATGATCTGGATAGTATGCAATGCTGGGCAAATTCAGCAAGGTGTGGGGACATAGGAATATTTATCAAAAGAAATTTGTGGAATACCCCCCGTAACATCCTTTTTCGGGTGAAATCCAAAAATTACAAGTATCCCCTGGATATATCTGGGGTGGGGGTGCAGCAACAGATATCGGTTATTTTCTGCAGTCCTTCATTTTTGATCGCACAAACAGCCTCCATAGTTTTGTGTAACAATGCAAATATTTCCTTGTTATAGTCATTCTCCACCATTGGTTTGAGGGTGTGACTTATTTTTACCACATCTTCCCTTCAGAGTTATCATCTGTCGTGTTGAGTTAACTAGCCTAAGGGGGGAATTTATCAAATCTTCTAAAGAGGACCAGTGTAGGTGTTGTCCATAGAAACCAATCAGATTAATGCTATCATTTATACAGTCCTTTCTGTACAATGATAGCTAGAATCTCATTGGTTGCTAAGAGGAAACACCTCCACTTGTACCCTGTACAAGGTTTGATAAATCTCCCCATAAGTATAAGACTTACACACCATGAAGCAATTTTTTCAACAAAAATAATCCTTTAGAGAATAATGATGATTCCCTTTTTTTTAATTCTATAGTTGTTGCCATGCCGTCCACTTCCTTTTGGGCATTTTACTGAGGCCCCCCCTTGTAATCACAGAGCAAGAATACAGAACATGGAAGGCATTCAGAAAATTCAGCCCGGTATTTATTAGGACGACAGAAGCAATGTTTCATTTCAGAAAACACAGGGTATCCGACTGCAGCCTTTGTTTATTTAATTGAAGCAATCTCATCCTTTTTCCCTTTAATTTCACCTCCAGTTCTGGGGGCTGGCAACCCATAAGTTATTGATGAAGCCTATTCTGATTTAATGGAGAGGAAGAAAAAAAACTAAAGTGAGCTAGAGAATAGAGGAGACGAAAATGAGAAAGTGAAAAGCATTTAAATCGATTGTGCAAACAAAGGGAGAGAGAGTGAGGAGAGAGACAGAAAAGGAGGTTGTTTGATACAGCTGTCAAAACATCTGAAATGTTAGATATTATCAGATGGAGCCGAGGCGGCTGGGTGAGGTGAGATATTGCTGATTTTCCAGGGAAAATATCACTGGCAATACAGTACAAAGAAATGTACATTTATGTTACTGTGCCTAGAGATCTACGGTCGGTGCTAGGACACAGCCCCTTGTGATAATAATAGGCTTGATTCATCAAGAAACGCAGTTTCGTATATGCACGCAATCGATTAATTCGCACTGCGACTGCATATTCATACAATTGCAATGGGAACTGTGTCTGCAGAGGCTACGCAGACCCAGAGCAGAGTGATTGCCAGGAATTGCCATCTGTGGGTGGAGACGGGGGGGGGGGCTTTTTGTCGCCGATCGCAGGCGTGGCAGTGTGTTTCAACGCCTTTGCATGGGTGTGCATAAATTATCCACTGCGATCCCTGATGCCTCCTGAGGTCTCATAGCGTGCAGAGAAGTTAGCAATTCCTGAGTGAGGTCTGGGCGTCCTTAACTGTGTGCATGGGTCCGATGCTATTCGATGTTACCAATTGTTTTGCTATGTGACCCTAGTATACGGATGTGAGAACGGGGAAGTGGGCGTCCTTATGTCAGGTTGCGTACACAATGTGAATAGTAGGCGAAGGCTGGATAAGCGTGAGAATAACTAAGAATACTATGTTTTTTGCTGTATGGCTGTTGTGACAGCCTTGTTGCTGGGCAGATTATAAGGCTGTCTGGTCAGCTGGTTGGGTGAGCCAATGATATTGCTTTAGGGAGTGGTCAGATGATCAGTATACATTGGCTGGTTGTGAATATAGACAGCCTCTTTCTTCCTGGAGTAGTTTTCCCCTTTTTCTGTATATCCCTACTACCTTTTCATTCCAGTTTAATCCCTGCATCCCCCCCCTCCCCCGGTATATCTTCGCACTGGTGCCACTTTTTTTCATTTATACCCTGTACATTCTGCCTGCCAACCCCCCCCCTCACTGCCTCCTCTCCATATCTAGCCCGTCCATGCCTTTCTGCCCCCCCCCCCCCCTGCATCCGGGCTTATTTTTCACCTCTCAGCTCCTGCACTAGGCACCCCCCCCCTCCACCTCCACTTGCTTGTGGCTTCAGGTCCCCAGCTCATGCCGCGTCAGCACCAGCACCTCCCTGCGCCTGCGGGAGCTCCCGCTTTTGCGCTCCCACTGGCGCTCTGTTTTCTGGCCTCCAACCCCCCTCTTTCACCCCGCCGGCGGGGATGAGCACTCCCGCTCCTCCCGCCATTGCCCAGTTCCCGCCGGCACAATCACTACCGGCGCCAGCGGGAGCTCCCGCTTCCGCGCCTCCCGCTGGCACCCCGGTTACTTCCCCCCAGCCCCCACTTCACCTTCTCCACCGGCGGGGGTGAGCGCCCCCGTGCCTCCCTCCGGTGCCCAGTACCCGGCAGCACAAGCTCCTCTCTGCGCCGGCGGGAGCTCCCGCTGGCGCTCCTGTACTGCCCTCCAGCTCCCACTTCACCACTTCTCTGGCGGGGGTCACGTCCGGATTCCCGGCCTACCCCGCCGCGAGTGCGGCTCCGTCAAAACCCCCCTTGCGCTGGGTCCTCCGCGCTTGGGGGAGCGCCCCCCTTTTTTCCTTATATCAGCTAGCCATCTCCTCTGCCCGCGCGGCAGGCCCAGCGGCCATTTCCCATAGTGGCCATTTTGAGTCCCACCTTTGTAGTGGGATCTCAGCCCAACATTCATCCTTAAGCTTTTTTCTTCTGGGCTTGTAGCTTTAGCTCCGCAGCTGCCCTCAGCCTGTCCCCTGCCCTCTTATTTTTATTTTTTTTATTTTTGTCTTTTCCCTTTCCTCATCCCCTACCTCCTCTTGCCCTCCGCCCCCTCTCCCCCTCTCATCTTTTACAGCCCCCCCCCCATGCCTGCACCCCATTTCTCCTGCTCACCTTTCCCCTTTAGTTACAGGTTGGCCTGGCTCGGTGGGCTCCTCAAGATGATGCAGTAGTTCGTACGGCTACTATTCCATTGTGGTGGCTAGTGATCCTGTGTGTTTTGAGACTGTTATGGCGGTGGAGCTGGCGGCTCCGCTGCATGAAACATCGAAGATGGCGCCTTGCAGAAGCATTGTAGAGGAGGTTCTGGGTCCACATGGTGCTGGCGAGTATGATTGTGTCATAAATTTTGGTAGGACTCTAGTATTGTTTCTCATCTACCGTTTGCCTGGCGCTCCCGCGTAAGATTGACGGGCGGGTTGTGCAGCGGTTAGACAGGGGGTTAGGCGATATCACAGGGAGGCTCATGACGCAGTGATAGGGGTTAGGAAACAAGGGTACTGTACATTGTGTGAATTCAGCTTTTGCTGTGCACTTTGCGCTTCAGCGAATAAGGCTCCACAGAAGTAAATTTGCTGATTATTCTTTTTCAATTTTGGATGTCATAGGGTGGAATCAGGTGACATAGGCGAGTGCCGCAATCTTTGTGATTATAATAAATTGGGTTGGGCATGCTCCGCTTTGCCATGGGCTATTTGGCAAGCAGATTGCGGAGCATAGGTGGTTTTATTATACATCTGTGTTTTGATTACATGTTTATCTAGTCCAGAAATTTGGCAAGGGGTGATTTTGGTGCCCAATGCGGGCAGAACCATGACGGTAGAGTGGTTATGCCTTTTGGGAGCAAAAGGTGTTTCGTTTTGTTTATAGGTCACGCAGCAGCGTCGACCCTCCTTGGTCACAGAGCCACCACGCATTATCTCTTCCAGACGTGGGTAATCTTGGTTTATAGGCATATGTTTCGCCAGTTATGATCCCTGATGCTTTGTAGGTCGGGCTGTCGTTTGCCCTCTTGCCACACCTGCGGGGGTTCCTGTCCAAGGATAGCCGACGTGTATAGGAGGGTTTACTTCCCGACTCAGGGGTTAGCTCCAAGGGAGCTAGTTAGGCTCAGTCGCCATTTTGATTGGCTGCTTTTCTCTGTGGTTATAGCTAGCTTGGTAGGTAGTTTCTGTTTGTGGTTGTAGGGTTTCTTCACTCGTTTGCGTTGGGCATTGGTATAGCCTCTCCTTGACAGGACACTCCGGAGTTTGCATTCTGTCGGGATTTATTACTGTGGTTTGCTGGCCAAGGTTGGGGCAGGGGTGTTACTGGGGTGGATGGAGGCGTTTGTCCTTGTTCCCCCCCTTGCAGTATCTCTATCTCTCTGGTGGGTTGGTCCCCGCACAGGTTGTGGGTTAGTTTCGATTAGTGCAGCATGCATCCTATACATGGTGGTATCCTATACATTGTGTAGTTTCATTATTATACCATCCTCGTAGGTTCCTCATAGCAGTTTCTACATTTTACGAGTTTTTGGTTTAAGTTCGCAGTTTTATTAGGTTGACTTTCTGGTTACGTTTATTCTGGGTCAGTTTTTGGTTTGTTGTCTTGCACTCGTAGGCCGGGCAATACATGGGGTTTTCAGTGGTGTTCAGGTGAATTAGAAAATAATGCTTGCCTTCGGACGGTGCGGTTTCCGGCACCTATTTCGAGAAATTCATTTTTTTTTTCTTACTTTCGTGTGTTCAGGCCGGCACTGACCAGGTCGGTGTAGCACATCGTCTGGACTGATTTCTCTTCATGGGTGCGGGAAGGAGTGACGTCTGTTCGGACCTCCTCTTTTTGCACAGTCGCCTTTTTACGTGTTTTTGGAGGTTCCAGTTGCACATGAAATGATTGTAGGTTTTGTGTCCATTTTGTCTGTTGGAGATTGAGATAGTCACGACAGCAGGTTACGGTTATTTGGTAGGTTTTGTAGCGTAGTGGGAAATGGACCGCATATCACACTAGACATTTAAGGTTTTGGGTCTCAGTGGAAACACTTTAAAAAAAAATAAAAAATGACTGGTTTTGTAAGTTGTTTGCTTAAATTGCGAGTTGTTTATAGGTTTACACAGTTAGAGCGAACACTTCGTTGTTGGGCCAGGTTTGTGGTTCAATTTAATGGTGAACTAAGTTGTTCTTCAGTGGCAATTGTTGCTGCAATTTTTTACCAATGCGGCTGGCTGGCCAGGTTTTTTGGGCTTTCAGTTGGAGAAAAATGTGTTTTTTTTTCTGCGTGGTTTATTACGATGCATGTCTTACGAGTAATTGTTGCTGTTGGAGCCGTTCCCAATTTTTATGGCCATATCAGTCTGGTCAGTGAGACTGAGGATTAATTCTTTTCTAATCTATAGACTGGGGTGTAGCTCATGCCATCTACAACCGAAACTCGTTCTTTTTGCGTTTGCTTTGTCATTTAGTTTTGTGCGTTAGGTACAGAATATTATATTTTGGCATGCAAATTGCGCGGCGGTCTCTCGTTCCAAAGATACCACGGACGTAATCGTCTGCCTGGCAATTTTTGGCGATTTTTATGTGCTCAGCCGTCTACGGAGGGTAAGTTTTTCAATATTTGCTTTACTTCTTTGTTTGGAACCATTCGTATCAGAGTGGGTCCAAAGCCTCTGCAGTGGCAGCGCCAGCGGGTATCTCATCTATTGTAAGCTTAAAGGTATTCATGTACAGACCCAGTCATTTATTACATGTTGGGTGAATGGGTTCCCCGTTTCGCGTCGTCTCCCGGCGGCCTTTTTGATGTGCAGTTTTGATGACATTGCTCGTGGTTACGGATCAGGTAGCTTCGGACAGTTGTTAGGCCTTGCTTTTACATTTGAACTTGCAGCTGCAATTTTTGGAGTGTTTAGTTTCGTCAGGGATTTTGGTTTAAATTATGGGTGCACAGGCCACTTTTCGTGTTTTGGTTTTGGATCTGGATCTTTCTTTGTGTTTTGGATCTGGATTGGTTTTGCCAAAACCACCCTTCCATGTTTTGGGTTCTGGGTTTTGTGTTTTGGATCTGTATTTTTTTTTAAAAAAAAGCATTAAAAACAGCTAAAATCACAGAATTTGTGGGTTTTTCTGCTCCTATGCTATTATTAACCTCAATAACCTTAATTTCCACTCATTTCCAGTCTATTCTGAACACCTCACACCTCACAATAGTGTTTTTATGTCCAAAAGGTTGCACCGAGGTAGCTGGATGACTATGCTAAGCGACACGAGTGGGCGGCACAAACACATGGCCCATCTAGGAGTGACACTGCAGTGGCAGACAGGATGGCAGTTTGAAAAACTAGGCCCCAAACAGTACATAATGCAAAGAAAAAAAAGAGGTGCAAGATGGAATTGTCCTTGGGCCCTCCCACGCACCCTTATGTTGTATAAACAGGACATGCACACTTTAACAAACCAATCATTTCAGCGCCAGGGTCTGCCACACGACTGTGGCTGAAATGATTGGTTCGTTTGGGCCCCCACAAAACAAGCTGGCAATTAATCTGTCCCTGCACAAACTGGCTCTATGGAGGCAAGATGTCGTCCTCATCCTCCTCATCCACCGATTCCTCACTCTCTTCAGTGTTGTGTACATCCTCATCCTCACAGAGTATTAATCCACCACCACAGGTCCCTCTGTACGTTCTGGAGGCTGGTCTCCCTGGAAGAGTTGATAATTCATTTTTAGTGCAAATTGTTTTTATTAAATTCAACAAAATATAGATAATACAGACTTTCAAAAAAGTGGCAAATCTATCACTAGATAAGAAAGAGGGGAGAAACTCAGACGTTTTTGCCAGTGGATCTGCAAACGATCTAACATATTACCTATTTTCGGTAGATGATAGACCACAAAAAACATACATACAAAAACAATAGTACTTTCCAACTCATTATGAGGAAAATAAAAAACAAACAAACAAAAAGACACAAAGACATCAGGACAAAGGGAAGAAAGGAAGGAAAGTTAAGGGAAGGGAAGAAAAGAAGAAGGGATAAGTACTCACTTTCGATCCAATGGTGCAAATTCATATTTACATAAACCTATTAAACCTAAAATAGATATAGAGTGAAATTACAGAACAAGCAAAAGAGTAGCCATCAAAGGCCATAATCCGACACACTGGAAAATATATCCATAAAATCTAGGAGGCAGAACAGGAAAGAATAGCCTTAAAGGTTGCAGAATCCTTAAAATCTAACCAACGAACGACACCAGGTGTCTCTAAAGGTCTCATAACCGATAATTCATTTTTATGAACATCATCTTCTCCACATTTTGTGGAAGCAACTTCCTACGCCTTTGCTGACAAGGTTCCCGGCTGCACTAAACACTCTTTCGGAGTACACACTGGAAGGGGGGCAACTCAGGTAAAATAGAGCCAGTTTGTACAGGGGCCTCCAAATTGCCTCTTTTTCCTGCCAGTACAGGTATGGACTGTCTGACATGCCTACTTGGATGCTGTCACCGATGTAATCCTCCACCATTCTGTCAATGGTGACAGTATCATATGCAGTGACAGTAGACATGTCAGAAATTGTTGCCAGGTCCTTCAGTCCGGACCAGATGTCCAAACTTGGTCCTGCCTGCCCTGCATCACCGCCAGCGGGTTGCTTAGGATACCTAAGTTTTTTCCTGGCAGCCCCAGTTGCGGGAGAAAATGAAGAAGGAGCTGTTGACGTGTCATGTTCCGCTTCAGCTGACAGTGTTTTCACCAGCAGGTCTTTGCACCTCTGCAGGCTTGTGTCGGCCGGAAAGAGAGACACCACATAGGTTTTAAACCTAGGGTCGAGCGTGGTGGCCAAAATGTAGTGGTCTGATTTTAACAGATTGACCACCCTGGAATCCTGGTAAAGCGAATGAAGGGCTTCATCCACAAGTCCCACATGCCGAGTGGAATCGCTCTGTCTTAGCTCCTCCTTCACTTTCTCCAGCTGCTTCTGCAAAAGCCTGATGAGGGGAATGACCTGACTCAAGCTGGCAGTGTCTGAACTGACTTCACGTGTGGCAAGTTCGAAGGGCTGGAGAACCTTGCACAACACGGAAGTCATTCTCCACTGCGCTTGAGTCAGGTGCATACCCCCTCCTTTGCCTATGTCATAGGGGGATGTATAGGCTTGAATGGCCTTTTGCTGCTCCTCCATCCTCTGAAGCATATAGAGGGTTGAGTTCCACCGCGTCACAACCTCTTGCTTCAGGTGATGGCGGGGCAGGTTCAAGAGTGTTTGCTGGCGCTCCAGTCTTCGGCACGCAGTCGCTGAATGGCGAAAGTGGCCAGAAATGTTTCGCCCCACCCAAAGCGTCTCCTGCACGCCCCTGTCACTTTTCAGAAAATTCTGCACCACCAAGTTTATTGTGTGAGCAAAACATGGGATGTGCTGTAATTTGCCCAGATGTAATGCCCGCACAATATTGGTGGCGTTGTCAGATATCACAAATCCCCAGGAGAGTCTAAGTGGGGTAAGCCACTGGGCGATGATTTCCCTCAGTTTCTCTAAGAGGTTGTCGGCGGTGTGCATCTTACTGAAAACGGTGATACACAGCGTAGCCTGCCTTGGAACGCTACTGGTGACGCTGCTGTTGTTGCTGTGTAAGGTGATACATCTACCCAGTGGGCTGTCACAGTCATATAGTCCTTAGTTTGCCCTGTTCCACTTGTCCACATGTCCGTGGTTAAGTGGACATTGGGTACAACCGCATTTTTCAGGACACTGAGGACACTTTTTCTGACGTTTCTGTACAGTCTCGGTATCGCCTGCCTAGTGAAGTGGAATCTAGACGGGATTTGGAACCGGGGACACACTACCTCCATCAATTGTCTAAATCCCACTGCACTAATGGCGGATACCGGACGCATGTCTAACACCAACATAGCGCTGCTCCTTTGTTGATGCACGTGCAGCTACAGTGCACACAATTCACAAAGACAGAAAAAAAAATGTATTCTTTGTGGAGCGCACTTTGAGGGTTACACCACCCTTTAACAGACAGACGCACGCTTGGTGCTGCTGCTTGAGGATGCAGGTGCAGCTACAGCCCACACAAGTCACAAAGACAGAAAAAAAGGAAAAATTTTTATTTTTTGTGGAGCGCACTTTGAGGGTTACACCACCCTTTAACGGACAAGCCAGCTGGCCCTTTACTTATGGGACACAGGCGCATGCTTGGCACTACTTTGTTGATAACCGTGCGGCCACAGTGCACACAATTCACAAACACAAAAAAATATATTTTTTGATTGTTTTTGGAGTGCACTTTGGGCGTTACAGCACCCTTTAACGGACAAGCCAGCCGGCCCTTTACTTATGGGACACAGGCGCACGCTTGGCGCTGCTCCTTTGTTGATGCACGTGCAGCCACAGTGCACACAATTCACAAACACAGAAAATATTTTTTTATTTGGTTTGGAGTGCACTTTGGGGGTTACAGCACCCTTTAATGGTCAAGCCAGCTGACCCTTTACTTATGACACAGGCGCACGCTTGGTGCTACTTTGTTGATGCACGTGCGGCTACTGCGCACACAATTCACAAACACAGAAAAAATATTAATTTTTTTTGCAGTTGGGGGGAGCACCCCTGATGGACAGAGCACCCTCTGGACAACTCTACAGCACCCCTTTAAGACTGGGACACTGCACAGGACTTTGGAGTGGACACAGCCCCTATGGACATCTGACTGCACAACACAGTCCAGCCAGCCCCTATGGACTTTGGAGAAGTGGACACAGCCCTTATGGACAACAGCAGCACAGCACAACACAGCCAGCCCCTATGGACTTTGGAGGAGTGGACACAGCCCCTATGGAGAACAGCAGCACAGCACAACACAGCCAGCCCCTATGGACTTTGGAGGAGTGGACACAGCCCCTATGGACAACAGCAGCACAGCGCAGCACAGCACAACACTACACTGCACTACTCTACACTACACTACACAGCCCAGCCAGCCCTAACTCCCACCCTCCCTCTTCACTGTCCACAGCCGAGTGAGAAAATGGTGCCGGCACGGGTACCTTATATAGAATCCAAAACCCGCGAGACCCGGAAGGCGGGATGATGACGTTTTGCCTCGATTTCAGATCCGAATCAGGCAGGAAAAGTCGAGCCTGACTCAGATCGACCTCGGATCGGGGGGCTCGGGGGGGTTTGGAGTTCAGAAATCCAAACCCGCTCACCCCTAGTTTAAATGTATTTATTTTCAGGAGATCAGTGGTGCTTTGCAAGTTTTCGTTGGTCAGTTGAGACCATACAGGTGGGGGTGGATAGTTTCCTTTCTCAACATCCAGAGGTTCATTTGCCCGGTCCGCCTTGCGGTGCATTACAGATGTGGTGCCCTGCTAGTTAACACAAGGATAGTTTACATGCCAATCTTCCCCTGCATACCACATTTCACTTAGAACACAAGGGTGGTTTACAGGCCAAACTTATCTTGCATACCACATTTTAGTTCTCTGCTGTTTTTTAATCAAAATTTTTGATTGGGGCAGTTTTTATGTTTCAGCTTCTAGTACTCATTTCCTTCAAATTGGCGCAGCGAGGGGGGGAGGCATTTCCTGCACAGTTTAGGGTGTGCAAACGGCTGCCTATGAGACATATCCCAGTTGCGACTAGGCTAGTTGTGCACCTGGCGCCAACCTGAATCGTTGTTTACCAACCAATCGTAGAACGACTAGCATTCAACAATTGGGGGTGGTGAAGGAATTTTTAAATTTTTCCACCCGGGAGCCTTGGTCCGACCCAAATCGGTTCACGGGTAGGTTTTTTTAGTTTTTTCCCCTTCACTCGGGTTACTTGTTTCCCCTCTTATGCATCCCTGCTATTTAGTTGCTATGTGTTTTCTTTAAGTTGTGTCGGGATGGTTTGGGTTAGGTGTGATACTCATGGTACGGAACTTTTGCTCACTGGGATTGCAGCAGTTGACAGTTTGGGTTGTGAATGATGTGCGCGGTTTGGTGTAGAGTTTCGTGCTTGATTTTCTTGTGTCCTCGGCAGAGCCGTAACTAGACATTTTGGTGCCCTGTGCCAGAAAGAGCATTGGCGCCCCCCTCATTTTTTCAAAGGGATCTAATGCACCCAACAAAGGGGAATGGCCTCATGGGGAAGGGCCAGGGAAAAGATAGGGGAGGCCAGGAGATGCTGGGGATGAAATAAGAGGAAGCTACAAGCAAGTATGATAATAAACAGAAATTTGACAGCGCCCCCTGACCTGTACTGCCCTGTGCGATGGCACCAGCCGCACTACCCTAGCTACGGCCCTGGTCCTCGGTGACTAAATAGGATGTGACTGACTAGGACCTAGGTGTTGCCTGTCAGGAGCAGCAATGTGCGACAGCGGAAAGGTGTGGAGTGATCGTTCATGGTGAGAAGTTTGTTGGGATCAAGGCCAAATGGGAGGATGTGTGATCTGTTGGTGCATAGTTTGACTTGGAGAGTGGTGTATAAGCATGGTGCGTTAGACAGGACGAGGAAGAAGGTGAATGTGTCAGAAGCCTGTCACGAGGTGTCACTGGGTGGCTTGGTTGTGAGTTATAGCTTTTAGTTGGTGATTGAACTCAGTATTTTTCATACCTGAGGAGGGCATCTTGATGACTTGGATCAGTTTGCTTATTAAGGAATTCTTGTCTGCAGCTCAGTGGCTTTATGTGGCGTAAGATACGTTGTGGGGGCACTTGCCCTCGATGAACCTGGCAAATTTGTCCTGCTCCGCACGGGGGGACCCGGGCGCTTTTGCACGGAAGCGTCTCGGATTGGCCCAGGAGGGAAGTGGGACCCTCGCAGCGTTAGTGCATCTAGAGGGTGGACGTGTCAGTTGTTCCCCGAGTATTTGAGCAAAGTAAAAGCTCTTTGCGGTCTGTTGACGCCTCTATGTCTGAACGAGCGAACGAAACATGCGCTTGCTATTTTTTTTAAAAACGCCCCCTGGTCGCTCGCATCCTACATCATCTCCGCTATTTATTAGATTAATCGAGTACATCGAAAGGCGTATGAACTGCTCGCAGTGCTTGTGGTAGGATTTTCCTACCGCAATCATGCGAGCAGTTCAGGCTAAAAGACAACCAAGTGATGTGGTCGATGACGCTGCTTTGTTAATTATGCACACCCTTGGCACGCCTGCGTTCGGATCTCCACTCCCCGTTTTCAAGCACCTTCCTCTGTTACCACCCACAAACGCCTCATTCTGTCACTCAAATTAGCAGGCATTTGCTATTTTGCGAGCACACAATTTCCGACCGCAATGGCTGGTTCGCGCATGCGTATTACAACCCATATGCATGCGCAGTTGTGCGAACATCGCTCGGATCGAACGAGCGGCCGCTTACGAGTGGCTCTGAATCAGGCCCTCAGTCTGCAGCGTCTCTTTGCCACCTTGGTTAGGTTAATTAATTATAAATAAAAGCTGTGACCTTTTAGCCAAGCTCTTGTTGTCTGTGTCATTATTTATTAGTTTAAGTTAAGTAAGCTATAGGTTGTTATGGGTTAGAAGCAATAAACCAATGTATATCTTATGCACACATTTAAATAGCACTGCTGATATTAGAAATGCAGTTGCATGCGTATAAGCAGAATAGCATTCCTTGCTGAAATGTCCCCTCTACTATTTGTGCTAAGTGTACTGGAAATAGGATGTGCTAAACAGATGAATGTGGAAATATAATCGCAAATGGACATTTCCTTTTTAGTATATAATTAGTATATTAAAAATACCTGTGCTAAGTTTTTTTTAAATGAGAAATAATTATGTTATTTTCCTTTTAAAATGTATTTAATGTATCCAGTCTCTATCTCATACTGTCTTTGCCGTCTACTGCAGGGTTTATCACTTGCAGTCCTCAAGTACCTCCAACAGGACATGTTTTGTGGATTTCTTTAATCTTGCAAAATTGAGTTAATCTATTTTGCTGGCTCAGTAATTATCCCTCTCAGGGAAAAGGAAAAAACAAGTATTCTCACGTAGGGCACACACAGATTATATACTGTATTTATCATAATTCTATATTTAAATTGAATTCTGGGCTGTATTTTTAAAACTTAACTTTTATTAAATTAATTATAACAGTGAAATATTGAAAATAATTCAGAAAATTTGCAAATTGTGATTATGTGAAATAAAATTATGACTATAAACCCTTGTTGTATATATTATGTTATACATTTCTCTCCAATTATTAAACTCTTTTTTATTTCCTTGTTTTCTTATTGACCATCTTGTTGGAGAAACATCACTTATTTTATTATATATACACATCATACAATTATTCAAATTAACTTTCTCAGATATCCTCTTTAGAGGTTTATATTTATATTATAAATCCAGATATGTTAATGATTATAAGATATTCCACAATTCCAAGGTAGGAGTAAGTATATATTGAATATATTTACTTGACTCTTCAATATTAGTGCCACCAACCTCCTTATTATATATTGATCTTAAATATCACGTTTCATTTAGGTTATATCTGTGGCAGTCCATGATACATATCTCTCCTTAATCAATTAGGAGTGTATCTTCTCTTAGTGGCTGGACAATATATAAATCTCTTTCTGAACTTTTCTAGATGTTATTCTTCAAGGGCTCTATTTACTACAATCCGCATTTAAAATGCGGTTGTAGTGTGATATTACTGACCAGAGCTGGATTAAAGGGGGGGCGACAGGAGCAGTCGTCCCGGGGCCCCCACACACAGAGGGCCCCCACCACTAGCTCACACTGACGGAGCAACTTCCCCTGCTGCAGCAGTGCTGCTATCGTGGCTGAAGTGGGGGCGGAGCCAATACGATAGGCCCCGCCCCCATATGACCCGTGAATCGTGGGATTATGGCATGAGGGGGCGGAGCCTAATGAAGGGAACAGCAGCTGCATAAAATGTAAGTGTATGTGTACTGTTTTATTGTTTAGATATGTGTTTATGTGTGTGTTTGTTTGTGTATGCATGTGTGTAATGTATGTGTATATATGTGTATATACTGTATGTTGTGTATATGTGTATGTATGTGTTTATGTGTATATATGTTGTGTATATATGTGTATGTATGTGTTTATGTGTTTGTATGTGTTTGTGTATATACTGTATGCTGTGTGTATACTGTATATGTGTTTTTGTGTATATATGTGTATGTATGTGTTTATGTGTATATACAGTATGTGTATGTGGACCCCGTTCTCGGATGGGGGCTGAGCTGCTGCTGATCTGTGTTCTGAATGCAACATTACAGTCAGTGCTGCCGAATAGAGCGCAGAGCGGCTCCCGAGTCCCGTCATCAGCATCACATGACATATCATGTCCGTGACGCTGATCACTGATATCAGGCTTCAGGAGCTGCTCTGCGCTATATGCAGCAGCGCTGACTGTGCTGCTGCATTCATAACACAGAGCCAGAAGGTAAGTAATCAGGAGGGTTAGTGGTAGGCTTTATGTGGAGGGGGAGGGGAGTAGCATAGGCAAACGCAGGGGGGGTTTCCGTCTGCCTGGAAACCCCCTCCCCAGCCCACACCATGACTACAATAGAAATAGTAATAAAATAGAATTTTACAAGTGCTGCATGTTACTCTCACTATCACAGATGAAATAATTAGCACTACCTGTGGATCTTTTAACATGTATCAGCCAGTAATAAATAACCTGTGCACCAACTAGGAGATCTGGAAAACATTCACTGTTAGGGATGTGCTGCTATAGAGCCCAATATGTACATATATGTCCAGGGGAGTGATAGGTTGCTCCCAGACTCCCGGACTTGCACTAATACTCTGTAATGGTGCCCACATCTAAAATAAAAACATTCAGCTTAGGCAGGATGGCCCTACTGCCACATTTAATGGCTTATTGTGATCGCTGGTCCTGTACATGCTGGAATTATGACACACAATACATTTTTTAGGACTCATATTAAAGCTGGTTAAGTGCTAATTCTACCCTCTTCATGGACTGGCCACACACTCTAAAATCAAGCCTTTGGAACCCCCCCTCTAGAAATCCTGCGTTTGCCACTGGGTAGGCTCCGTGTGACTTGGTGGGGGCACCCACAACTTAGTTGCCCGAGGGCCCCCACAAGCCTTAATCCGGTCCTGGAACTGACTGAAAACGCATTGCGAATTCAGGCAATATCACAGGGTTTTATTAAAAATCCCTTGCAGGGACAGAGCTCACGATAAAGCTCTGGGCCTGATTCAGAGCCGGACGCTATTTGCGGTCGTTCGTTCTGAAAAAAGGGGTGGCTATTTAAATGAACCGTTCGCTCTTTGCGGTCTGTTCAGGCCTCTATGTCTGAACGAGCGAACAAAACTTGCGGTCGTTTTTTTGGAAACTACGCACCCTGGCCGCTCGCATCCTACATCATGTCCGCTATTTATTAGATTAATCGAGTACATCGACCAGCGTATGAATTGCTCGCTATTCTTGTAGTTGGTTTTTCCTACCGCAATCTTGCGAGCAGTTCTGACTATAAAATAACCCAGTGACGTGGTCAATGACGCTGCTGTATTAATTATGCACACCCATTAAACGCCCATTTTGACCTTTAAGCACGCCTGCGTTCGGATCTCCACTCCCCGTTTTCAGGCACCTTCCCCTGTTACCACCCACATACGCCTCCTCCTGTCACTCAAAATAGCAGGCATTCGCTATTTAGCGAACAAAAGATTTTCGGCCGCACTGACTGGTTCGCGCATGCGTATTACGATCCGTACGCATGCACAGTTGGGCAAACATCGCTCGGAACGAACGAGCGGCCGTTTACGAGCGGCTCTGAATCAGGCCCTCTGTCCCTGCGAATCCCCTCCGCAGCCTTATCACTGTATTTTTCAGAAAAAATACAGTGATGAGGTGCCGCGCATGCACCGACTGGCCGCCGCAACCCCCCTTCCCCGTTGATTTCACTTACCTCCGGTCAGGTCATCGGTGCTCCGGTGATGTCCTCCATGGCTCTGGTCAGCTGGTCTTCCATCCTGCACTGTGACCTGGTCAGCTGTTCTATGCAGCAGCTGACCGGGTCACAGTGCAGGATGGGAAACCAGCTGACTGGAGCCACGGAGTACATCACCAGAGCACTGATCACTGGTCCCTGGACTTAGATAAGGTTTTTTTTGCTATTTTAGTTTTTGCAGTGATCAGCTTGCTGTCTGTTTAGACCACACAGCTGATCACTGGGAGCTGGCTGCCATCTCTGCTCTGCCTGTTAGAGCAGAGCAGGAGTCCGGTAACCGGGGAAGACCGTGGATAACACCACCTCCAGATGGCGTTATTATCACAGGGCTTCCCCCGGTATTTTTTCACATTTTATTTTTAGTAAATTCCAGGCAGATCGCATTTCTCATTACAATTATGGGAAATGCGATCTGCTTACTAAAATTATGTGATAATTAGGGCTTGGAGTAGAATTTTACGAATTCTACTCCAGTTGCTCTGTTGTAAATTTAGGTGAAACTAAAATAATGTGAAATGGGTGTGAAAACACCCTTTTTCACTTTATTTTAGTAAAAATAATGTTAATAAATAGAGCCCCAAGTAACTGGATGAACTGGCTTGATATAAATAGCACTATATACGTTCTTCACACCACTACTTATATCAGATAGCTGAGAAATATTATGCCACTTTTCAAATGTCAATAATATCGTTCCTAATATGATATAATAATCACATCAGTGATTCTAATGAAATTCAACATACTTATTAAACCAAATAGGTTTAAATAGTATGTTTAACGAGTGTCACTATAGAATTAAATGCTCTCGCTACTGATGTGATTATTAAATGATATTAGGAATGATATTATTGACATTTGAAAAGTGGCATAATATTTCTCAGCTATCTGATATAAGTAGTGGTGTGAAGAACGTATATAGTGCTATTTATATCAAGCCAGTTCATACAGTTACTTGAAGAGTAACATCTATAAAAGTTCAGAAAGAGATTTACTATATATTGTCCAGACACTAATAGAATGGAGAGGAAAGTATTAGATACACTCCTAATTGATTAAGGAGAGATATGTATCATGGACTCCCACAGATATAACCTAAATGAAACATGATATTTAAGATCAATATATAATAAAAAGGTTGGTGGTACTAATATTGAAGAGACAAGTAAATATATTCAATATATACTTACTCCTCACATGGAATTGTGGAACATCTTATGGTCATTAACATATCTGGGCTTATAATAGATATAAACCTCTAATCAGGATATCTGAGAAAGTTAATTTGAATAATTTTATGATGTACATATAATAAAATAAGCAATGTTTATCCAACAAGACGGTCATTAAGAGAACAAGCAAATAATAAAGAGTTTCTTAATTGGAGAGAAATGTATAACATAATAATATATACAACAAGGGTTTATAGTCATAATTGTATTTCACATAAACACAATTTGCAAATTTTTTAAATTATTTTCAATATTTCGCCGTTATAATTAATTTACTAAAAGTTAAGTTTCAGAACAATAGCCAGAATTCTATCTAAATATAGAATTATGATAAATATATAATCTGTGTGTGCCCTACATGAGAATAATTTGTTTCTTCCTTTTCCTTGTGAATTATATGTTATTTAATCTTAGGTGCACCTCCCCATATGAAATAAGTGGGTATAAAGCCTAAAAGTAAAAGGGGATATATATATATATACATATATATATATATATTATATAGTTCCTATGTGGATATAAACCTTTTTGTGTTTTGAGTATATCAGTAATTATCCCACCTGATTCCATAGACAGAAATCCTTAAAACATGACCTGTTAGGAAAACATGAGGGTTGAGGTTGAGAACCCCTGGTCTAGTGCATGAAGGCAGGGGAACTGCAATAGAAACTGGTGCAAACTGACTTTTTTGGCATTCACACCTTCCACGATACACACCTTAAATGATTGTGGCCAAAAGAAGACAACACAAAACGCGTTGTCACGCTGTGGTATAAACACCATAGGATATATTTACTAAAGTGAGAGTTTTTAGAAATGGAGATGTTGCCCATAGCAACCAATCAGATTCTACTTAACATTTAACTAGCACCTTCTAGAAGATAAGAGCTAGAGTCTGATTGGCTGCCATGGGCAACATCTCCACTTCTAAAAACTCTCAATTTAGTAAATATACCACCATATGTCTTTCTGGCAGGGCAACAGGGAGATTGCTAAACTCTCTCACCCTTTATTTAGGCAGTATCCCTTTACATTCCAGGAGAGTCTTCAAGTACGATTACATTTAATCCCAATAAACAAGTTGAGGTCAGGCCCAGACTGAACCTTTGTGCTTCCCTATGCCATATTTGAACTAACTCCTTCTCCCCCCATCGTCACTGAGTTCCATGTACACAACCCCCTGCACATTTTGTATGTATAATAACATCAATAATTGATTATTGTTTTTTATGCCTGTAACCTTTGAGAGCTACAGTGGAGAAATTGTCCATAGCAACCAATCAACTTCTAATTATAATTTATCTAGCATAGTCCATATAATGACAATTAGAAGCTGACTGTTGCTATGGACAGATTCTTCACTTTATCTCTTTTTCAATGGCTTGATACTGTTACGAATCTAGGAGAGTATTCACCTTTGACTTAAGGCAATAGTGCTGCGGATTATATGAATGCGATTGGGAATGATGAATTGATAGTCCTAGATGGAGGTGGACTGAATGTCCCAGTTGCAGCCCTGAGGGCCGATGAATACTTAAAAAGAAAGAATAGGAGAATACCACTTTGCGCTTGTAGATATAGTAATATAATATAACTTATCTTATGCGATATCCCAATATATGAGAACCGGAGAACCTCTTCACAATAAATCCTCACTGTGATAAATGGGAGGTGTGTACTCCGGTGGTAACAATTTTGTTATAGAAGAGATCGGTCATTTATGCCAAAATTTGATAACATGGTTTTATAGAGATGTTAATCACTATTACACACACATATCCCCCATTTAACATGTATGATTTTTAACATTGGAGGTTTTCGTGAGGACTATCCATCCAATACCGGAAGTAAGAGCCGGAGCGGATGTTTAGATTAGCCGCAATTAGATGTGTACACAAACGCAGGAGTGCAGCTGAGACTGCAGAAATATGTCATATGCAGACGTACACAGTGCAGGAGTGTGGCTGAGAACGCTGGGATGTATTATATGCAGATGGTGTACACAGCGCAGGAGCGTGGCTGAGAACGCTGGGATGTTGTAGTATGCAGATGGTGTACACAGTGCAGGAGTGTAGCTGAGAACGCTGGGATGTATTATATGCATATGGTGTACACAGCGCAGGAGTGTGGCTGAGAACGATGGGATGTTGTGGTAAGCAGATGGTGTACACAGAGCAGGAGTGTGGCTGAGAATGCTGGGATGTATTTTATGCAGATGGTATACACAGCGCAGGAGTGTGGGTGAGAACGCTAGGATTTATTATATGCAGATGGTGTACACAGTGCAGGAGTGTGGTTGAGAACGATGGGATGTATTATATGCAGATGGTGTACACAGCGCAGGAGTGTGGCTGAGAACACTGGGATGTATTATATGCAGATGGTGTACACAGAGCAGGAGTGTGGCTGAGAATGCTGGGATGTGTTATATGCAGATAGTGTACACAGTGCAGGAGTGTGGCTGAGAACGCTGGGATGTTGTAGTATGCAGATGGTGTACACAGCGCAGGAGTGTGGCTGAGAACGCTGGGATGTATTATATGCAGATGGTGTACACAGTGCAGGAGTGTGGCTGAGAACGCTGGGATGTATTATATGCAGATGGTGTACACAGTGCCGGAGTGTAGCTGAGAATGCTGGAATGTATTATATCTATGCAGATGGTGTACACAGCGCAGGAGCGTGGCTGAGAACGATGGGATGTATTATATGCAGATGTGTACACAGCGCTGGAGGGTGGCTGAGAACGTTGGGATGTTGTAGTAAGCAGATGGTGTACACAGAGCAGGAGTGTGGCTGAGAACGCTGGGATGTATTTTATGCAGATGGTATACACAGCGCAGGAGTGTGTCTGAGAACGCTAGGATTTATTATATGCAGATGGTGTACACAGTGCAGGAGTGTGGCTGAGAACGCTGGGATGTATTATATGCAGATGGTGTACACAGCGCAGGAGTGTGGTTGAGAACGATGGGATGTATTATATGCAGATGGTGTACACAGCGCAGGAGTGTGGCTGAGAACACTGGGATGTATTATATGCAGATGGTGTACACAGAGCAGGAGTGTGGCTGAGAACACTAGGATGTATTATATGCAGATGGTGTACACAGTGCAGGAGTGTGGTTGAGAACGATGGGATGTATTATATGCAGATGGTGTACACAGCGCAGGAGTGTGGCTAAGAACACTGGGATGTATTATATGCAGATGGTGTACACAGAGCAGGAGTGTGGCTGAGAACACTGGGATGTATTATATGCAGATGGTGTACACAGCGCAGCAGCGTGGCTGAGAACGCTGGGATGTTGTAGTATGCAGATAGTGTACACAGAGCAGGAGTGTGGCTGAGAACACTGGGATGTATTATATGCAGATGGTGTACACAGCGCAGCAGCGTGGCTGAGAACGCTGGGATGTATTATATGCAGATGGTGTACACAGAGCAGGAGCGTAGCTGAGAACACTAGGATGTATTATATGCAGATGGTGTACACAGCGCAGGAGTGTGGCTGAGAACACAAAGGATGTATTATATGCAGATGGTGTACAGAGCAGGAGCGTGGCTGAGAACACTAGGATGTATTATATGCAGATGGTGTACACAGCGCAGGAGTGTGGCTGAGAACGCTGGGATGTTGTAGTATGCAGATGGTGTACACAGAGCAGGAGCGTGGCTGAAAGAGCCAAGATGTCATGGCTGACACGAAAGCAACGTAGGAGTGCGGCTGAGACCATACTTGCCGACATTCAGCTCCCTCCTTCCGGGCGGGGGCTGAATGTCAGCTTACCACGGGGGGCGTGGCCGCACTATAACGCCGTTGCGGGGGCGTGGCCAGTGCGGGCCGGGGGTGTGGCCGCGAGATCGCGTCATCGCCCCCTCATCACAATGCCGCAGTAAATGGCATTGTAGAGCGGGGGGCGGGGCCACGATGACGCGATTCAGCGTGAATCGCGTCACCGGGCCTCCCCGCTGCGGGGGTTTCCCTAGTAACTCTGCAGGGGGGTAGGGAGGGATGGCGGCTTGCGGGAGGCTTGCCTGCCTTCCCTGGGGGCCGGGAGCGGCACTCGAAAATCGGGAGACTCCCGGCCAAATCGGGAGGGTAGGCAAGCCTGAGCTGAGACTGAGAAACAAACATACGTGGAGGCTTGGAAACTGGAACACTCACAGGAGCAAGAATCCCCACATAGGAACCGGAAGCACGTACAGGACGCTATCATCGGCATCTGAGCAAGGACCAGCGGGAGAGAAAAAGGAAGAAGAGACCATTCCAAGCAGAGCAGAGATGATGGAGAGCCAGGTAAGAGGATCTACAGAGAGGCGGCCCCGTCTTCAGTGGCAAACGCAGGATTTCTAGAAGGGGGTTTCCAAATGCTTGATTTTAGAGTGAGAGGGGCCTGTCCATGAAGAGGCCATAATTAGCATTTATCCAGCTTTAATATATTACTTACAAAGTATATTGTGTGTCATAATTCCAGCATATACAGGACCAGCAATCACAGTAACTCATTAGATTCGGCAGTAGGTCCATCCTGCTTGAGCTGAATGTTTTTATTTCAGATGTGGGCACCATTCCTGAGCATGGGAGCAAGTCTGGGAGTCTGAGGGAGCAGCAGAAGAACTTAGCACTGCCCTGGACATATATGTACATATCCGTCTCCTTATGTACTGGATAGTGTATTATTATACAGTATTAATAATTAACCCTATAGATGGTCTATAGCAGTGCACCCCTAACAGTGCATGTTTTCCACATCTAGTTGGTATATTTATTACTGGCTGACACATTTTAAAAGATCTACAGGTTGTGCTATTAATTTAATTTGTGATACTGAGAAGAACATGCAGCACTAGTAACATTCTATTATATTACTATATCTATTGTGGTCATGGTGTGTGTGCTGGGGAGGGGGGTTTCCAGGCAGATGGAAACCCCCCCCTGCGTTTGCCTATGGTCTTCCAGCATCAACCCCGCAAGAGCCACCCAGAGCAGCGCCATCCATGCCGTAAAAGCGGTCTAGAACAGCAGTCATTATAAAGATAATCTGGATTTTTCTATAAAGTCACTGTAATTTTTTATTACTGTAATGGAGAGAATCATAGAATGGCTGTCACCTGTTCATTCATGAAACCACACCACTGAGATCCCTACAATTGTGCAGTTACTGGGGAGAGATGTATTAAACCTTGGAGAGAGATAACATATACCAACCGAACCAATCAGCTTCTGTCATTTTGTCAAACACAGCCTGTACAATTGCAGTTAGGAGCTGATTGGTTGGTACTTTTATCTGTCTCCAAGGTTCAATATATCTCCCCAAATCCATCCCGAAAAACAGACATTTTTCGGGAGCAACCTGATATTGATACCTGATATTGACAAATTTTAACGCTGAAGACAAACTTATAGCTCCCTATAAAAGAAAATACATCCATTAATATTGGAATAACTGGCTCAGTGGGAATGTACATCTGTATTTGTATTTTATTTGGGCTTCAAATATAAAATATATTTATTGGCTCAAACAGCAGCAAATTGAAAGTATTTTGATAGAATACTGTGATCCCGTTCTTCAATATTCAGTACATCTGACATGTAAGAGTTCATATACAGTAACTTCTGTGAATTAAATATTTTGTTGGGTAGAATGCCCTGGGGCAAAGGATGGATTGTAGACTCCCATTACTGAGACCAGTGTCTCTGATAAACAACAAATTGACAAGAATAAGTTTGTACAGTAGATGTTTGATTGTGGTGACTATGGGGACAGGATATTAAATACAGACACAATTTTATCACATTACTAAGATGATAGCAAACAGTGCTGGATTAGAGCGCCCACCAGAAAATACAATTACCAGCAACCACTGTCAGGAATAATATATTTTATGTAGCGCATTAATTTTGCACCATAAAAGTTCTATAATCTACATTGGGCATATTTTGTTAATAGTTATGTGATATCAGAAGGCAATAAAGCAGTTTTTTCATGCTCATCTGTATCAAACATGCAACAGTAATATAGACTTGGTAATCATAAATGACCACAGAGACTCATGCTATTCACTTCACTAAGCAAGGCTGGGTACACACCAGTGGCGGAACTCCCGGAGACAATGGAGTAATTTGCCGCCGGGCGCCAGCCCTGAAGGGGGCACATGGCTCCATTGTCCCCCGGCCGTTCCGGGCCCTGCGCTCCACCTCCATTGCCATAACTACAGGCAGTGTGCACCCTCCATATGCCGGGCGCCCGGCTCCTTCTCTTCTCCCCCTCGGCGCCAGCGGCAGCCGGAGCTCACTCCTGAGCTCTGGCTGTCGGGTCCCGCAGTGCACTATTGGAGTGACGCCATGACGTCAGTCCCATAGTTCCGAGGAGCGGGCACCGGGGACGGACGGCAGCAGCACTGGAGCGGGGTTCAAGGTTTTTTTGTGTGTGTGCCCGTGCAGGAGGGGGGTGCTCACTACAGGGGGCATTACTGGGGTTTACTATAGGGGACATTGCTTGGCTTACTACAGGGGGCACTACTGGGGCTTACTACAGGGTGCACTACTGGGGCTCACTAAGGGGCATTACTGGAGGCACTACTGGGGCTTACTACTGGGGTCACTAGAGGGGCTTACTACTTGAGGCACTACAGGGGGCTTACTACTGGGGGCATTACAAGGGGCTTACTACTGGGGGCACTACAGGGGCCTTACTACTGGGGGGCACTATTGGGAGCACTACAACTGGGGGCACTACAGGGGCCCTTACTGCTGGGGGCACTGCATAGGGGCACAACTACTGGGGGTACTGCATAGGGGACCATTACTGGGGGGCACTACATAGGCGGGCACTGCGTAGGGGGACTTGTACAGAGGGCACTGTACAGGGGGACCACTACTGGGGGAACTGCATAGGGGGGCGACGACATGGTTCATTTTATTTTTTTTGGGGGGGGGGTACCAGCATTTATCTTGCTTCCGGGCACCTGGGATGAAGTTACGCCACTGGTACACACGGAACAACTTGAACAACCATAGATATAGTTGATAGATTTCCCTCCAACTTTCTGTAGTGCAGATCAAACGATTTTGGTTGTACACACTGATAGATATCTCTGATAGATATTTCAGTGAAGCTATCTTTTTATAGGCAAACCTTTACAAAATCATCCAAGTCGGCCTGCATGCAGGAAAGACCATAGATATCGTTATCGTTCATGTGGGAATGCGCATCATTGGTTGTTGTCAGGTTGGTGATTGCAAACCAGTGAACGATATGAACGATATCGTTCAATTCGCTCATAAAAGTCGTACCGTGTGTACGCACCTTTAAGGTGCATATACACACGTAAAGATTTCCTGTCCAACCATCCAACTAGTTGATTAGTTGGAAACTTGGAATGAATATCTGGTAAGGTATGAAAGCAAATGACAATCAGCAATTTGCTCCCAAATGCTGGAAAATGGACAAAAACTGTTGTTTGAACAAATTGTTTAGATCAAACATTTAACAAACTTCTCTGACGACCATTTTCATCTGTTTTCTGGCATTTAGGAGCAAAGTGCTGATCATCAGTTACTCCTATACGTTACCAGATTTTCATTCCAACCAATTAACTAGTTGGATGGTTGGACAGAAAATCTTTACGTGTGTATGCAGCATTACTATTGGGTAGGATATATAATGCAGCTATCGGTAATCAATACTTAGTAGAGAACAAGCATGGACATGAATCCAGACTTGATTTTCACAGAAACATGACTGACTTCAGACATACTAAAAGCTCATTTCTAATTGGTGGCTGTAGTCAGGGCTGCCAAGAGAGCTGGTACTTATGGGGCATTGCCAAACATTGGGATGTGCCCATGCCCTGGGGGTGTGTATACCGTTATCCCTCTGTGGCACACCCAGGATCCAGAGAGGCCTATGTACTTAACAACCATCCAACCCCCGACTCTGTGGGCCTGGATTGAATTCCTAAATGCAACGTTAGTTTTATTATTATAATTTAACTAAACACTTTCAGTTTAGAGACAGTGGGCAATAAAGAAATACAATATTACTTGCCTACATATCAGTGGGAGGAACGCGCTTCCTCTATCTTCTATACTGATATATTTTAGAAATGAATGTACTGTTCTTGACATCTCCTAGTTTTGGTTAGTTTACTAAAGGTTTCATGGAGGTGTTTGGGACGTTATAATTGCACCAAAACTCACATGCGGTGATAAAATGATCGCATGCATTTATTATTGTTGGGGCACCGGGACGGAGATTCCACAAAAGCCCTGTCCTGGTAAATGCCTAGAAGCAAGTATTAGCTGTCAGTAATATTTTGCTCCTAAGTTCAGACCCTGTGCACATACTGAACATGATTCCCCTCTGCAAAAATATGCAATGGAATAGTCCATAGGCTGACGGTGCTTTCGCTTTCCGGAGTTCGGAAGATCTGTCAGTTTAGCAGACTGCATAGAAGCCTATATATATTGGCTGCGGTCCCTCCTTGTTACATTCCTGAGGATGCATAGATTTTGCAGGGGGATTTCCCACAATATAACTTTAACAAATTTGCCCCTATGTGTTTCTTTAATGAGAATACCTTATAATTTATTGGTAGTGTTTTTCTTGTTGGTGTACCTAGGTGACCCATAGTGGGTGACCATTGTACCAGCAGATGCTTGGGGCTGGTAATAAAAAAATGAATTGTCTTTATAACAACGCTGACACCATCCACTTCATCAACTTACATCATCTAAGGTTGCAAAGGAGAATTTGACCTGTGTCCAAAAAACTTTTATAAGGAGAGTTAACTTGGACTGTACAAAATGATTATTGGATCATGACAGACAATTGGATTGTAACAGAGTGGGCGAGATGTATCAAACCCAAAGCAACTAATCCGCTTCTATATGTCAATTCAAAGACAGTCCTAGTTAAATGATAGTTAGAAGCGGATTGGTTGCTTTGGACAATGTCTCCATTTTTTTCTCTCTCCAAGGGTTCAATTTACTAAGCAGTGTTAGGAGTTGAGTGAAAAGTGATAAGAAAGTGATAAGGTGCCAGCCAATCAGCTCCCAACTGTCATTTTTCAAACACAGCCTGTGAGATGACAGTTGGGAGCTGATTGGCTGGTACCTTATCACTTTCTTATCACAATAAATAAGCACATAGGGCGAGATGTACTAAGCATCGTATCCGCGGTATGGTACATCCCGCCTCTTATCAGGTACATATTGCTGTTGATTAGGGGTCATCCCGATACGAAGCACATAGGCTTCATTTGGTAACACAAGCTAAAGATGCATTTTCAGGGGTTTTACTGCATTTTTCATTTTAGTACATCCCACCCATAGCCTATTAGACCAACTAAACATTAGTGATGTAAGAACCCTTTGAAAATGGTGTGGGAATATGTCTGTGTGTGCATGTGCGTGTATGTGTGTGTGTGTGCATGTGCGTGGGTAATGGGGGGCAATCTTTAGGAAAAAATTTAAAAAAAAATGCATATTTTTTAACTGAAAAAAAAAAAAAAGATTTCTACCTGGTTGTTAGATCCAGTAATGACACTAGTGACACTAATGTTATATTATAATGTGCCTTAAAGAAAAACAAAACATTTGTGTTGTTTTGAGTGAGAAATGAATGGCGTGGAAATTTCAGTTGCCACCTCAAGACGGCATAATAATTAGACACACAAAAGAGGGGAAGATTCTGTGACATCCTGATTGCTCTTTAGCACAATAAAATAAAAGAAGAATTGAGTTGTAAGATGCCACATTTCAAGGTTAGGGGAAGTTGAAAAATACAGAGTACCCATCAACTCACCAAGCAGCTGCTCAATTCAGGAAAAAAAAATGAGCCAGGATTGGATTTTCAAGCAAAGATATTGATGTTTTTTCAGAGCAAAGGGACCTGGGAGTTGTAACGGATAAAACATTAGACCTGTCAGGAGCCGCGGAAGCAACACGAGCGATTAAATATATTTATTGGAATATTGAGAGCAAGGCTCCTGGGTTGGATTTTACAATACACAGAAAATTAGCCGGGTGCCAGTGCAGAATAGTTATGGTATGGTGGGGGCTGGGGGATGAAAAATATCCACAATGTTTTGCAAAAAAGGGATATCATACCGGTGGTTCAATTAACCTTCATTGCACCAATATGTTTCTTCCTTCTAAGCAGTGACCAGTGTCTAAAGGTAAAAAGTGATAATGAGAAGCTGAGTTTAGACATAGGGAGGCTCACATTCTGTACATCGGCCCTGTTGATGCGTTATTATGCACGGTAGCTAGATATATGGTTAAACAGGATTGTGACAGGAGGGCTGGTGTCATTACTGCAGGTTATGCACAGCCGAAAGTGGTTGAGTACAATGTAGCCTAACTGTAGCTGTCCGTCTCAGCTGTGAATGACAATATACCGTGTTGTGTTTCTTGACAGTCATGGGCACCGCTATTGAAGGAATGTGCAGACCGTGTTATATGGTAGTTTAATAGGAATCCTATGCAAAGTTCATAGACTTCAACAAGAAGTTGCCTGGACAGCTGCAAAAGCCTATAGCGCACTCTAGTGACCTAAATGTTAAATTAATTACAGTATTGTGTTTGATACGTAGTTGCCAACCTTTGTTCATGTGACATACATCCCAACAAGATTCACCACCTATTAAAGCAGGGATGGGGAACCTCAGGCCCGGGGGCCATATAAGGCCCGCAGAATCATTTGGTCTGGCCCTCTGAGCTTTTTCTGCTAGCCTCATCTGGCTAGCATGGTTCCCAGATTGGCACCCTGCAGCCAGAATCTATGCAGCAGTGCCATCTGGAGCGTCCTTAGGACGCTTCAGACGGTCACACCGCTGCCCTTACAGCTCCCCGAAGCTTCCTTGGGATTGCAGTAATCACTGGTGATTGAGGCCCCGCCCTGTGTGATGTCACATGGAGGGGGCGTGGCCTGCACCGGGCCCGCAAATAATGTTATTTATATCAAAATGGCCCTCGGCAGAAAAAAGGTTCCCCACCCCTGTATTAAAGCATTGTTAAAAAAAATATACAATATTTTTGTAAATATCATTTGGCGCATGTACCAATAATATGATCAGTTCACATTTAATCACTATTGCATATTTTCAACTTATATGGCCAGTTTTCCCTTATTGCCCATACATTATCAAACACATTTAGCCTGTGTCATGAGAAATGGGTTAAAGATCTCTGCTATAGTTCTAGCACTTCCTGCTCACTCATTTTTTTGGAGGGTTGACCTCCCCAAAGAACCATTTTAGAAGATCCTTTTATTTGCCTCATGAACCCAGGGCCGCCTAGGTAAATTCTTCAGATTGTGAAGCTGTTGCTTTGTGCGGAATTGCTGGATAATTTGAAAAGAAAAAAAATGTCAATGAAGGGGATATATATTGGACTGATAAACCTTTGTGCACAAAGCAGAAGAAAGTGAAAGGTCACTCTCCAACACATCGCTTCCCCTGGCGCACTCTTTAATTTCAGCCCATTGTATCCCACACAATACAGCCACAACAAACGGCAAATAGATACATTACCCAGAGCCCAGCAGTGTTTGGGAGAAAGTCCTTATCATACTGAGTGGAAAGGTCTGATACAAAATAACGATAATAATCTCTTCTTCTATATTTATACATCACATTTTATCTGGGGAGACGGCTGGCAAGAGGTAAAACTATTTATCCCAGATATCCTGCCATCAATAGCCATTACACGTGGATTCCACAAGATTTACACAGCCGCCATGTACATCCACTAATACAAGATACACACTGCACCCAACCAGTAATACAGGATTCACACACCCACCATGTACATCCACTAATACAGAATTCACACACTATGCGCATACACTAAAACAGTATTAACATTTAACACACCCACCGTGCACATCCACTAATACAGGGTTCACAAACCCACCGTGCACATCCACTAATACAGGATTCACACACCCACCGTGCACATCCACTAATACAGGATTCACACACCCACCGTGCACATCCACTAATACAGGGTTCACACACCCACCGTACACATCCACTAATACAGGGTTCACACACCCACCGTGCACATCCACTAATACAGGGTTCACACACCCACCGTGCACATCCACTAATACAGGGTTCACACACCCACCGTGCACATCCACTAATACAGGAATCACACACCCACCGTGCACATCCACTAATACAGGGTTCACACACCCACCGTGCACATCCACTAATACAGGATTCACACACCCACCGTGTACATCCACTAATATAGGATTCACACACTTTGCACAACCACTAATACAGGATTCACACACACCGTGTACATCCACTAATACAGGATTCACACACTTTGCACAACCACTAATACAGGATTCACACACACCGTGTACATCCACTAATACAGGATTCACACACTTTGCATAACCACTACTACAGAATTTACACATCCAGTCTATACAACCACTAATACAGTATTCACACACCCACTGTGTACATCCACTAATACAGCATTTACGCATGAAATCTGTACAATCACTATTACAGGATTCACACACTGCACACAACCAATAATAAGGAATGTACACTCTGCACACAACCAATAATAGGGAATGTATACACTGGGCACAACCACTGATACAGGATGTACACACCCACTGTGTACATCTATTAATACTGCATTTACACCTCCAATCTGTATAACCATTGATACAGGATTCAAACACTGTGCCTGATTCAGCTTGGATCGCAACTGCTAATACGCACGCAATCGGCCGATTGTTCCGTACCGCGCATGCGTATGCATAGCAGTGCGCGTGCGTGAACCGGCCACTGCAAGCGGGACTGCAATCGCAGTGACTACGCAAACCCATCTCAGAGTGAATGACAGGAAGTGCCATTTGTGGGTGGTAATGAGGAAGGTGGTCGATGAAACGCATGCATGCCAGTGCGTTTGAACGCCGTTTCATGGGCGTGCATAAATTATCCGCTGCAATGCCTTACGCAGCTTGAGGCCTCATAGCGTGTGATGAAGTTAGCAATTACTGAGTAAGGTCAGAGCTTGTGCAAGTGTGCGTGAGGCTGCGATGGTACTCGATTGTACCGATGGTTTTGCAGTCTTGCTAAACATTACGGATGTGTGTAAGGTAAAGTGGGCGTCCTTATGTAGTGCTGCGATGGCATAGCGATTAGCATACTATCGCAGTGAGACTGTGAGCGTAATTGCAATTGCATTCACAGTTGCGATCAGGCCCACTGTGCACAACCACTAATACAGGATATACACAGTACACACCCTCTGTGTGCTACCACTAATACAGGATGTACACAACTACTGTGTAACTGTAAAACCACTAATACAGTATGTACATACCCACTGTACTGCCACTAATATAGGATATAGACAACTACTGTGCAAAACCACTAATACAGTATGTACATACCCACTGTACTGCCACTAATATAGGATATAGACAACTACTGTGCAAAACCACTAATACAGTATGTACTTATCAACTTTCCCTGAGACCAGGGCCGCCATCAGGGGGGGACTGCTAGGCCTGGAGTCCCGGGCCCGGACACTCGGGGGGCCCGCCCGCTACCACCCCCCTGCTCCTGCACAATAGTGACTGCCTGCCCACTCCTGTCACCTCGATAGTGAGTGACAGGCCCAGCCTGGGGCCCACTCCTAACAGACAGCCACCCACTACTAACCTCCGTCACCATACAATATGTACCCAGCCGTTGGCATCGTCCTGCTCTGCCTCCTACCTAAGCAGCAATAAAGTTTTGCTTGTGACTCTGAGCCGGCGCAGCGTGACGTCATGGCGTTGCGACGCTGGTTGAGAAAGGAGCTGGGACGCTGCGTGTGCGTGTGGTGTGAGGACTGAAGAGCCGGAGCAGCCAGAACAGAAGAAGGAGCGAGGTTAGTAAAGTAAGTGATTCTTCTTGCATTATTGCAGCATGTCAGGTGTTGCAGATGTGGGGAGTGCAACTGGCTAGGTGGCTGTTTTGTTATTCGGTTACTTTCTCACAGCCAGTGGGGAAGGGGGGATGTGGGGTGGGGGAGCAGGGGAAGGGAGGCTTAAGTGGGGGTTGGGGGGGGAGGCTGCCAATTTTGTTAGTCCCAGGCCCCACAATTCCTGATGGCAGCCCTGCCTGGGACAAATACATGTTGAAAGTTTGTACCTGGAAATGTTCCTGTCTGTGTTTTCCCAAATCTCAATATTCTTCTCTCTTTAGTTATACCGAGAGCAGGAAAGTCATTGGGAAAATACTGTTCTATGTTCTATATTTGTATATAGTGGGAGACAGAAAAGGGCATTTATGGAGGCGCATTATTTATATGAGATTCAGGGGAAGAATATAAAGATGTAAATTCATGTAGGGAATGGCCCATAAGTGATATTAGACTGGACTTTGTGACATTTTGGTTGTTTCCACCACCAGCATGTGGCAAACATATAGGTACATGGGTGTAAAATGCAGGATAGCACTTTGTGATGGTAAATGGTCTCTAGTGAGTATTTTTGCACCATATTTGCCTACTCTTCTGAAATATCTGGGAGACATCTGAAATGTGGGGTCCTCCTGGACTCCTGGGAGAGCAGGGAACACTCCCAAATTCCACCCACTTCCTTAACAACAAAAACATGTTTCATGGTAAAACAGATGTGGGAAAGTCAGACATTTTGGTGCATTTCCAGCTAATGACAATGCTTGGCCTATGTTCCTGATACAAACTGTTAGCAAGCTTGATGTATTTGTACCTGTTACATAGGGGGTTCCTGCTGCTGTGCATTACTCATAGCTTCCAACTGTTCCTATATTGGTGTGATGAAGAACCGAATAATTATATTTTTTGGGCTTCTAGGTTTATGGCTTCAGATTGAGCACCAGTCTTTGCGGTTTCTGCTAGGGTCCGTTGGATAGGCTTCAGAGGTATGAAAAGGTGGCATTCTTTTTGTCCTAAACTTAGACTGTTGGAGTCCACTTTGAAGTTGTGATTCGATATCATCAATGATTTCTTGAGAGTGATGTCGGCCTGGCCCTCGTGTAGACTCTTTTGGTCTTTCATTTGTACCTCACAGTTTTGCAGTAGCTGAGAGTGATGTCGGCCTGGCCCTCGTGTAGACTCATTTGGTCATTAATTTGTACCTCACAGTTCTGCAGTAGCTTTATCTGTAGTGGCCAATGATGGCCGTGTGGTTCCTCATGTGGGAATTCAATTTTGTTTTAGTTATCTGTATACGCCTGGCATGGTACATTTAACGGAGGAGGGTTTGTCTTGTTTGTTGAGGATCTATTTAGGGAATGGGTTTTATAGGGGTATTTTTTGTATGGTGGCGGTGCGGCGGTTCTAAGTGCAGAACCTTGCTGTGGCGGAAAAGAACGGCAGGTCACCAGTCCGGGTGCAATTATTTAGTCGAGGTGCGCTCCCTTCGTTGACTGGTAGTTGGCTGTACCAACCTAACGGGGGGCAGTATCATTACCCAAACTAGTGAGTAGTCAAGGTAGAAGGTGAGTGATACCTTTTGTTGCTTATAGGGGTTTCTATAGTTATGGCGATATACGCCTGCTATGCCTGTTGTTTGTGTGTGGGCATTGCAGATTTGGCTGATTTCTTGCCGTCCTTTCTTTGCCACCATACATCCTTAATTAAATAAATAATAATAAATAAATTACTGCCGAATCTACATCTCAGTGTCTTTATTTACTTTAGTTTAAGGGTAAGTGTTTTGCCCACATGACACACCTCACCCGATAGACGGTTTAGAAGAACCGAATGATTAGCATAAGAAAAGAGGTAGTTTAAACCTCTAGAGGTAGTTTAAACCTCTAGTATGCAAATCTCTTGGTTAGGTAGCCTATAGCAAGTGGGGGCGTGTCTGATAGGGAAAGTTTATATAAGGGGTTAGAACTGTGGGCCAAAGCCTCTTTGTTTCCAGGTTTGCCCAGAGACAGAGCTAAATCATATTACTTGTGATTTGTGCTTGTCATTTATACTGTACTTTCATTTTCCTCTCACTGCATTTCTTGCTTTTCTTCTATTGTCTGTCATCTTCCTTCTAACTGTACCCTTCTTTCCTATTCTTACTGATTTGCATTGTATCGGTATAGTGTCCCTGTCCAGGTTAGCTGCCTGCCATGCCTCATCCCCGGCGCAGTGTTAGACCCCTCGTCCGCTTCCTTACCAGCGGTGCTTCCGTGGCCGAGCCAACAGACCGTGGGGAGGAGAGCCCGCAACCATGCCAGGCTCTAGTGAGTCCGGGCCCAGCCTCGGGTGCCGCTACCCCTGTAGCGAGTCGCGGGTGGGTGCACACCGTGCCCGAGGTGCGTGGGCCCATGCTCCCTCCCACGGTGCAGTGAAGTGCCTCCACTAAATGGCGGAGGTTCCACCGGGGACTTATAGCGCCTTCCAGGAGCGCATCGCGCTGCAGTAATAAATGCATGCTATGCCCCTTTCACAGCGGGCCACCCGCCATGTTAGGGGGAGGGGGCGGGGCTTAGCCACCATCTTGCAGGGAGCACCCTGCACACTAATTATGATAGGCAGGGGGGCCCTGTTCCTACCCCTGCAATGGATTCTGGCATGGGGGGGGAGCCTCTACCAGATCAGCAGGGACAAGGTTCCATTCTCAAGCTGGGGGGCAGATTGTACAGGCACAAGCCCTAGCAACCCATGCAGTGCCTGTTTTTCAGGTACCTTCTGCCCCTTCCCCCATTGCTACGCAGCCTGAGCCTTTAGCAATTGTTGCTGCCCTATCTAAATTGGCTGCAGCGTCTGGTCCCCTTCTTGCCGGCAGGCTCCACCCCAAGCCCCTCATTGGCACCCGTTAATAATAATTACGGGGGAGAACTAGGGGTGTCAGGCGTGGCTCAGTTGGGGCAGGCCTTGAGAATTTTAGCTCCTAGCCTGGTGCAGCAGGGCATTGATGGTGCCTCAGACGTTTCTGCGATACAACAAAGCGTTAGTCAGACCAGAGCAAGTGTGAGTCGTAGTGCTGCGGATGCGGCACCAGATGTCCTTCCATCTTTTTCAGATCATGATGCCGAGGACAGTGCACTGGACGGTGAGGATACTGGGGAAGGACCATCCAGGGGCGCTTCTGGCGCCAATACATCGGGTGCATCAGGTGGGTCTAGCTCAGACTCTAATTCCTTGACATCTTCTTTTTCCTCCTCTGTGTCCAATGCAGATAGTGTTAACAGAACACGCAAGTGAGCCGCAAAATATGCTAAGCTTGAGGCGCGGCGGCACTCCAGACGGAGGCATAGCATTCATAGGCGCAAATCAGTTCAGAAAGGGAAGGCAGGTATGGCGGGTGTTCATTGTGACAATACGGCGGTATTGCATGGCTTAAGGGTGACCTGTTGTACTAAATTCCGAAAAGGGGATTATGTAGATATGTTTGCCCTGATGGAAAAAGCGAAGAAGGCGTTTAAAGCGGCTAGGGCGAAAGTGGGTATTGGTTTGGAAGCATTCAAATCATACAATAACTGGTTAGCTGGTTTTTTGCGTTTTCTCTGCTTGTTACTTGGAGACGCGTCAGTACAGTGCCAGATTAAGGTCCAAATGGGCCTGGAGCTGAAATTTATGAAGGGCCTATTGTATACTTCCGCAGGGGTGTGACTAATGATGTGGGGGGCGAGACGTGTGTGTTGGGGAGTGGTCTGTACAGGGGGGTGGTTAGCACCATGATGGGCATAGCTAGCGCCTACCTACCACAACCCCAATGACCCTCCCCTCTTCGCATATATATTTGTGCCCCCCTCTCCCCCAGACACACACATGTATTTTAGTAGGCCAATAGTAGTCACCTATCGCATCACCTTTGTGCAGGCACAGGTGTAAGTATTGCTGTCTGTACTATACTACCTTTTACCCACTACCACTCCCATCCCTCAAACACTTAAGTACACATCATTCACATTCGCTCATCGACCCCATATTTCACCATCTGTAATCCCTCTCACCACCACTCCCTGGCCCTAATGCTGACTGATATACCCCTCACTCTCCATCATACCCTGACCACATAACAGACACAAATACCCCTCACTCACATAATACCCTGACCAAATAACAGACACAAATACCCCTCACTCACATCATTCCCTGACCACATAACAGACACACAAATACTCCTCACTCACATCATACCCTGACCACATAACAGACACACAAATACCCCTCACTCACATAATACCCTGACCACATAACAGACACATATACCCCTCACTCACATAATACCCTGACCACATAACAGACACATATACCCCTCACTCACATAATACCCTGACCACATAACAGACACAAATACCCCTCACTCACATCATACCCTGACCACATAACAGACACACAAATACCCCTCACTCACATAATACCCTGACCACATAACAGACACATATACCCCTCACTCACATAATACCCTGACCACATAACAGACACATATACCCCTCACTCACATAATACCCTGACCACATAACAGACACAAATACCCCTCACTCACATCATACCCTGACCACATAATAGACACAAATACCCCTCACTCACATCATACCCTGACCACATAACAGACACAAATACCCATCACTCACATCATTCCCTGACCTCATATCAGACACAAATACCCCTCACTCACACCATACCCTGACCACAGAAGACACAGATACCCCTCACTCACACCATACCCTGACCATATAACAGACACACAAATACCCCTCACTCATATCATACCCTGACCTCATATCAGACACAAAAATACCCCTCACTCACATCATGCCCTGACCACATAACAGACACAAATACCCCTCACTCACATCATTCCCTGACCACATACCATTTTTAAAATCTGACATAAAAAGAAAAACACCAAATTATATTTATAACATTTTAATTTCTTAAATTAAATGTTCCTACCTCTCAGTTGGGCCCGTTGTTATTCACTCCTCCTCCCGCTAGCTGCATTACGCAGAAGCTTCTCTGTTGCTGTCTTTCTGTCACCGGCCTGGGACACAGGGTAAGCCCGTTTTTAAAAGGGGGTTCACAAAATACAAAAGAAAAAATGGCACAAATACAGTATATAAATAAATACACAGGTAAATGGAATATATATTATGCTTGTAATAATAATGTTAGTGTAAATGCTATCTATCTAAATATATTAACCTCAAAAATTCTCATAGAGAAGGTAAATGGGGTAAAGTAATAATAAGTAACTGACAATTATCTATTCTGACGAAGCCCATTTACCTTCTAAGGTTTATATATTCAGATAGACAGCCTTTATTCTAATATTACTATTGCAGTCATAATATCGATTTTATTTATATTATTCTTTCCATCTTACATTATTTCTTTGTGTTAGCCTCCGTCATTTGATATGTCTGATTGTACCCCTCTTGGTCTGTATGTCCTGTATTGTTTATCCCCTCCCCCATAACTATATGTGTTGCACTAAGCTTCCCATCTCACCTGTATGTTCTGTCTTGTGCTACCCCCTCATCAGGGGCGTTTTAAGAGCGGAGGGGGCTCGTGTGCACTCCTCATGCGAGGCCCCCTCCTCTCTCTCTAGTGGCTGGCAGCCGACTAAATCGGCTGGCCAGCCACCGGAGTATTAGTAGACTCCGGGCACTAGAGTGTCCCCGGAGGCTACAGCGCATGCGCAGAATGCCGGAAAAATGGGCGCTGCGACCATTTTCCGGCGTTCTATGCATGCGCACTAGACTCCGGGCACACTCTAGTCTACTGCGCATGCGCAGAACACTGGAAAATGGTCATGGCGGCCATTTTTCCTGTGTTCTGAGCAGCAATGACACCCGACGCGGGACCTTGGACAGGTAAGTTTAAAAAAAATATGGGTGTAGTGTGTGCGGTGCGGGGCCCCCTGGAACCGGGGGCCCGTGTGCCCCGCACACACTGCACCCATTATAGATACGCCACTGCCTCTCATCTGTTTGTTCTGTATTGCACTACCCCCCTCATCTGTATGTTCTGTGTTGTATCCCCCTTCCTCCTCCTCCTGTGTCCATCATTATTTTCCCAAAGCCTCCTCTGTGTCCGTTATTATGTTCTCTCCCCCTCCACTATATCCATTAGTATGCCCCCCCAGTATCCATTATTATGTCCTCCCCTCTCTATTATTATGTCCCCCCCTTATGTCCATTATTATGTCTTCCCACCCTTTGTCCATTATTATGTACTCCCCTCTGTGTCCATTATTCTGTACCCCCCCTGTGTCCATTATGTCCCCCGTGTCCATTTTTATATTACCCCGTGTCCTTTATTATGCCCCCCCTCTGTGTCCATTAATACCCCCCCTCTGTCCATTATTATGCCCCCCGTGTTCTTTATTATGCCCCCTCTCCGTATACATTACCCACCCCTCTATGTACATTATTATGTCCCCCCTGTGTTCTTTATTATGCCCTGTCTCTGTGTCCATTATTAACCCCCCCTGTATGTCCATTATTATGCTTCCCCTCTGTGTCTATTGTTATGTCCCTCCATATGTGTGCATCATTACGTCCTCTCCCCTCTGTGTCCATTACTATGCCCCCCTCTCAGTGTACATTATGGTGTTCCTCCCCTTCCCCCTCTCTGCACACGCTCCCCCCTTCACGTAGTTCACTTACCTTCCTTTACCTTTCCATTGTCTTCTCCCCACTGACACTGGTACTGACAGGAAGGTCGGAGCTGTCGGCGTCAGGCGTGTCTCCTCCTTAGTCCACCATGAGAGCCCGGCGCGGGCCGCGCGGTCGCATCTATGTGATGTCACGCGGCTTGACATAACAGTGTAGAGGAGGGGCTGAGGTACGCTACGCGGCGCAGGGAGGGCTTGTGAAGTGAAGCCTTCCACTGCGCCGCTCAGGCGGCCAGGACTCTGAGAAGATTCTCCCGGGTGGGTGGGATTGGGAGGGTGTGTGAACTGGAGGTGGTGGTTGGGGGTGCAGTTTGAAAGGGGAGAACCTCGGACGGCCGCTTGTTCTGACAGGAAAAAAAATAGTTCCTGTCTTCAGCTGATCCTCCTTGGCGGTGTGGGCCTGTTTTTATGGGTGGGCCTGGAGCTGTAGCTCCACCCGCCCCATTGTTAATCCGGCCCTGCGTCAGTAGGAGCACCTGAACGTCATCAGGTATCTGCATTTAATTCACAGCATGCAGCTATCCTCCAGGGGCATGGCTTGGCGAGCTTACAATGAAGAATTTCGTCGCAAGCAAGATGGCAGGCAGGTAATGGACCTAGGGTGGAAGGACGTGGAGGTGTGGCTGGAGGTCAGAGATGAGATTTACAACGCGGGCAAAGCATCTAGTTCGGTTCGCCAGGACCCACAGCAGGCTTCTGGGGGCAAATGTTTTGTTTTTAATAATGCTTCCTGTACACAGAGACAAAAATGTCGTTTTCGTCACCTCTGTTTGCGATGTGGTGGCAACCACCCAGTTTCCAAGTGTTTCAAGCTTGGTGCCCAGCAGCAGCCTGCACAGCCAGCAAAGGCGCAAGTGCTAAGTAAAGCTTCATCCCCTGCCCGTGTCGAGGCGATGGCAAAATGGTTGAGTTGGTACCCGGATTTGCAAGATGCAAAATTTTTGTTAGAGGGTTTCAGTTTTGGTTTTCGTTTACCAATTTGCAGGGCTGTCGACACAGGTTCGCCTAGAATTTTAAAGTCTGCGTTTGAGTTGCCTCACATTGTGAGGGATAAAGTGGCTGCTGAGGTTGGCGTCGGGCGCATGGCTGGGCCTTTTGCTGAACCCCCCATTAGGGATCTTGTTATTTCCCCGGTGGGGGTAGTTCCCAAGAAAATTCCTGGAAAATACAGGCTCATTCAACATCTGTCTTATCCGCCAGGTTCATCAGTAAATGACGCCATACCAGTTGAGGTTGCTTCGGAGGTGTATCAGTCTTTTGACGATGCTTTGGACGTGATTAGTGTTGTGGTCCGGGCGCACTGATAGCTAAGATAGATGTTGAATCAGCATTTCTTCTACTCCCATTTCACCCGGAATCATTTTAGGTTTATGGGTTTTCACCTGGACAATGGATATTGCATAGACAAATGTTTGCCTATGGGGTGTTCTGTGTCCTGTGCATTTTTTGAGTGATTTAGCACCTTCCTGCACTGGTGCGTGGAATTTTCTTGCAGTGGTCACGGGATAGCTCACTTTCTCGGTGACTTCCTGTGTGTTGGCCCATCCAGTGCAGACAGATGTAGTTATCCTTTGTTTTCATTGCAAGCGCTGTTTTTTCATTACGGAGTTCCAGTTACTGTGGACAAAACTGAGGGCCCTTCCTCTTGCTTGTCATTCCTTGGTATCAAGATTGATACCTCTGCGGGTTCTTGTCGCCTGCCACACGATAAGGTGGACAAGTTGCGCAATGCCATAGCGGAGTGCACGTCTTCCAGTAAAATTACACTGCAGCAGGCGCAATTCCTCCTGGGACTTTTAAACTTTGCAAGTAAGGTTATACCAAGGGGCAGAGTTTTTTTGTGTAAGCTGGAAGGGGCTGGAGTCACTAAGCCGAGACATTTGCTACATTTATCCTCAGAGATTAAGTGGGACCAGTCTGTTTGGGTCTCGTTTCTTCAGGATTTTAATGGCGTTCGGTTGTGGATGTCTCCAGCCGCTGACAATTTTCAGCTGCAGCTGTTTACCGATGCAGCAGGTGCCACGGGGTTCGGGTGCTACCTCGATGGTGCCTGGTGTGTTGGACGTTGGCCATAGGAATGGGTGGGGAAGGGTTTGACTAAGGATTTGCTCCTTCTCGAACTTTTTCTCATAATGGTTTCCCTGGAAATCTGGGGGGAACTGTTGCACTATCGCTGCATTGTGATCAGGTGTGACAACCTGGGCATGGTGCACGTGATCAATCGGCATCGTGCTGCTTCTCTGCTAGTTTTGTGCTTCCTAGAGCAGCTGGTTTTGACATGTTTGCGCTGTAACATCATGTTTAAGGCAAGACACGTGCCGGGGGTGGAGAATGAGATAGCCGATGCGTTGTCACGTTTCCAGTGGGCTAGATTTCGATCTTTGGCTCCTTCAAAAATATGCCCATCAAATTTGGGGTACATGAAAATTAGGGGTGAGCGGGTTCGGATTTCTGAAATCCGAACCCCCCCGATCCGAGTCAGGCTCGACTTTTCCCGCCTGACTCGGATCTGAAATCGAGGCAAAACGTCATCATCCCGCCTTCCGAGTCTCGCGGGTTTTGGATCCTATATAAGGTACCCGCGTCGGCGCCATTTTCTCACTCGGCTATGGACAGTGAAGAGGGAGGGTGGGAGTTAGGGCTGTGTAGTGTAGTGTAGTGCTGCTGTTGTCCACTACTTCAAAGTCCATAGGGGCTGGCTGTGTTGTGCTGTGCTGCTGTTGTTAATAGGGGCTGTGTCCACTACTTCAAAGTCCATAGGGGCTGGCTGGACTGTGTTGTGCAGTCAGTTCTCCATAGGGGCTGTGTCCACTCCAAAGTCCTGTGCAGTGTCCCAGTCCTAAAGGGGTGCTGTAGTGTTGTCCAGGGGGTGCTCTGTCCATCAGGGGTGCTCCCCCCAAGTGCTAAAAAAATAATATATTTTCTGTGTTTGTGAATTGTGTGCGCAGTAGCCGCACGTGCATCAACAAAGTAGTGCCAAGCGTGCGCCTGTGTCATAAGTAAAGGGCCGGCTGGCTTGACCGTTAAAGGGTGCTGTAACCCCCAAAGTACACTCCAGTCCAAACCAAAAAAAAAATTATTTTCTGTTTGTGAATTGTGTGCGCAGTAGCCGCACGTGCATCAACAAAGTAGTGCCAAGCGTGCGCCTGTGTCATAAGTAAAGGGCCGGCTGGCTTGACCGTTAAAGGGTGCTGTAACTCCCAAAGTACACTCCAAACCAAAAAAAAAAATATTTTCTGTGTTTGTGACTTGTGTGCACTGTGGCTGCACGTGCATCAACAAAGGAGCAGCGCCAAGCGTGCGCCTGTGTCCCATAAGTAAAGAGCCGGCTGGCTCATTTCTTAAAGGGTGGTGTAACCCACAAAGTGCACTACTCTCCAGCAAAAATAAAAAAATATTTTCTGTGTTTGTGTGCGCTTTAGCCGCACGTATATATCAATATAACATAAATGGAGGACCAAACTTTCTCCGATAAAAATAAAATAGGGAAAGATCAAGAACCACTTCCTCTTAGTGCTATTGCTGCTGCTGGGAGTTGTTCATCATCCCAGAGAGGAAGTAGGAACATCACTACTTTTACTAAACAATTGACCCTCCAACAGTCCCTAGCGATGAGGATGAAGTACGACAGCAGTCATCCTGAAGCAAAACGTATAATTGAGGCCTCGACTGCTATGTTGGTGTTAGACGTGCGTCCGGTATCCGCCATTAGTGCAGTGGGATTTAGACAATTGATGGAGGTAGTGTGTCCCCGGTTCCAAATCCCGTCTAGATTCCACCTGCATCCTCAAAGCAGCAGCGACAAGCGTGCATCTGTCTGTTAAATGGTGGTGACACCCTCAAAGTGTGCTACACAAACAATAAAAATATTGTTCTTTTTTTTTCGGTCTTTGTGAAATGTGTGGGCTGTAGCCGCACCTGCATCCTTAAAGCAGCAGCGACAAGCGTGCGTCTGTCTGTTAAAGGGTGGTGACACCGTCAAAGTGTGCTACACAAACAATAAAAATATTGTTCTTTTTTTTTCTGTCTTTGTGAATTGTGTGGGCTGTAGCTGCACTTGCATCCTCAAAGCAGCAGCGACAAGCGTGCGTCTGTCTGTTAAAGGGTGGTGTAACTCTCAAAGTGCTCCAAAAAATAAAAAACGATTTTTTTTAATGTGTTTGTGACTTGTGTGCGATGTAGCCGCACTTGCATCCTCAAAGCAGCAGCGACAAGCGTGCGTCTGTCTGTTAAAGGGTCGTGTAACCCTCAAAGTGTGCTCCACAAACAATAAAAATATTCTTTTTTTTTTTTCTGTCTTTGTGAATTGTGTGGGCTGCAGCCGCACTTGCATCCTCAAAGCAGCAGCGACAAGCGTGCGTCTGTCTGTTAAAGGATTACATTGGTGACAGCATCCAAGTAGGCATGTCAGACAGTCCATACCTGTACTGGCAGGAAAAAGAAGCAATTTGGAGGTCCCTGTACAAACTGGCTCTATTTTACCTGAGTTGCCCCCCCTCCAGTGTGTACTCCGAAAGAGTGTTTAGTGCAGCCGGGAACCTTGTCAGCGAAAGGCGTAGGAGGTTGCTTCCACAAAATGTGGAGAAGATGATGTTCATAAAATGAATTATCAACTCTTCCAGGGAGACCAGCCTCCAGAATGTACAAAGGGACCTGTGGTTCCAGCGGGGACGAATTAATACTCTGTGAGGATGAGAATGTACACACTGAAGAGGGTGAGGAATCGGTGGATGAGGAGGATGAGGATGACATCTTGCCTCCGTAGAGCCAGTTTGTGCAGGGACAGATTAATTGCCAGCTTGTTTTGTGGGGGCCCAAACGAACCAATCATTTCAGCCACAGTTGTGTGGCAGACCCTGCCGCTGAAATGATTGGTTTGTTAAAGTGTGCATGTCCTGTTTATACAACATAAGGGTGGGTGGGAGGGCCCAAGGACAATTCCATCTTGCACCTCTTTTTTTTTCTTTGCATTATGTACAGTTTGGGGCCTAGTTTTTCAAACTGCCATCCTGTCTGCCACTGCAGTTTCACGCCTAGATGGGTCACGTGTTTGTGCCGCCCACTCGCGTCGCTTAGCATAGTCATCCAGCTACCTCGGTGCAACCTTTTGGACATAAAAACACTATTGTGAGGTGTTCAGAATAGACTGGAAATGAGTGGAAATTAAGGTTATTGAGGTTAGTAATAGCATAGGAGCAGAAAAACCTACAAATTCTGTGATTTTAGCTGTTTTTATGCTTTTTTAAAAAAAAATACAGATCCAAAACACAAAACCCAGAACCCAAAACACGGAAGGGTGGTTTTGGCAAAACCAATCCAGATCCAAAACATGAAGAAAGATCCAAAACCAAAACACGAAAAGTGGCCGGTGCACACCCCTAATGAAAATGGGTGCAAGCATATTTTTAAGTCCCTAAAGAAAATTCTTCAAAAATGCACCTGCCGCTACCACCCGCATTCTTTAAAACACCTGCCACATACTTGGGAACCCCCCCTGAATTAATTTGGCTATTTAAAAACTTGTTCCGCTTATTTATTTATTTTTAACCCAAAATTAAAATAATTTTTTGGGGTGTCCCTATTTTTTTTTTACTTTTTTTGACACAGTTCGTTTTTAGGGGCTATTCCCAGTGGTGCAGGCTATTTTTTTTAAAGCCTGCACCCCTAAACCCCAATTCTGCACTTTTTTTCGCCATGTAAAATATTGTGGAAACTTATCCCTGTGTTGTTTTCAAAGGCTTTTCGCACCGGCAAAAAGTCTTTGAAATTGAATACGGGGATAATTGAAACATGCAGCCTAATTGAATATGGCCCTATAAGTGGTAGTGCAGTGTGTTATTCTTTTCTTATTCATAAAAAAATCTTGTGACATTAAGTGGAAACTTCACAATTTTACAATTTAATAACACAAAGTTAGCAATAAAAAAATTCTACTTTTCACTTCTTTCCTCAATCATGAATAAATGATTAGTGCACTGCACACGCCGACTACAAGACCACAACAAAGTGCTAAATAACGTTTTATAATATATTATACATCATGACATCACAAACGCCTCAGCTAAGATTCATATAAACATCAAAAGGTGAAAATAGAGGAAATGGTTTAAAAAAAAAGTAGAATAAAGCAGCTAAAACTACGTTCTTTGATTATAGTGTCCCTACTCCCTACCCATGGCCCCTCTACCTGAATTTCAGCGAGGTAGAGGGGCAACTCCATGCAACCGTATTCCAGAGTGCAGCTGCTCCTCCTGTAGCCCAGGTCAGAATATGTGTAGGGGGTGTGGTGATATGGACTAAAATGGAGCTCACATCCACTAAAGTGGACAATGAATCCCCAGTCTAACAGAGAGCGCAGCTGTAATTTATACACAACACAGGATGGGATGACGATATAGGCTTGGGTGATGGTATAATCTGGGGTGATGTATACATCATCTTCTTCACACAATATTAATTTGTCCCCGCTGGAATCCACCATTACAAGTGCCTATGTAATTTTTGCACGTAATTGACGGTAAAGGTCTTTCTCATAGAATTTGTAGTTCATTTTGATGGATATCATCTTTTCCACATTTTGGGGAAGTAGTCTCATAGGCCGATCATTGACAAGGTTCCCGGCTCTGCTGAAAACTCTTTCTGAGTACACACTGGAGGGTGGGCAGCTCAAGTAAAGCAAAGCCAGTTTGTGCAAGGGCCTCCAAATTACCTTTTTTTCCTGCCAGCAGTCAAATGGACTGTCTGACATGCCTATTTGGATGCTATCATTAAAATTTTTTAAATCCTCAACTATTCTTTGAATGGTGACCGTATCAGATGGAGTCACAGTAGAGGTGTCATTAATTGTAGGCAATGCTGACCCAACCAGATGTCAAAACTTGGTTGTGTTGACTCAACTGCATCACCAGTGGGTGTTTTGAAAGTTTAGTTTTTTCTTGGCAGATGCACTTGCCATTACAGCATCAAGTGCCACTTGAGCTGACAGTTTGCTTATCAACAGCTCTTTACATCTCTTCAGATCTGTGTCCATTGGGAAGAAGAAACAACGTCTTTATCCCTTCTGGGATGAAAATCCACTCCAAGCAGCAGGCATGGTGCTCAAGGATTCTCAAGAAAGACACAACTTAAGATTTAAACCTCAAAGCTGAAATCTTGCATTTGCGCTGTTCAGCTTGTCCATCTGTGTTGGTTAAGTGGACAGTGGGTACAACGGCAGTTTGGAGGCAATTAACTATGTTTTTTTTAATGTCCCTGTACAGGTTGGGAAATGCTTTTCAAGTGGAATATTTGCAGAGGATTATTTAACAGTCAATTGTTTTGGAAAGCACTATTAAAAGTATTCCTGGTCCCATTCTGGCATGAAATCCACTCCCAGCAGCAGCAGGCATGGCGCTGAAGGATTCTTCTGGGTCAAGGACTGATGTGAATGAGTAAAACATTTTTTGTAAATGCCTCCCCTCCCCTTCTCCCTCATAAATTTACTTTGGAATCAAAAATTTAATGAAATTTACTACCAATCAACCCTTCCTGTTCCTGCTTTCAACTACATACATCCTCCAACTCCCTCAGGCCTCTTGAATAATAAAAACATTTGTTTCCTGATGTGCCATGTTGGAAGTTGAACTGCCACATGTTTGTGCCGCCCACTGCTGCTGCTTAGCTTAGTCAGCCAGCTAGCTTGGTGCAAATTTTGAGCCTAAACTGGATCAAAACAATATTGTGAGTTGTGAGGTAGTCAAAATTGGCTGGAAATGAGTGAAAATAAATGTTATTGAGGTTAATAATACTGTAGGAACAAAAACACGCCCAAATTATGTGATTTTAGCTGTTTTTATGATTTTTTTTTAGAAAAAATACAGATCCAAAACCAAAAAAACAAAACACGCAAGGGTGGTTTTGGCAAAACCAATCCAGATCCAAAACAAGGAGATACAGATCCAATACTAAAACCAAAACACGGAGGGTCGGCGTACATCTCTAATATAAGGACACCACAACAAAGATGGTGTTCATTACATTCCCTAAGGAAGGCCTAACAGACGATACACGTTGGAGACTACCAGACATTATCTACACAAACTATTACCATACCAACCACCGCTCTCCATAACATCTCGAGCCTCCTCATTGTTGGTCGAGTCAAGCGGCTGACATACAGCTGAGTCTTGCGGTAACACGGCAACCTGGAAGTCTCGCGGCAAGCCGGGAAGGACTTTGCCCCCAGTCAGGGTGTGACATTCCTCACATGCTGACAGATAGAGGCGCAGGTAGTGGGCGGACGGAGGATACGGAGGATCATCGTACCGCTCACCAGGAGGTGAGCGCAACAGGACCAGGGTGAGTTGTGCAACTGGGGGTACGGGATGCCGCCCCACCAAAACACAGCCCTCAACACCCATTGACTACAAATATACACATAACTGTTGGACTTTTATGAAGTCCAGACTGTGCCAATTCAATATCAGTCACCGGAGTGACAATTTCACTTTATCCAGCAGTAGTGCACATTTCCCTATAAGGTTCACGCATCAAAAGGCATAGCAGAAGCACTAAAACTCCAATCATTAATCCTTTATAAATACTAATAAATACTGAATTTTTGAGAGGTCTCAATACATTTCTTTAGAGGGGTACAAACCATTATAGGGGTTCTTTCCAGGTAGAGTGGTACTCATACAATTTATATTTCCATTAACCCATTCATGTGTATACATGGTTATTATCTCTACTCACTATACAACATTTATACAATAAGACTAGCACAGACCTCCATTGTATGTTTTATGGCGTAAGGCTTTGGCCGGGGGATCTGGTGAAAGGATTCCCCTGGCTGTGGCATTACACCCCCCCCAGAAACAGTCCGGTGCTAGTAATGGAAAATACAGGGGAACCCTATTCACTTTGTCTCCTGTATTTCCAAAACCAGGGCTGGCTTACTGAGCCCAGTGCTGGTTGTGCTAAATACACAGGACCCCTACATCTTTTGTCCCCTGTATTTTCACAACCAGGACTGGCTCTGAAAAGTCCAAGGCTGGTTGTGCCTTTAGGAGGGGGTAATTTTTTTATTTTTTTTACACTTTTACACAAATGTATGCACGGATCTCACTGATCTGTGCATACATCTGTGTCTCATAGTACAGCCCATTTTTTTAATTTTTATTAACTCTTAAAGATGGTTGTCAGGTGTTTTGGACATGAAACAATATATCGTTAACGATCACACGATTTGGAAATCATTAACGAACTCTATATTGTTTGATCGTTAGTAAATTGCACTTTGTGTGTGCACTATGGGCCTGATTCAGGGCCTTATTCAGTATAGCGCTTGCAAGCGGGTCGATGGTGGCCTAGTGTGCACGCGCGGCACTTGCAACAAAACGGGCGGCTGTCGATGTTGACCGACAGCTCGCCCTGTTTTGTATGTTGGTAGGGGGGGTGACTGAAGAAATGGAGGCGTTCCTGAAGGAACGCCTGTCGTTTGTGGGCAGCCCACACTGACATCACTCATGATGTTAGTAGTGGACTTCCGGCTCTATTAGAGCTGGAAGTCCACTCGGCATTGCGAGTGCTGAGACCCTGCCTTAGGGTCTCCTCACAATGCCGATGGTCACGATGATCGCGACCATCGCCAGGCCGCTCGCACAAGCTGTGGGTGGTCACCCACAGCTTTACGAGTGGCCTGAAGGCAGATTTGAAAAAATCCACCCTGATTCAATGCGAGCGCTCACAAACAGCGAGTGCCTCTGAATCAGGCCCTCAGACCCGCTCGCAAGTGTATTGCGCTTGCAAGCTCGTCGATGGTGGCCCAGTGCGCACATGCAGCATGCGCAACGCGCATGTGTGAGCTCCGTATCGAGTGAAACCTTCATTCGTGACGGAGCTTGCAAAAAAACAGGGCGGCTGTCGATGATGATTGGCAGCTCGCCCCGTTTTGTAGGCGGATAGGGGGTGTGGCTGAACAAACAGAGGCGCTCCCAAAGGAACACCTGACGTTTGCGGGCGTCCCTACTGACATCACTATTAGAACTGGAAGTCCACTCGGCATTGCGAGTGCTGAGACCCTACCTTAGGGTCTCCTCGCAATGCCGATGGTTGCGATAATCGCGACCATATCATGCCCGCTCACACTAGCTGTGGGTGGGCACCCACATCTTAACAAGTGGACAGGAAAAATAAATAAATACTCCCCGTCCTGATTCAGAGCGTGTGCTCGCAAATAGCGAGCAGCTCTGAATGAGGCCCTATATCGTTAGTCCAGGAGTTCCGGAGAGTTCAAGGGAAATCGTCAATGATATCGGATCATTTGCAAATCGTCTAATGTGTACCCAGCTTGGGTCAAGTCTGACTTGTCTCAAACAATGCGACTCTCCTGATACGCTGAAAGCTTTCATGTTGCAAAAGGATCACAATGGCTAATTTACGCACACCCATAAATGGAGTTTAATGGTCCCGACATGACTGCCTTTGCCTAGTCCCGCCCCCCCGTTACCTCCCTCAAATGCTGACTACCTTTTACACTTTGAAAGTGAATCCTCTGTGCGAGCGCGATTGCAATACAATAGCTGTGTATGCTTGATATGTGTAAATATCGGCATTGCGTAAATCTCGGAATCAGGCCATAAGGGCCAAATGTAATAGGGTGAGAGTTTAGAAAATGTGAGAGATAACTCTCACATTTTTAAACTCAGCCAATGTAATAAAGTCACAGAACTCAAAAAACTCTCAAGATTTAAACTCTCATCCAGATGTTTCCTGTTTTGAAAATACAAGATGAGCAATGTAGTAGTGTGAGAGTTTTACTGCTAAACTCTCACATTTTCTAAACTCTCACTCTATTACGTTTGGCCCTAAGTATCCCTTGTGAGTAATGCAGAACTCTCAGCATTGGTCTCAATCAGTATGCCTTCTTGGAATTGCAGCAGTTTAGCCCTGACGATCTACACTGATATCTTAGTTGCAGTGGATTCTAAAGGCACCACTAAGAAGTCGAATTCAGGCATTCGATTCTGCAGCATTGCCATCGCAACCTCCTCCTCGTCAATAGCTGAGCTATGGTTAACATCTACTCATTCATGTCTCTGCATGCACTTAATTTGGTCCTGTACAGTGTATGCCTCAGGTTCATTCTCCTCATGAGACCCTTATCTTCATTAGTGTTTATTCTAGCACCCTACACACAATCAGTGAAGAGGGCATATTTTGTCACTAAGTAAATTTTTGATTCAGTGTTCTTATAATATCTACCAGATTACTGTTGGCAAAATACTAATGGCATCAACTACAGAAATGGTTCCCAAGCCTTCTGTTAGGGAGTCTTCAAATTAGGAAACATTCCGCATCAAGGATCATTGTATTCATGATAGGTAGCATGTTAGTTTGTTTCTTAAATACACACTTCTGAAGACTAAGGGCCCGATAATGAGCACCACGCAAGTCCAAAAGCCGATGCATCTAGTGATTGTAAGCAAACTGCCCATGCACTACACCATACATATGCCCCTTGCCGGAGGCTCTGTGCGCTGTTATTTCTGTCTCTCCGGGAAATGGGAATTTCTAGTGTTATCTGGGAGGTTACACTGCGGATACTCTCAGGAGATCCGAGTTGTGGGAGTATCATGGGAGTGTTGTGGGTGCGCAGAAAGATCTCAGTGCTATTCTTAGGCCTGTGTATGACAAAGGGTCACCAGTTTCTGACGGATCTTATGCACCCAGCATGGGGTAGGTGTAAGTGCCGTTACTAATGATGATGGCTACAACTGTGGATGGATAAACAGTGGGTTCTACACTGGGAGCTCTGTGGATACTCACATTAGTGTAAGGTAGTATATCTGGCTGCCACCGCTGTCCGTGCTTTGGTGTGAGCCAGGCCCTAATACTGTCATTGCTCTCAGCACATACAGTCCCTGATTCAGAGGTGGATACAGCTGCGCCTGAATCTTTTCCCGGGTCTGTATGCTAATTCCGCAGCCAAGTCTTCCTACTGTGATGCCCACCAGCTGCAGCGCTAATCCGCCACTGTGTGTATTAGATGCACCATCAGTCGCAGCATCAGACATTACACCAGCCCTATGGAGGTGCAGAATCTCTGTCTGAGCATGGCCGCTGGTGTCAGTGTGTTTGCTGACCACTACATGCCTGTGTCGAGCTAGCCACACCCCCCGTTACCACCTGGAAACGCCCACTGAGAATCTATCTCTCTGCGTCCAAATTCACAGATGCGCATTTCCACTGTGAATCAGGCTCATAGATCCATAATCCTAAATAAGAAAAAAACTATTCTAAACGTTCCAGGCTCCATGTGTCAGTAATTCGGGCGTTCTGTTCTCTTTTAAAGGGTCTACAAATAAAATACATACTAGGTAAGGGTTAGAATAGACATGTTTATAGAATGTTCTTTGTGGTTTACAGTCTGCATGATATAGAGTGGCATAGTCAAGACGACCTCCCTCCCCCTCCCCTATTTGTTTTCTTATCCCCTATACACCTATCTCGGATTGCTTGTTTTGTGTGAATACATGGAAAAAATCTTGAATAAATAGAAAATACAAAATATTCAGAATCTCACATTTTATCTCCTCGCTAAAAATGACATCATCCTTTTTAATCTGAAAAAAAAAAGATTCATCATCCTTTGAATATATTTAGCCAACACAAACTACTGTATATTTAATGACGACAGTAGCAGACTGTAGTAAAGGCTCATGTGTACAGGTAAGATATACATGGGTATGTTATTGTTAGGTAAATGTGTGGCATTGGGCGTAAGATTCCCATTACTAGCCCAGCTTATTATTTGAGCTACAGTATAAGAGGTTCTTTATTCGACAAGCTTGATGGAAATGTCAACCTTGGAGACGTCAGGTATTTTCTCCACCAGAATTATACCTCTGAGTCCGGTCTGCCCTCCAAACTTTATGAGCAATTTTGGAAGCCAATTAATGTGATTTGAATTTGAGCTGTGCATCGTTGTGTGACAGGCAGTCAGTGAAGCGCCTGGCTTTCTTCAAGTCTTGTGTGTCCTATTTATTAACGATCCTAAATACCAGTGTCATATTTAGTTTAGCATCGCAGTGATACAAATGAATATGCCACTGGTATTCATCATTACTTACTTTGTCGGCGAGGTCCAGCAACATCTTCCTCGTTGGCGTGGTCCTCCGCTCAGCTGCTAGCAGCCTATTGCTGGCTACGACTGACTTCTATGTCATGCACATTGGGGAGGTCGGGGGAGTCAGAGGTGCATGGAGGGGGGATCAGGAGTGCCGCAAATGGGGGTCGTTTGGGTTCAAGGGGGAGAGAGAAAGTACAAAGGGGGAGCTGAGGGGTAAGAGGGGAGGAATATATAAAGTGGGAGGGGAGAAGGGTGTAGGGATCATCCCAGAGGAGGGGCCAGCCCGCAGTTGCTAGCCACAGAAGAGGTCGGAGCTAGGTAGAGGGGAGAGGAAGGAGGAGGCGGGCAGAGAAGGGCTGTGGGGAGGGAAGGGGTGGAGCAGCTGGAAAGGGGTTATCTACGTGCCTGGCCCCATGGTAACCCTGATCCCTACAACCCAGTACATATACTGTCACCTTTCAAATATTTGGGGGGCGAGTCGTCTCCTTGCCCCTCTCACCTATGGTGCCTAGGATGACATTCGCGCTATCCTTCAGCACTTCATGAATAATGACATGGAGTGTAATATTACCCCTCCCCTCCTTTCATATGTACTGGGAAATGTAACGTCTCAGTGTCCAGAACTCCGGATAAATAAAAAAGGATGTTGCATGGTCTTTGGAATTCTCTGTCAGGGAAGGGGTTATTAGTCTCGGGAAGCCCAATCAAGTTGTCATCTGCGGCGTTCTCCCCTGTCATATGCTGCAGCTGTAGTGAAGAAAGAGGAATCATATTTGAATAAATGAGACCTGTGTTTCTGACACCATGACCCGTTCACATGCTTATCTGCAGCTTAGAACCAAACAGGTCTCAGTAAGGTGTACAAGGTGAGCTTCTGAATACTGAGTGAGGGGGAGATCAAGGTTTCTACACTCATATAACATAACTATGTAAGCTTAATGGAACAAACCTCTTTTTTCTGGATCCTCAGGTACGTCCATGACACATTCAGTCCTGTTTGTGTTATGTGCGGATAAAAAAAAAAGTTTCAGTAGTGTACTGTTTCTGCTTATAGGTAGTATACTATATATATATATATATATATATATAAATAGCAAGATTGTGGGGGGCACTCCAGGGTCTGGTATCGACGGTTAAATCATAAGTCGAACACGACAGTCATGGTCCAACGTTAAACGTTATTTAATTACCCTTTTTCAAGGAATAAGAAGATGTACAAAATATTAACATATCTTTATACACCCAGTGTGTAACAGCGTCTCCCGTCCACTGGTGCACGAGACACCCACTTCCGGAAGCGAGGAACCGGAAGCGACCGCAGAGCCGGAGCGTCATCGTATCCCAGCAACCGGTGACGCCTGAATCACGTGACATCCCCACCACCATAAACAAACAACAGAGCAAATCTGCAGGATAAAAATGAAGATCATGAGTATGAATTCATATGACTATAGACAGAATTCGCTGCGCTATTAATACTGATAGCTAGTAAATAATAAGCATATAAGCATAACACACTTATAACACATATACATGAGACACAATAGTTGCAGTACTGGAAAAGTAACTAATGCAGAACATTTATACACTTGATATATATATATATCCAAATGGAGCTATCCGGCACTCAGGACAAAATAGTAACCAAAGCGGGTGCCCTCCTAGGATAAATACAAGCAGGATCCTAATGGTATGAGAATACACTCAAACAATATAGGAAGCAGGCGGCACTCCAGTAGAAAAATAGTCAAATTGTATTAATCAAAAATGCGTCAACATAATGAATAAATATGTCGACGTTTCAAGGCCCTTGGGCCTTTTCATCAGGACACAGTTGCTTTATTTGTGTCCTGATGAAAAGGCCCAAGGGCGTTGAAACGTCGACATATTTATTCATTATGTTGACGCATTTTTGATTAATACAATTTGACTATTTTTCTACTGGAGTGCCGCCTGCTTCCTATATTGTTTGAGTGTATTCTCATACCATTAGGATCCTGCTTATATATATATATAGCTCAGGTCTTTCAGACGGGGTCTGTTAACTTAGGGGCACTGTGTCATCACTCAGAGGCACTGAGGAGGAGTGGACTAGTCGGACTGGAGCTGAAGCACTGTGCTGTGTTTGTCAAGCCAGTAAAGGCAGAGGCAGGGCATTGTGTCATTTAAAAATGCCATTAGAAGCATTGTGTTTATCTTAACGGGGCACTGTGTGGGCCAGAAAGTTGTCAGCTCAAATGGCACATGACACAACGACGTATCCTGCTTTAGTTTCTCCTGCAAATGCTGTCACGAAAAAAACTGCCCTTTTCCAAGAAATGTGGATGATGAGTCAACTCAGTGCACCAAAGTGAAACACCATTTTGACATCTGGTCATGCTTAAAAGATTTGCCCATAATTCTTGACACCATAGGGTATATTTACTAAAGTGAGAGTTTTTAGAAGTGGAGATGTTGCCTATAGCAACCAATCAGATTTTACTTAACACTTAACTAGCACCTTCTAGACGATAATAGCTAGAATCTGATTGGTTGCTATGGGCAACATCCCCACTTCTAAAAACTCTCACTTTAGTAAATTTACCAGCATGACTCGATCTGATACACTTAGGGGTAAATTTACTAAAGTTAGAGTTTTTAGAAGTGAGTTTTAGAAGAGATGTTGCCCATAACAACCAATCAGATTCTACTTGACATTTAACTAGCACCTTCTAGAAGATAATAGCTAGAATCTGATTGGTTGCTATGGGCAACATCTCTAAAACTCACTTCTAAAAACTTGCACTTTAGTAAATTTACCCTTAAGCATCAATAGAATGGCTGAGGTTTATTTTAATGACAATGTACAAATTAGCATATCACACAGTCCTTTTGATTACTGGGAGGAAACAAAGGCAATTTGGAGCCCTTTGTACAAACTAGCTTTGGTGTACTTAAGTTGCCCATCGTTCAGTGTGTGTACTCGGAAAGAGTGTTTAGCACAGCCGGGAACCTTGTGAGCGATCGGCGTAGGAGGCTACTTCCTCAAAATGTGGAAAAGCTCATGTTCATAAAAATTAACTACAAATTCTATGAGGAAGACCTTTGCTGCCAAATGTAACAAAGCACAGAGACTTCTGTAACAGTGGATTCCAGTGGGGATGAGCTAAGCTTGTGTGATGATGATGTTAACACCAATGAGGGTGAGGAGGAGGAGGATGATAATGGCATCTTCCAATTGTAGAAATGACTAACAATACTGTTAGCTGCCTTAAGCCCATTGGTAGCATGTTTTTGTGGGGCCCAAACAAACCAAGCACTTCAGCCACAAAAGTGTCAATCCTTGTCGCTGAACTGCTTGATTGGTTAAACTGCATGCCCTTTTTAATATACAACATAAGGGTGGGTGTTGTATATTCCAGCTTGCACCACTTTTCTTTTAATTATGGGCTATATTTTGGGGGGCCATTGGTGACGGGCTTTTTTAATAGACAAACATTTTTATTGGTTATTGCTTTAATATTTTACTAATTTGCAACACATTTTCAAACAGAAATAATGTGGTGTCTCATGAAAAAAAATATTATGGAAAATATTTAGTATTATTCAGTTATATGAACATGAACAAGATAAATTGTATTCTATTATGGCCTTTTCTCTGTTGCTGCAAAACAAAGCCATGTCTCAAATAAAATTTTCTTAATCAATTAATCAATCCATCAATTAATTATTAAATTGTTTACCTCTCTTCCACTACATAGTAATACATAGTCCACCTCCATTTCCCTGTACTGCCTTCGGGCCTCTTGTCTAGTTCTTGATTAAAGAAAACATTTTTTATATGGGGTCATATCGTTTATTAAACTGCCATCCTGTCTGCCACTGCTGTGAAACAAAGGGCCTGATTCAGAGCCGAACGCTCTGACCAGAGTGCTCGCTCTGAATCAGGGCCCTCCTCCATGAAAATGGAGCGGCCTCCTGGCCGCTCGCATAGCTGTGGGTGACCACCCACAGCATATGCGAGTGTCCATGATGATGGTCGCGATGGTCTTGACCATCACGACCAACGGGCTTGCGACTGAGACCCTGTGGTAGGGTCTCGCTGCCGCAAGCCCTGGAGTGATTTTGGCTCTATCAGAGTCAAAATCACTCCCACTGACATCACTAGTGATGTCAGTGGGGCCGGCTTCAGATGGTAGGCGTTCCCATGGGAACGACTCCGTCTGACAGGCACGCCCCCGGCACGCCCACCAAAGGGGGCGTGCTGTCAATCAACATTGACAGCACGCCCCCTTTGGTGTGAGACCCGGAGCGATGGAAAGCCCGTCGCTCGCCGGGTCTCGCACATGCGCATGACGGAGCTCCCTCCATCATGCGCAGTGGGGGAACATCGACCCGCTTGCGAGCATCCTGCGCTCGCGAGCAGGTCTGAATGACCCCCAATGTTTCATAGATGTGCTATTTTCTTTAAAACTGCCATGTGTTTGTGCTGCTACTCTGTTGCTTACAGATGTGTCCTCATAAATCTAGTTTCAATACACCGCACAGTGCGGCTTGCCTGGCATGGGTGAATCGCCAGGTCCCATGTAGCTATTACGTTGCAACTAGGATGCACCAGCAGACTACTGATTAATTTGATATGTGACACTTGTATATCTGTGTGCACCTCTGTATATGAAGCACAATGGAACTTGGTGTGGAAAAAAGCTATAGCCACTACATTGTAGCATTTCATATACAGCTTCAGAGACTTATACCCCTTTTACACCAGAGCAAAGACCTGAGACAGTCAGGAAGCCGGCTGCTGGAATTTAGGCAGTCGGCTTCCCGATTGCTTCCCGGATGGACCTGGGTAATGGTATAGTGTAAATGGCACAACCTGGGTTATCTGACCTGGGTCATGCCTAAAATGAGCTGATTGGTGGTTGTAGAGCAGTCACCTTCCACTTTTTATGACCTCACAAGTTTAGCAGGGTAGACCCAGGTTCAGTGTGAACGGGGCTGACCTGAGAATAACCCAGATCGATGGTGCTGTGTAAATGGTGTCTGACCTGGGTTGGACCCATGACTGAAAACCCAGGTCAGACCCAGGTTTTTGGTGGAAAAGAGGTATCATTCACACACAGATATACAAGTGCTGCATATCAAATTAATCAGCGCAGTCTTAGGTGCTTTGCGAATTAGATGCATTTTCTACAAAAAGACACTCAGCGCTAGTAGAGTCTCACGGGACCTGGCAGGCTTAGAGGGACTTTTTGGCGTGACTGCAGCAAAGATATGTAATGACACATCTGTAGTTTAGCCAGCCAGCCTTTGGCCAATATTGGTAAACAATATTGTGAGGTGGTCAAAATTGACTGGAAATGACTGAATATTAATGTTACTGAGGTTAATAGTAATGTAGAAACAAAAACAGAAACAAATTCTATGAATTTAACTATTTTTATCAATTTGAAGAAAAAAAATCCAGATCCAAAACCAAAATATGTGAGGGTGGTTTAATCAAAATGAAAACAAGATGATGAATTAGAACCAAAACAAAGGGGTAGATGCCAGGGATCTGCAGTCAGTGCAGAGCCTCCCCTGTCATACTCCTGATATTTGATATAAAAAATATTATAACTTATGAACATCTTTGTTTATTGTAATCATTTTTTTAGTTAACACTCACCAGCTTTGTGAAGCTCCCTGGGAAAGCAGGGAGGCGAGAGATGAGGCAGCAACAGCTCAGTCTCGCATCTGTATAGTCAGACACGGGTTGCAGTTCCACACCACAGGCAGAAAGCTGAACAGAAAGAGAGCTAGTAGATGCATGCTTCTGAGTATAGATGGTGTGCCTTGAGCACTAATGGACACCTTGGATGTGTCATGTGACCAGGAAGTGCATTGCCGTGTTTAGAGATCGTAACTCAGTCAGCAGCAGCAAGAGAAGACACAGTGATGCAGGTAGGAGAATCAATGGACACTGAAGCTTAAGTGTAGTGAGGGGAGAGTTACAGTGAGTAGGGGGTGAGACAGGCTCCTAGCACCCATCTCCATGTTTGCTTCCCCAGCCATTTACCTTACTGCACATCACTGGTATGCACATTTCTATACTTAAAACACACAAAAACCTTTGTAAAACACAGATCTACAGTAATAGCAACAGAGATTATTACTCAGCAGCTTAGCAAAAATCTCAAAACTGATCAGTATTTTACTCTAAAGTGCACACAAAATTCTGTTGTTCAAGTACTCTGTTGTTGAATGATCAGTGACCTATAATATGCATGTATTTGTAATCCACAACAGGCAATAGTCATAACCTTGGCATCTAATGCTGTTCTTTCCTGATTCCAGGGAACAATAGCTTTGGATTTACAATAATAAGGCACAATAAACACAGTTACACTTTTAAAATGGCAATAATCTTAAACACTTCCCAGTATCAATCAAAATGCTGTTATGATTCACACAAAATGGCTGGCACTCTTTACACTATTAAAATCAGGCGCTATTAACTCAAAGAAGGTGTATCACGCTGTGTAGTGAACAAAATAGTATCATAAACACATGCATTGTATCTCAAAAATTCTCAGTAACTGTAAATAGTTCTTAGTTTCTCTTATATACTCTCTCAAACAGTTCTCAGTAGCTCTCCCGCTCAGTAGGGACATTTCCTTTTTAGAGTTCTTATACTCAGTCTCAGCTGCTGACACAATGTCTCCAGCTCTCAGTCTCACTCTGTTCTGGCGTCTCTGCAGCGGTCACTCAATAAATACAATTCAACTTGCAATATATCCCAATTATCTTTAGCACTGGACAGTAGCAATAACTCAGTCCCAAAGTGCTCTTTGACCCAGCTCAGTATTTACACAAAATGGCTGCCGCTCTTTACACTGACAAATGCAGGCACTGTTTCTCTAAGTAGCTCAAATAAGAAGCATAATATCACTCTTTTTACTCAAACTCAGGCCCTCATTGAGAGGCGGTCGCAAGAAGCGTTCTCTCTCTCTGAATGAGGACGGCCGCTTTTTTTTTTTAGTGCGGTCTCCTGGTCGCTAGCTAAGCTGTGGGTTACCACCCACAGCTTAGTGACTGACCAGGTTGATGGTCGCGATGGTCAAGACCATTGCAACCATCAGGGCTTGCAGGAAGCTCCCCACTGACATCACTGCTGATGTCAGTGCGGCCGCCCACAAGACGGCAGGCGTTTGCTTGGGAATGCCTCCATTTGTGTAGCCAACCCCCCGCCCCGCCTAAATGGGCTGAGCTGTTGATCAACATCAACAGCTGGCCCTTTTGTAGTGAGCTCAAGAGCGAGAGAGTTTCTCTCTCGCTCCGGGCCTTGCGCACGCGCAGTGTGGCCGCTGTGCATGCGCAGGGCCTTAACATCGACCCGGTTGCGAGCGCTCAGCTCTTGCGACCGGGTCTGAATGAGGTCCTCAGTCTCTTGCACAAGCCAGGAATATACAGTACTTGACATATAGCAGATCTCAGTATCTCTCAGCAATTCTCAGTATCTATTGATAATTCTCAATATCTATCAAACACTCTCAAAATAGCTCTGTAACAGTTCTCAGTAGCTCCTAAGCAATTCTCAGTATTGTGCAGCTCATAGGGATGTTTCCCTTTTACAGCTCTTTTACTCACTCACGGCCTCCACGGATCTCAACTGCGGCTCCCAGTGCTGACGCACTGTCTCCGACTCTCAGTCAGTCCCAGCTGGTGCTTCTGCAGCGGTCACTCAGTGCACCATCAGCAAGTACTCAGTGGCTTCAGTCATACTTACCCCTTTAGAGATGCTTTGCCCAGACTCTTGTGTCTCACAGCTGACCTGCAACACCGCACCCCACTCTGCACTCCACCCCTCGTCGTCTCCCGGTCTCAACTGTGCATGTGCAACCACAAACTCCTGCTTCTGTTGCTGACTTGTCTCTGTTTTGGCACTTGACGTCTCCACCTAGTGGCAGCCTCCTAAATTACAAGGTCCATTGGCTTCTATGGAGACAGGAGTATCATACAAATACACTATGTACATGTTTAAATGAAAAGATTAGGCTTGTGCAGGAGTTATGGATCTGATTTTGAGTTGCATGCGTGAGTACACTGTGTTGTGCATCCGCAGTTGCAAAAATATGCTCAACTACGCACTGTATGCGACTTGCATGCGACTCAGCATAAGGACCTATATGCCAGCACAGGTCATTGTCAATCATATGTTGGGGTCATGGAACCTGGACTTATGGTCATCTGAAATGAGCTGATGCTATTAATGTACACAATAATACCAAAGATATGTAGCTAGTAGACACCACCTTCATTGTTGTTGCCAAAGGCTCAGACCCACTGGTGACGATGGATTCAGGCCAAGTATTTAGATATTTAAAAGGAAAACAGTCTAAATTCCCCTGCGTTAATTCCTTACTCACTACGTTAATTGTATGCAAAAATAACAACCTTAATTGAGCTCATTAATGTCACATTACTTCAGTATTACACAGTGCTATCTGCAGATAATGGCGTGTTATTTATCTTGTTCCCCCCACCCACATCTGGAGTGTGTCTGGGGAAGGAGAGAACGGCCATTTATCCTCCTTGTCTTCAGTGTACGCCCACAAATAAAGAACGGACTAAGATCAAACATCGTCTGTAGCGTTTAGGTACTTTGTGCTCAAGGTCAACATCAGCAAAAACACAGAAGTGTAATATATGAAGGAGTGTGACATCCTATTTATCAGCTTGTGCTTCAAAACCGTATATTTAACTAACGTGAAGGATTAATTATCTTCCAGAGAATAACAACCTACAGTATGAATTACTATTAACTGTACCTCGAGATCAGAGATATCGCAACGATTTAAAGGTTTTCTTAAAAAAGGAGGGAGCCGTGGGGGCTCGGATTAGCTGCTGAGTGGGGGGTGTTACAGGTGGGGATGATCACACTGAACACCTACCCTCCTTGATCTGCCCCCTTTGCAGTGCTTTTATTTAAATGAGAGGGGGCATGGCCATGCCTACCGGATTTGGCCAGGCCCATGCTCTCCAGTTCCTGGGCCCATCTGAGCTCTCGACAGCACTGGTCATAAGTTATAACTTATTATAGCTCTGTCCCTGAAGTAAGATTTCAATTTAAATTATGTAATCTGCGGGTTATAATGATGTATTAATGCCTAATATGTAAATATGTCTGAGATATCAATTTGTATCCTAGTCTGCATCTGCATAATGTGACTTTGTACGCTGCTATAATATTATTATGTTAATATTAAATCAGGCTTTTTACTTACCTGTGATGCACGTTTGACAAACTAGAGGTAAATTTCCTAAAGATTGATTTTGGGCAATTTGATGTTTTTCTGCAATATCCTGTCGATTTTGTAAATCAGATTTACTAACGGCAGAACCAACAAATCGCTTTTCAAACAGACTTTAGATGGCAATAGACTGCATTAGATTATTTGTCAAAACATTGTATGCTTTACATAGGCCACAATAGGACTTACAGATTTACTAAGAATCATGTTGTTAAAACAATCAAAATGACAGCAAAATAGAATATAAATGGAAGTACTAATTAGACCTGCCTGTGATCTGTGCAGGCTTCGGTGTGTTAAAGAGTAAAGAAAGGGTTAATATTTTTTAAATAAATTGCATGCTCCACCCCCCCTCCTAAAAGCATATCCAGACCCAGACCTCTTAGTCTGGACTGGTATTGGAAAATCAGAGGAAATACCGGCATGGGGTCCCCCTGTATATTCAGTATTCAGCACTGGGCTGAACCAGCTGGGGGGCTTACACTATGACAGGGAGACACACAACGTTGTGTTTCCCTGTCATAATGTAAAACCAGCTCCAAACTGTTCAGCCTAGAGCTTGTAATCCTTTGGAAATTAGGGACACCAAAAATAAAATGGGGTCCGCCCTCCTGTGGATCAACCAGCCCGCATGCTGAGACTTCGGAAGCATCCCTGAAAGCATTGGATGCAGGGTAAATTGTAGAAAATAATATTGTGGGACATGCAGCGTGGTAACCGGACAGCCCCTTCAAGTTTCTTATTGAAAGGGAAGATGTAGAGAAAGTGTGATCTATGCCTAGTGCTCAGCCTGTTAGGGCCTTATGAGGGACACAGGCCTATGTCTGACCTATTGTGGCTTAATGGGGGCACTGGTCTAGTGCCCGCCTGCAGTGGGAGTACATAGTCTAAGGGGCCTAGCGCCCAATGCAGCTTGGAAATAATGCCTGTCTATTCTGGCCGATACCTTGGAAGCCTAGTGCCCACCTACCATGGCCCCCAGTTAAGAGTATATATAGGGTCTAGTGCCCCTTGCCCCACAGGCCTAATGACTGACATGCCTAATGTCTAGCATTAGCAATAACTACTTCAAACACAATACAGGGATGGGCTCCTGTAGGAGGCCCTTTCCCTGTATGTGTTTATTATTTCCGCAATAAGAAACTATAATTATGTTTTTTAAAGTTAGCTCCTGTTGAGCGGGTGTCTATCATGAGGCAGACTAGGACTGCACTCTCTTAGATTTTGGGGGTATATAAAATGTAGGGAATAATTACAAATCCTAATTTACTGGCTGTAAATGTCAAAGGGGTCTATTTATCAAAGTAATTCTGACCTTAGAACTTGTGGAAATAGTCTGAATTAGGTTTCACACAGATTTAGCTGAGCTATAAAGCAGGATATTTTATCAGAGCCCATGTCACGGCAACTTCCCAATGGTAAATACCTCAGAAAACATATTCCTTATTGCCGCATACTGTATGTTCATTTTTGGGGGTTATATCAGATTTTTAATTAATAGTCCCATAAATTAGTGATTTCTAGAGTGTGTCTAGGTCCAAAACTACTTTACAATGACATATATTAGTCGTTACAATGTGGATTTCACCAATAGAAATGTTATTTTGAGGGCAGCTTCATGGGATCATCATTTCAATTTCTGCATCAGTAGGGAAGTTGGCCCCCAGCTAGGTCGCGTTCCGCACATACAGCCTACCTCACTGCTCTGCACATCTGCACAACACGGCTAAACATGGAAAACCATAGCGAATGCAATGTTTAAATATGGTAAAAGTAATACTGCTGAAAAAAATTACAATGCAAGTTGTTTGTTTGCTTTATATATGTCGAAAACTCTCATGGGGCCTTATTGAGAGCTGGGGACTATTTTAGGCTTGTGTTCTTTTTAGTTGGGAGAGGTGTGTTAGAGGTGTTGACACGTACATTTCAGTAGAAATGGGCATGGACAGAAGCATGCAAATTTATTTCAAACGGAGCCTTAAGATAAGACTTCTAGGTGGAAGGGTCTTAGTGGGTGCCATAGATCTAGTACAAATTTCCATATTGATGATGATGACGACGAAGGTCACACTCTAGATTACATTACATGAATCTTCAAATATCGCAACTGCGAGTACAACCACAAAATCACTTAACATATTTTTGCTCGTATACAAAAGATACAGTTGGTATCAACACTAAGGGGGGGTATTCAATTTGGAGCGAAAAGTCTGTGCTGGACTTTTCGCTCCTCATCGCAGATTTTCTGGGGATAAAGTATTGGGCGCGTGCCCGCTTTATCCCTGTATTCAATTAGGAATCAACGAAAACGTGAGCCGGCGGAGAGGTAAGTTTCGTCAAAAAACTGGAATTTTTGGGAATTGTTCCTAGGACCCCCCTAAAGATGTCTAGACATGGGGGATCACTATGGGTACCCCCATTTTCCCTGCTGAAGGAAGCTGGAGTTTGTAATAGCCGCTTCAGGTGCATAATTGCGGCTATGAAGAAGTGATGAAGAATAGCACGTAGAATTTTTTTGGGGGAAAAATAACTATTCCCATCAAATTTGGGGTACATGAAAATGGGTGCAGGCATATTTTTAAGTCCCTAAAGTGCATTTTGAAAACTCTTCAAAAATGCACCTGCCGCTACTACCCGCATTCTTCAAAACACCTGTCGCATACATGGGGACCCCACCTGAGCCTATTTCGCTACTTTTAAACTTTGTTCCCCAATTTTTTTTTTCACACCCCAAAATTCAAGTTAAGATTTTGGGTTGTCCCGATTTTTAGTTTTATTTTTTCTACACAGATTATTCTTAGGGGACATTCCCAGTGCTGAAGGCATGAAACATGGTGAAAACTTATCCCCATTTTTTTACAAAGACTTTTCGCACCGGCGAGAAGTCTTTGCAATTGAATACGGGTATAATTGAAACATGCGAAAATTTCGACTTTTCGCAGCCTAATTGAATACGGTCCTAAGGGTGAGATGTACTAATCCTTGGAGAGAAATAAAGTGGAGAAAGAAAAAGTGCCAACCAATCAGCTCCTGTCACTTTACAGGCTATGTTTAAAAAATGACAGTTAGAAGCTGATTGGTTGGTACTTTATCCCTCTCCACTTTATCTCTATCCAAGGCTTAGTACATCTACACCTAAATGAGATTCACAGTTTATAAAATAAGGAGCAGGGTGATATAAAGGGGTTTTTGCTGTTATATAAATTATCTTCTATACAGCCAGGGGCGGACCGGCCGTCTGGCATTTCTGGCAAATGCCAGAAGGGCTGATGTGCCAGTCCAGCTGCCTGAGGTCCTGGCTGAGCAGCCCTGCCTCCCGGAGCTCTGATCGGCCATCATGCTGAAATGGGGAAGTTCCACAGGGCAATGTTCCCGTTACGCGTGGTCACTCCTTGTGATGCAAAGTCACACCCGCTGTTCTATGTACACACAACAAGAATGCCGGGGACAATTCTTGACCCCAGTCCATCCCTGTATACAGCTAATATATTATAACAATCTTTCTAGAACCAAAGACATAGATCACTTAAGCCTCCCATATCAGTGATATATTTGCCAACACATCTGAATTTTTAGGGCAGTTTATTGTGTAATTGCCATTACGCCAGGCGAGGAAATGCTGAAAATGACAGTTCTTCATCAGCTATTAAGCACAAGCATACCTTTGCCTGAGGAAGTGATCTCAAATATGTTTGTAAAAGCATTCAGTTATTGTCAGTATTCCGCCATTCATAGCTTGAGCAATAATAATATGCACAGTCAATACCAGTTGCATTTGTGTCGCAGTATTTCATAGAACCTTGGATGGGACTGTCAGCTTCTAAACAAATGTAGACAATGAAATAGTAATATATATGAATTGCTATAACTCATCTTAGGTAAAGGCATCTGTGGACATACTGAAAATTGCACAGAAAGGAAGGGGGGTTGATATAGCATTAACTTATTAACTACCAGGTTAAACTTAATTATAACCTCTCAGAGTTTTTCATTTGTAAAATCTACAATTAATATCCAGCAATGTGAGACAGTGTGTTATAAACGGATACAAAATAAAAATCCCTGTTTTTTCTTTTCCTTCATTGAGTAAAAAAAATGTAGGCATTAAAATCTTTTTATTTGTTTTGCTTTAAAAAATTGTTTTGAAATTTGGGAATCATGGACAACAAACCATAATTTGAAATGACCTGACTCTACCTAATAGCCCAGTATACCTAATAGCATACTCATGCTTATTCGTATTTTTACTCTTAGTTTTGGAGACTTCATTAAACCACATACACCCCTCATCCTCACGGTGACAACCACCATCCTCCGCATACACAATCCTCCAGGAACAGATCCTTTTGATCCCTCTTACCTGTATTTCACAATAAGATGCCCATAGGCTCCTATAGACAATGCTGTCTATTGATGGTGTTGTCTATCAGGCACAAGCTCCAGAAAAGGAATTGGTATGTAAGGCTGCCGAATGTGTTCCCGGCGGACATAATACCGACGCCGGAAGCTCGAACAGTGGAGATCCCGACTAGGGCTGGTAAGTAACATAATCCTCCCCTCTCCCCCCCTAACCCTCCCTTAGAGGTGCCTAAACCTAACTCCCCCTTCCCGCACCCTAAACCTAACCCTTACAAGGGGGGGGGGGGGTGCCTAACCCTAACCTCCTGCAGTGGTGCCTACCCTAACCCACCCTTCGCCTAGCCTAACCCTAACCCTCCCCGGGGGGTCCCTGTTCCCCTGGGGGTGTCTATAACTAACCCCCCCACACACACACACACACCTCGGCTAACAGTCCCTGCTTACCTTCTTTCGGGTTGCCGGCTGTCGGGATTTAGGCGTCGGGATTTAGACGCCTACCTTTAGTACCAGGTCGGACTTCCCCGGCCGGCATCCCGGGCGGCAGTAAATTAACCGCATCCCCCAGAAAGTTAAAGTTTCCAGAGCTTGCTGCTTGTGAGCATATAATCCTATGAGGACTGCTGTGTCGCGGGTCCGCAGTGGATATCTCCAATATCTGCTGCAGACCTTTTTAATGCATACGAGGATCCATACTGTATGTACTGCAGTAAACCTCAGAATAAGGCAGTTTTCGCGGTCCAGGTCAGCCATTAATGAGGCGGAATGACCCCCTTCCAGGCTCACGCCACCGTAAAGCACAGTTTTTTAAGTCAAAGTTTTATTCAGTTGGTGCAGCCATGCCCCTGTGGAACTACACATCCCAGCATGCCATGCCACAGTTCTGCGGCTGAAGTGCCACATGTTGCCTAACCCTGGCCTAGAATACAACAGAGAACTGCTCTCCGGATAGTACTGTATCTAATGTTGTCGTATCCTAGGGATATAAAAATAAATGCCTCCGGTGATATAAATACATGGTTACATTTACATAAGAAAGAGAGAAAGATAAGTAGATGTATTTAGTACATGATGCAGAGGGCCGCGTACAAGAAAACAAACTCATCTATAAGAGGGAACCCTTTTTTAAATCTTATTCATCAAATAACCCTGAAAAAAAGGAGCAATGATGAGATTACAGGGTGTCAGCACCACTATGGAAAGGAATATACATGTATCCCCGGGATCGATGCCTGAGACTATATTGATCAGTGCATATCCTATTATCATTATACTGTATTTGCAGAAAAATGCCATGCCCCCAAATATAATGCATTTAATATACTGACTTCATATAACGAGTAACTCACTGTATGTGTGCGCTATCCGCAATATTTCTCTATCTGTGGGGGAATTCAAATGTTTAGCCGGCGGCTTGTTTTTTTAGACGGCCGACAGAGCAATTCAATTGTTGCCCTGTCGGGGCACGATAGCCGCCGGCGTCGGCATTTCTGCACGCACTCAGGAGTGCGCGAGCAGAAATGTGTCTAAAACACCCTGGTTAGGGCGCGCTATCTGCAGATAGCGCGCCCTAACCAGGAATTAAGACGGGTTTAGCCATTTTAGATTGATAAATCTTGTCTTTTAGGCTGGCGAAGAGGGCGATAATTAATGAGCGCCCAGAACAATTGAATAGCAATCTGGGCGCTCATTAATTATCACGTCCAAAAAAACTATTGAATTGCCCCCTCTGTGTTTTCTAACCAGTCAGCACTGGGAAAGTCTTCTTGTACTCCAAGCATCTGTTCTCCCACATTGGTGAAATCAAATATGAAATAATGTCTTTTGGGGGGATATGGCGCCATCTTGTGGTATAAATGAAACTGTGCAGTGTTAAAAATTGTCTCGTTAAGGGCCCTATTTGTCATTCTTTTTTGTAATAAAAAAAATAAAAAGGGTGTATTCACAACCTTTTCACATTATTATAGTTTCACCTAAATGTATGAAAGGGCAACTGGAGTAGTTTTCGCAAAAAAAAAAAAAAAAACTTTTTTTTTTTTTATTAAGCAATCCTATCTGTTCTAAAGAAGAATAGTTAAATTTTTCTCTGTGACTGTAAATTAATGAGAATGAAGTAGAGAAGGGGCCAGTGTGAGGAAAGGAGCGGGCTGCTGAAGGAGAGGATGGGGCTGGAGTGTATATGGAATGGAAAGGAATGTTCCCAGAGTGACGAGAAATGGGTGTTGTGTCATGTTGACACGCCCCCATTTTCCAGTGGCCACACCCTTGTGGCATATGGCCATGCCCATTTTTTGGTGCACACAGTTGTGTATGGGGAGCACCATTCTTCATCTTGCCCTGGGATCCAAAGACCCTAGTTACGCCTCTGAGGACAGTGCATGATTTCCTTCTCTATGGCACTCATGAAGAAAACTCTGATGTCTTCCTGCAGATTGTTTACAAGCATTGAAATGTTTTCTAAAATTTTGCAAAAGGGACATATGAGTCTCCAGTCCAATTTGTATTGCCTTTACTAGTATTTATGGCTCCCGACTGGCAGGAATACCCTCCATTTTCTACTTAACTTACAATCTTTATTGATACATCTTGAACTACAGCATTACTATTAATAGGATTATGGGGAGAGGTACTAAGCTGTGGAAAGTGATAAATTGGAGAGTGATAAACTACCAGACACTCCTAGCTGTCATGTTACAGGCTGTGTATGAAAAATGACAGTTAGAAGCTGATTGGTTGGCAGTTTATCATTCTCCAATTTATCACTATCCAGAGCTTAGTACATCTGCCCCTAAGTCATCTTATTGTTCATTAATTAATGTCCTGACAAAAGTGTTTTGTCATGACTTGTCAATTCCGGCTTGAGACTTAATAGAACAATGATGTGTATTAATAATATACTTTGATTCTTGACAATTTGTTGTAACACAATGATGTCAATAAAATAATATAAAAAAAATTTGATGGAGTTCCTCTTTTACCATATAACTGGCTAATATTTCCAAAAACCACTCAGGAATTGTCAGGGATTTTTTTATGCTTGAATTAGGTCAAGAACATCTATTTATAACTCATACAACATGATTTTATAAATATATATATATATATATATATATATTATATATATATATATATATATATATATATATATATATATATATATACAGTCAGGTCCATAAAAATTTGGGACATTGACAGAATTTTCAGATTTTGGCCTCTATTCACCACCACAATGGTTTTGAAATGAAACAAACAAGATGTGCTCTAACTGCAGACTTTCAGATTTAATTTGAGGGTAATTACATACAATTCGGGTGAACGGTGTAGGAATTACAACAGTTTCAATATGTGCCTCCCACTTTTTAAGGGGCCAAAAGTAATGGGACTATCAACTCAAAAGCTATTTCATGGACAGGTGTGGGCTATTCCCTCATTATTTCATTATCAATTAAGCAGGTAAAAGGTCTGGAGTTGATTCTAGGTGTGACATTTGCATTTGGAATCAGTTTCTGTCAACTCTCAATATGAGATCCAAAGAGCTGTCACTATCAGTGAAGCAAGCCATCATTAGGCTGAAAAATCAAAACAAACCCATCCGAGAGATTGCAAAAACATTAGGTGTGGCCAAATCAACTGTTTGCAACATTCTTAAAAAGAAAGAACGCACCGGAGAGCTCAGCAACACCAAAAGACCTGGAAGACCACGGAAAACAACTGTGGTGGATGACAAAATAATTATTTCCCTGGTGAAGAAAAACCCCTTCACAACAGTTGGCCAAATCAAGAACACTCTCCAGGAGTTAGATGTATATGTGTCAAAGTCAACAATCAAGAGAAGACTTCACAAGAGTGAATATAGAGGGTTCACCACAAGATGCAAACCATTGGTGAGCCACAAAAACAGGAAGACCAGATTAGAGTTTGCCAAACAACATCTAAAAAAGCCATTACAGTTCTGGAACAACATCCTATTAACAGATGAGACAAAGGTCAACTTGTACCAGAGTGATGGGAATAGAAGAGAAGGAAAGGAACTGCTCATGATCCAAAACATACCACCTCATAAGTGAAGCATGGTGGTGGTAGTGTCATGGCGTGGGCATGTATGGCTGCCAATGGAACTGGTTCCCTTGTATTTATTGATGATGTGACTGCTGACAAAAGCAGCAGAATGAATTCTGAAGTGTTTCGGGCAATATTATATGCTCATATTCAGTCAAATGCTTCAGAACTCATTGGACAGCGCTTCACAGTGCAGATGGACAATGACCCAAAGCATACTGCAAAAGCAACCAAAGAGTTTTTTAAGGCTAAAAAGTGGAATGTTATGCAATGGCCAAGTCAATCCCCTGACCTGAATCCGATTGAGCATGCATTTCACTTGATGAAGACAAAACTGAAGGGAAAATGCCCCAAGAACAAGCAGGAACTGAAGACATTTGCAGTAGAGGCCTGGCAGAGCATCACCAGGGATGAAACCCAGCGTCTGGGTTGTTTGTTTCATTTCAAAGCCTTTGTGGTGGTGAATAGAGGCCAAAATCTGAAAATTCTGTCAATGTCCCAATATTTATGGACTTGACTGTATATAAATATAAAATTAGTTTTTTTTTTAAACACATTAGTATTGATTTGATGTACATATAGGTCATCGATATATCAGACTATCGATGATCAGACCATAGCAACATCAGCAGCTTCTGGTAGATTATTTACTGGCATCCTCCCAGTGGGCCTGATTCAGAGATGCACGGAATGCTGATATTTGTGGAGTTGAGCGATTGTCATCGACTGAGCATGTGTCACTGTTGCGCTGCGCACGCGCCAAGGTATCTTAGCGATGCTGCTCGCAGTGAAAGTTTCTTTGCAAAGTGATTGACATTCATGGACCATTTGGGGAGCGGTTAGTGGGAGAGGCAGCAAAATCACAGGAGTGTCGTGACCGTTTTCGGGGTGTGTCTCAGGTTACATCTGCGATCCCGTATGCAGATAAAGTGGTTCCAACGTCTCAGTTCAGGCGGTCATTCTGTGCGAGTTCAGGCGGTCATTCTGCGCGCCCATAGGGCTACTCAGATTGGCCAATTATCAAATGATCTGCAATGGTGACTGCATATATGTGCGGCGAGCATCTCAATACATATCCCAGCGCAGGGCCGGACTGGGACTAAAAATAGGCCCTGGCATTTAAATCACACTGGCCCACCTAGGCGTCAGCATCTGGCACCAGACGTAGACTCCTCCCGTTACTATTCCTGACTCCTCCCACTTCATAGTCTATGCTCTTACAAATATAATAATTATTAGAACAACATACACGTATACATCATTCTCTACATTAAAATACACACACAGCAGAGCAAATCATGCATGGGATTCAAACATGTGCCATAGTTAGATATTTGGTATTGGGTTGGTTCTGTTAGGTAAAGCTGGTGGAGAAGGCATTTTCCCAATTGACCAAGCCCTAGCTTAGCAATTGTAGAGGATTAGATAACGTTCACTGTAGGAATTTTTTAAGCCAGGGGTGCTGAACACAGAGGATGATACAGCTGTGCACACCAAAGCTGAGCCATAAGTACACATTTTGTGCACTATGTACATAAAGAGAATTGGTGACACCATCCACAACCATAGCAGGGAGAGTGCGCGCCGAAGGCGCGCGTCGAAAAACAAAAAACGGCGTTGTTGGGTCGTGACCGCACAATTGTATCAATAATTCAAATTATACCACACAGTAGTGCCCATTAGTCACATTGCACCGCACAGTAGTGTCCCTTAGTCACATTTCATCGCACAGTAATGCACCTTATTCACATTACACCGCACAGTAGTGCCCCTTAGTCACATTACGTTACACAGTGGTGCCCCTTTTTCACGTTACTCCACACAGTAGAGCCCATTCAGTTAATGACACACAGATCCCATTCACGTTATGCCACACAGTACAATAGTACTCCTTATAACACATACCACACAGAGTAGTGCCCCTTATAAAAAATTATGCCATACAACAATGCCCCTTATAATACAGTAATGCCACACAGTAATGTTCATAACACATTATGTCACACAGCTCTCTCCCCGACACCATAACCCTTGCGGTAGTGGATAGATAACCTTCGTAGATGTGCCCTGATGTCATCAGTTACTGTCCAACATCATTTTTACTATCCATGTGGACATAGAAGGGGAATATAAACCTGTGATGAGCGAAGCGAGCTACCATGCCTGAAGCCTATACCTCACACAGCTCTCCCCCTGACACACCATCTCCCTCACACAGCTCTCCCCCTGACACACCATCTCCCTCACACAGCTCTCCCCTGACACACCATCTCCCTCACACAGCTCTCCCCCTGACACACCATCTCCCTCACACAGCTCTCCCCCTGACACACCATCTCCCTCACACAGCTCTCCCCCTGACACACCATCTCCCTCACACAGCTCTCCACCTGACACACCATCTCCCTCACACAGCTCTCCCCCTGACACACCATCTCCCTCACACAGCTCTCCCCCTGACACACCATCTCTCCCTGACACACCAGCTCCCCCTGACACAGCTCTCCCCCTGACACACCATTCCTCCCTGACACACCATCTTTCCCTGTCACACCATTCCTCCCTGACACACCATCTTTCCCTGTCACACCATTCCCCCTGACACAGCTCTCATCCTGAGACACTATCTCCCCCTGGCACTGTTCTCCCCCTGAAACACTATCTCCCCCAGCCTCACCATCTCCCCCTGGCACACCATCTCCCCCTGGCACAGCTCTTACCCTTGCACACCATTCCCCCGACACAGCTCCCATCCTGAGACACTATCTCCCCCTGGTACTTAAATCTCCCCCCTGGCACACCATCTCCCCCCTGGCACACCGTCTCTCCCTGGCACACCATCTCACCCTAACACAGCTCCCACCTTGACACACCATCTCCCCCCTCTACAGCTCTCCCCCTGGCACAGCTCTCCCCAGGGCCATCCTCACATAGTTTATCCCCCACTCATGCAGCTCAACTTACCTCTGTTGCGCTCCTCATGCCGTCTTCTGAACTGTTCCTGCACCACTCCCTGCTGCCTGTCACTGATACCGGTGTCCGCGTGGGTCTGTACTCTTAACTCCTCTCCGTTGTCCTCGTCACGCGGCAGCTGGCAGGAGAGACAGACGCGCGATGACGTCACCACGCTGTCTCAGTCTTCAGTCCCAGCACAATGAGAGGGGTCTTGAGGGAGGCTGGCTCAGTCACTGCCTAGCGCCGTCCGCCAGCCACATCTATTCTATTTCATATTGAACTGTAGGCACGGCGGCGGGTGGCAGGCACAGCAGGACAGAAAGTCTCTATCTGTCAGGCAGCCACAGCACTGCATGTACAGAGTGCTGTGGCCGGGAATACTGCTGCAGCCTGAGCACCCCATTGGCGGCACTGGCCGGACCGGCCCATCTAACCATCGGCCCTTCTGCCATTTGCCAGAACTGCCAGATGGTCAGTCCGGCCCTGTCCCAGTGTCTTTACATTTGCATAATTTCACTCAGTAGCTGCGATTGTATTAGTGTACATATCTGAATTTGCGACCATGCCATGCTAGTTTTTAAGCTTGTAGTAATGATGCTCCTGTACTGTTTGATCATCTTGCTATGACATATTTGTGTGTGTTTGTCCTTACAGATAATTTCACACGAAAGTCTGTACATTACTTCATTTCATGGTCTCTTCTGCCATCTAGTGGCAATATGTGAATTATCAATTATCAGAAACATGTTTATATAATAACGGTGCAAAGAGCAATGATTTTCAGTAACCAATCAGCACATCAATGCTATTTGCGTCATCTTTTTAAATAAGCCCCTATGTATTCTAAGGCGCTGATTCATCAAGGATCGCAATTGCAACTGCATACGCAGATCGGTCGATAGTGCATACTGCGCGTGCATGAGTTAGCATTGTGATCGCAATTGCAATACAAAGCCAACGCAGAGTTAGTGACATAATGTCAGCGTTTGGGGGTGGTGACAGGAGAGTAGTCTGACAAATGCAGGCATACCTGTCCGTTTGAACGCCGTTACCTGGGCATGCATAAATTAGCCACTGCGACGGCATACACAGCCTGAGTACTCACTGCGTGCGATGAGGTTAGCAATTTCTGAGTAAGGTCAGACCTGTTGTAATTGTGCGTGAGGGGTCGATGGTACTGATGTATACCCAGCAGTGGCGGAACTAGAGAGTGGTGGGCCCAGGTGCAAGAATATGCTTTGCCCCCCCCCCCCGCCCATTCCTGGCACCTTGCATGCCAACATTTTCTCACCACCCCTCACTGCCCTCAAAGTCAGTAAATCTGTCCAGGCACAGTGTGTCAGCCTCATTTTCTCTCCCAGCCCCAGAGTGTGTCCCAGCCCCAGCATGTGTGTCAGCCTCTCTCCCCCCCAGCGTGTGTGTCAGCCTCTTCCCCCCCAGCGTGTGTGTCAGCCTTTCCCCCCCCAGCGGGTGTGTCAGCCTTTCCCCCCCAGCGGGTGTGTCAGCCTCTCCCCCCCCCAGCATGTGTGTCAGCCTCTTCCCCCCCCAGCATGTGTGTCAGCCTCTTCCCCCCCCAGCATGTGTGTCAGCCTTTCCCCCCCCCAGCGTGTGTGTCAGCCTCTCTCCCCCCCAGCGCGTGTGTCAGCCTCTTCCCCTCCCAGCGTGTGTGTCAGCCTCTTCCTCCCCAGCGTGTGTGTCAGCCTCTTCCCCCCCTGCGTGTGTGTCAGCCTCTTCCCCCCCAGCGTGTGTGTCAGCCTCTCTCCCCCCCAGCGTGTGTGTCAGCCTCTTCCCCCCCCAGCGTGTGTCAGCCTCTTCCCCCCACCCCCCCAGCGTGTGTGTCAGCCTCTCCCCCCCCAGCGTGTGTGTCAGCCTCTTCCCACCCCCCCCAGCGTGTGTCATCCTCTCTCCCCCCCAGCGTGTGTGTCAGCCTCTTCCCCCCCCCCAGCGGGTGTGTCATCCTCACTCCCCCCCCAGCGTGTGTCAGCGTCTTTCCCCCCCTCAGCGTGTGTGTCATCCTCTCTCCCCCGCCAGCGTGTGTGTCATCCTCTTCCCCCCCCAGCGTGTGTGTCATCCTCTCTCCCCCCCAGCGTGTGTGTCAGCCTCTTCCCCCCCCCCCAGCGTGTGTGTCAGCCTCTTCCCCCCCCAGCGTGAGTGTCAGCCTCTTCCGGGAAGAGTCTTCCGCCCCAGCGTGTGTGTCATCCTCTCTCCCCCCCAGCGTGTGTGTCAGCCTCTCTCCCCCCCAGCGTGTGTGTCAGCCTCTTCCCCCCCAGCGTGTGTGTCAGCCTCTCTCCCCCCCAGCGTGTGTGTCAGCCTCTTCCCCCCAGCGTGTGTGTCAGCCTCTTCCCCCCCAGCGTGTGTGTCAGCCTCTTCCCCCCCCCAGCGTGTGTGTCATCCTCTCTCCCCCCCAGCGTGTGTGTCAGCCTCTTCCCCCCCCCCAGCGTGTGTGTCAGCCTCTTCCCCCCCCAGCGTGAGTGTCAGCCTCTTCCGGGAAGAGTCTTCCGCCCCAGCGTGTGTGTCATCCTCTCTCCCCCCAGCGTGTGTGTCAGCCTCTCTCCCCCCCAGCGTGTGTGTCAGCCTCTTCCCCCCCAGCGTGTGTGTCAGCCTCTCTCCCCCCCAGCGTGTGTGTCAGCCTCTTCCCCCCCAGCGTGTGTGTCAGCCTCTTCCCCCCCAGCGTGTGTGTCAGCCTCTTCCCCCCCCAGCGTGGTTGTCAGCCTCTTCCCCCCCTGCGTGTGTGTCAGCCTCTTCCCCCCCGCGTGTGTGTCAGCCTCTTCCCCCCCCAGCGTGTGTGTCAGCCTCTTTCCCCCCAGCGTGTGTGTCATCCTCTCTCCCCCCCAGCGTGTGTGTCAGAGAATTAGCATATGCTTAGCCAGTGATGGGCAACCTGGTAAACTTCAAGGGACACACGTGTGGCCCTGCCACCACTGAAAGGGCAGCACATTAATTAAGAGTGCGAAGCAAAAAACTACCTAAAAACAACCACTCAGAACTTCCACTTGTTAAAAAGTAAATAAATAAAAGAAAATGGCCACACAAGCCCTCGGATCCCTGTTTGCCACAAAATGTTGTCAAGCTTCACCAGTTTCGGATTTACGTGCCCCCAACATACCACTCACCCCTCCTCACATGCCCAAAAGTCCTGAATCATGGACATAGAAAGTAGTGAAGCTTGAGAGCAGACAGACATTCTATCTAGGATCTGGGTGAATTTGGAGGCAAGGGCCGAGTGGCACGGTGGTGGGGCTAACTTTGCCCAAATTCTGCATCTCCCACTATTAGGATGTGCGCAGTGTGTGTGTCAGCCTCTTCCCCCCCCCCCAGCATGTGTGTCAGCCTCTTCTCCCCCCCCAGCCCCAGCCCCAGCGTGTGTGTCATCCTCTTCCCCCCCCAGCGTGTGTCAGCCTCTTCCCTCCCCCCCCCCCTCCCATACCACCTCCACTTACCTTATTTCTCTCTTCCGCTTCTGCTCCTCTCCATCCGCAGCTCCTCTCCATCTGGTCCTCTTACTCCAGCAGCCCGGCCCCTTGTTATGACGTCATCATCACGCTCGCCGTGTCATAACAAGGGGCCGGGCTGCGGCGGGTTTCTGTCATAGTGGAGCCGGAGCGGCCGAAGCGGGCCCACTCTGGCTCCAACTATTTACTTAAAGGGGACCAGGTCGGCGGGCAGCGGCGCTGGTGGATGCAGGCGGCCATGGGCCCCTGCACCACAGCAGGCCCCGGTGCAAGGCACCGGCTGCACCGCTGCTAGTTCCGCCCCTGATACCCAGGATTGCAAGGTATTACAGATGTGCAAAAGTGGTAGTGGGCGTCTCTATGCTGGCTTTGGGCGTCTCTATAATAGCTGTGGGATTGCAGTCATTAGCATATTTACGCAGCAGACCTGCATGTGTAATCGCAGCTGCGAGCACAATAGTGATCCGTAGTGCATCAGGCCCTAAATCGGTATCTTTGCACAGATCACCTACAAATTATACTTGTTATTACAGTTGTGTAGCCTTACACTCACTACTTGCTAAACCTCAGGAGAAAGAGAGCAGGCGCAGGACGGAAGTGACGATGTTCAACTCTCCAAGGGGCATATTTATCACAATCCATATTTATAATGCAGATGTGATAAATATTTTTCACGGAAGTTTACAACATAAAAATTGATATTCTCACGCAAATTAACTATTCTGCTCTTGCCAGGAGATGGGCTCCGATAAAAGCCCGTCCTGATAGAGAGCTGGAAGCTGTGTGATAGCGTACCGCTATCACACCATACATGCCTACCCTCCCGGTTTTCACGTGAGGCTCCCGATTTTTGGGGTAACCCCCGGAAAGGGTAGGCATTTCTCCAGCATTCTGCCCTCTTCCTAGTGAAGTGGGCAGAATTAGGAGAATTTCCGCGGCCATCGCGAGTGTCAGCACAGGAGGCGGGACTTAATGATGTAATTCTACATGATTCGCGTCATTTGACTCCGACCCCTATTTAAATTTAAGCCAATCACGGGCATTTAACCACAAGGGGGCGGGGCTTCATTACGTGAGTCATCAGGTCCCGCCCCCATCGCCACCCACCTGCTTCTCCTCCCAGAACTTCTCCCGGGGAAGAGACAACAAAGGTAGGTAGCTATGTATCACACTGCTTTCTGGTTCAGGGTCCTTCGCGCACACTGCGCATGTGCCGCCATCGGAGAGGGATATGGAGGAACCTTCTCTATAAAAAATTATAGGGTAATGCAAAGTAAATCCGGCAGCACAGCAGCCCCAGTAGACACCTAGGGGGGCTGCATTTCTGGATGAAAATGGAGGGACCGCGGCATATATTGACGATAAGTGCTGCTATCCTTCCTTAGTACATCTGGGGGATCCTTAATATTCACAGTTATACCTTCAAAAAACAGCGGTTTCCGGGAGTATTCCGCAAATCTTAATGATAAATAGGCGCCCAAGAGACATGCTCCATAGGGTGGAGATCAGGGAGCTGATTCAGACTCACACGCAATTTGGGCGCATTGTGTGCTAGGAAAGTAATGCTGCTCTCAGCCCATATTCAGAGTTGGACTCATCGATATGACCTCACCGCCACCATTTATATTTGCGTGTGACAGTAGCCGCAGTCACTATCAGCGCGTATTTGCAGCAGCCCTGTCCTTGGTGGAAGAGATCCGTCTGACAGCTCCCTGCGTACACTCACCCCTGATTGGTCCGCCTACACGCCCATAACACGCCCCCAGATGGCTTAGCCCTATGTATGAATGACCAGCTCCCGCCCACTTACACCCACCCAGCTGTAAGCAGAGAAGAGGCTGAGACGCCTGAATCGCTGTATCTGGCCAAAGTTGCACACAGGGCCTGATTCAGACCCGGTCGCAAGCGCTGTGCGCTCGCAACCGGGTCGATGGTGGGCGAGTGCGCACGTACGGAGTGCGCACTGCGGGTGTGCGAGCCCCGGAGTGAGTGCAAAAAGCGCTCGCGCCGGGACTCACTACAAAAGGGGCGGCTGTCGATGTTGATTGACAGCTCGACCCCTTTTGTAGGCGTGGCCGGGGGGGTGGCTTCACAAACGGATGCGTTCCCAAACGAACGCCTGCCGTTTGTGGGCGGCCTCACTGACATCACCAGTGATGTCAGTGAGAGAGCTTCCGGCTCTGTTAGAGTCGAAAGCTCTCTGGGGCTTGCGGCCACGAGACCCTACCACAAGGGTTTCGTCGCAAGCCCGATGGTCGCGATGGTCTTGACCATCGCGACCATCATCATGGCCGCTCGCATAAGCTGTGGATGGTAACCCACAGCTATGCGAGCTGCCAAGAGGCCGGAACTTAAAAACCAAGCGCCCGCCCTGATTCAGAGCGAGCGCTCGCTTTGTGCGAGTGCCTCTGAATCAGGCCCATAGTTGTTTACACAGAGAAAATTAACTCTCATGAAATGTTAAGTATAATGGATGGAATGATAAAGAAAGATGACACTGCAAAATACATATGTGGTCACAGAGCCGCTGTAATGCAGTCTGCAGGGTAAGCGTTGCAGGGGGCACCAAGCTTCTTGCTTTCTGAGCGCCTATGGCAGGCAGGCTGAGGCAGCCAGTGCAGCAGGGTAATTGTCAGGCCTGGCAGGGCAAATCTAAGGGATAGTCTGGGGATGCACTGGGCTAATAGGTGGTTCAGACTCCACTGACCTGTCTGAGTTTAAATGTAATTTATGTTCGCGACCGCCCGGTCAGTAGCTGATTTCATTGCCTCGCAAAGCCCACCCCTGAGCAGGAGAATATAGTTTGTCCTCCCGCCCTTTAAAGTTGTTATAAGCAGCACCACTACCAGCAATAGAATGTAGCCCAGCAGTTTACACGTGCAACATATGCGATGACGTTACATCGCGTGCAAGCTCCCACTCTGAAGAGGAGCAGTGGAGGAGCTGCCTCAGCTGGGAAGCGCAACGTTAGGAGGAGGACCCACCAAACAGTGAGAGAGAGAGAGAGAGAGAGAGACAGCTGACAGCTGCCTGTCCCTGACGGAGGTGAGGGGGCAGTCACCTAGCTTCAAACTCTGGCCCTCATTCAGAGGCGCTCACAAGAAGCGAGCGTTCATTCTGAATGAGGGCGGCCACTTCTATTTTTAAGTGCGGCCTCCGGGTCGCTAGCTAAGCTGTGGGTTACCACCCACAGCTTAGTGACCGACCAGGGTGATAGTTGCGATGGTCAAGACCATCTCGACCGTCGGGGCTTGCGACGAGACCCTAAGGTTGGGTCTCGGCAGCCCCAAGCCCCAGGGAGCTTCCTGCTCTGATCGAGCAGGAAGCTCCCCACTGACATCACTGCTGATGTCAGTGCGGCCGCCCACAAAACGGTAGGCGTTCCTTAAGGAACGCCTCAGTTTGTGAAACCACCCCCCCGCCCCGCCTACATAACGGGCCGAGCTGTCGATCAACATCGACAGCCAGCCCTTTTGTAGTGAGCTCCGGAGCGAGAGAGTTTCTCTCTCGCTCTGGGGCTTGCACACGTGCAGTGCGGCCGCTGCGCTTGCGCAGGGCCTAACCATCGACCCGGTTGCGAGCGCTCAGCGCTTGCAACCAGGTCTGAATGAGACCCTAAGATATTATATCAATTGCATACAAACATAAACTGTATAAAATTGTAAAATGTAAAATGGGTGCAATTTATTAGGGGTTTTTTACATCTTTTAATTGGAGCAATAAAGAAGGTGAGTACAGATACAGGAGTCAAATCACTACTTTTACAACATACTGCGCATTATAATTTCAAAATATTAAACATTGTAAAGAGACATGTCAAGAGGACATATTTGAAGGAGGACGCAAATTTATAGTTTACAGGGGGCGCACCGAGCACCCTAGCGCCCTGTGTGGACAAACGATCTATGCTGCAGTGTGATGTGAAGGTAGGAGACTGGAAAGAGAGACTGTATTACCCTTATTTTAGTTGTTATCTTTATTTATTTAGTTACCTGTCCATTTAATAAATGAGTCATCACCTGCCATTATTTATTATGAGTCATGTACTGTGTGACTCTGCATGTGTGAGAGCCTGCTGTGTCTGTGACTCTGCATGTGTGAGACCTAGTGAGTGTGACTCTGCATGTGTGAGAGCCTGCTGTGTCTGACACTCTGCATGTGTGAGACCTAGTGAGTGTGACTCTGCATGTGTGACAGCCTGCAGTGAGTGTGACTCTGCATGTGTGAGTGCCTGCTGTGTCTGACACTCTGCATGTGTGAGACCTAGTGAGTGTGACTCTGCATGTGTGACAGCCTGCAGTGAGTGTGACACTACATGTGTGAGAGCCTGCTGTGAGTGTGACTCTACATGTGTGAGAGCCTGCTGTGTCTGTGACTCTGCATGTGTGAGACCTAGTGAGTGTGACTCTGCATGTGTGAGAGCCTGCTGTGTCTGACACTCTGCATGTGTGAGACCTAGTGAGTGTGACTCTGCATGTGTGACAGCCTGCAGTGAGTGTGACTCTACATGTGTGACAGCCTGCAGTGAGTGTGACTCTACATGTGTGACAGCCTGCAGTGAGTGTGACTCTACATGTGTGAGAGCCTGCAGTGAGTGTGACTCTACATTTGTGAGAGCCTGAGTGAGTGTGACTCTACATATGTGAGAGGGGATGTAGTCAATATCCCGGCGAACTAGACAGCGATAGTCACAATGCCAACAAACAATTCCCGATATGCCAAATACGACGACTAACAAATACTGACAAACACAATACCGACAAAGTGGAAATACCGACGACAACATTACCGATATGTTCAAAATCCAGACAATGACAAAACCCAGACAACGAAAATACTGACAATACAATACACCGAGAAGTACCACATTCAGATCAGCCAGAATACTGACAGTATCATAATACCTCCAATGACTGAATACCTACAGTAGCAATTCCGACAAATCACTATATCCAAAATTAAAATACCGAAAGTAAGAACACCGACAGACCTTAAAACCGAAATAGAAATTAGCGACAACAAAACACCGTCAGATTATAAAACAAAAATATATAATACCAAAAATCAAAATACCGACAAACAAAATCTCGACATACCCCTACAACTCAGTGATCGGCATTATGACATGTGGACGTACTGCCATTGTTACAGCTGTCGGCATTGCAAGTGTCGGTAATTCAGTGATTATCATAATAATACTGATCACTTAATTACCAACACTCACAATACCGACAGCTATAACACCTGCAGTACCCCAACATGGTCATAATAGCGAACACTGAATTACCGACACCTACAATGCCGACAGGTGTCTGTCATTAGACGGGACAGCGTCCTAGCCTTTCCCGTTAGGACAGATGGCTATGTGTTGGCAGGTGGGCAGCCGGACATTATCATACGGTTCTGCCGGTGTTACAGCTGCCGGCATTGCAAGTGTCGGTAATTCAGTGATCATCAAAATACCGATCACTGAATTACCAACACTCACAATACCGAAAGCTATAACACCGGCAGTACCCCAACATGGTCATAAAAACGATCACTGAATTACCTACATTCACAATGCCTATAATACCGGAGAAATACCTGTCTGTGTTGTAGGTGTCAGTAATTCAGTGTTCGACATTGCCTTCTCCCAATAGGACAGACAACTACGTGTTGGTTGGTGGGCGGTTATTATCATACGGTTTGGCGTCTAACTTGCCGTCTAATGCTGTACGGCTATTTTAGTTTTAGACGGTGTATGGAACCTGACTCGCACATTAGTTAGGGGTTTTGCCGTCTGCATTCCCGCCTCTTACATGGCGGAGCTGGACTGTTATCATGTGACATAGCGACTTCTGTGACTGATGAGACTTCTTGATGCCATGTTGCTGCCGGTGTCTGTATATGTCGGTATTTTGATGTTCGACATTGTGGCAGTTGTAAGGTTGTGTCGAGATTTCGTTTGTTGGTATTTTCAGCTATTGGTATTTTACGGTTGTCAGTGTTTTTGTTGTTGCTGTGCCGGTATGGACTTTGGGCCTGAGAGCCGCTCGTAAGCGGCCGCTTGTTCGCTCCGAGCGATGTTTGCCCAACTGCGCATGCGTATGGATCGTTATACGCATGCGCGAACCAGTCAGTGCGGTCGAAAGTCATGTGCTCGCAAAATAGCGAATGCCTGATAATTTGAGTGACAGAAAGAGGCGTATGTGGATGGTAACAGGGGAAGGTGCTTGAAAACGGGGAGTGGAGATCCGATCGCAGGCGTGCTTAAAGGTCAAAACGGCCATTTTATGGGTGTGCGTGATTAAAACAGCAGCGTCATTGACCACGTCACTGGGTTATTTTATAGCCAGAACTGCTCGCAAAATTGTGGTAGCAAAAACCAACCACAAGAATAGCGAGCAGCTCATACCCTGGTCGATGTACTCAATTAATCTAATAAATAGCGGACATGACGTAGGATGCGAGCGGCCAGGGGGCGTAGTTTTCCAAAAAACGACCGCAAGTTTTGTTCGCTCGTTCAGACCTAGAGGCGTGAACAGACCGCAAAGAGCGAACGGTTCATTTGAATAGCCACCCCTATTTTCTGGACGAGCGAGCGCTAATTGTGTCCGGCTCTGAATCAGGCCCTTTGTCAATGCCAGCAAAACTAAATACTGACAGTGTCGATATTGTGTCAATATCGATATTTATACACTGTCTGTATATTGATTAGTTTATACTTTAACCATGGCTGTATAATGAACTGTCATATACTGAACCACCGGGATCCTCATGTTAACTATATCAACCATGTCGATATTATAATGATGTAGGTATATAAATTATCTGTATTCTAATTGTCAGTATATTGTCGATATAATGATCCAGTAGGGATTTTGTTGACGGTAAAACATAAGTCGGTATTTCATCAGCCGGCAATTCATACCCAACCCGTGTGAGAGCCTGCAGTGAGTGTGAGTCTGCATGTGTGAGGTCCTGCTGTGATTGTGTGACTTAGCATGTGTGAGATCCTGATGTAATTGTGTGAATTAGCATGTGTGAGTTCCTGCTGTAATTGTGTGACTTAGCATGTGTGAGATCCTGCTGTAATTGTGTGACTTAGCATGTGTGAGTTCCTGCTGTAATTGTGTGACTTAGCATGCGTGAGTTCCTGTTGTAATTGTGTGACTTAGCATGTGTGAGGTCCTGCTGTAATTGTGTGACTTAGCATGTGTGAGGTCCTGCTGTAATTGTGTGACTTAGCATGTGTGAGGTCCTGCTGTGATTGTGTGACTTAGCATTTATGAGATCCTGCTGTAATTGTGTGACTTAGCATGTGTGAGATCCTGCTGTAATTGTGTGACTTAGCATGTGTGAGTTCCTGTTGTAATTGTGTGACTTAGCATGTGTGAGATCCTGCTGTAATTGTGTGACTTAGCATGTGTGAGTTCCTGTTGTAATTGTGTGACTTAGCATGTGTGAGATCCTGCTGTAATTGTGTGACTTAGCATGTGTGGGATCCTACTGTAATTGTGTGACTCTGCATGTGTGAGATCCTGCTGTAATTGTGTGACTTAGCATGTGTGAGATATTGCTGTAATTTTGTGACTCTGCATGTGTGAGTTCCTGCTGTAATTGCGTGGCTTAGCATGTGTGAGTTCCTGCTGTAATTGTGTGACTTAGCATGTGTGAGATCCTGCTGTAATTTTGTGACTCTGCATGTGTGAGTTCCTGCTGTAATTGTGTGACTTAGCATGTATGAGTTCCTGCTGTAATTGTGTGACTTGGCATGTGTGAGATCATGCTGTAATTTTGTGACTCTGCATGTGTGAGTTCCTGCTGTAATTGTGTGACTCTGCATGTGTGAAATCCTACTGTAATTGTGTGACTCTGCATGTGTGAGTTCCTGTTGTAATTGTGTGATTTAGCATGTGTGAGATCATGCTGTAATTGTGTGATTTAGCATGTGTGAGTTGCTGGCATTATTGTGTGTATCCAGAGCTGGATTAAGGGCCTGATTCATTGCGGATCGCTATTGCGATCGCAGCTGCGATTATGCACAGAGGCTCTGATTCAGAGCCGGACGCTCTTTCAGAGCGCTTGCTCAGAATCAGGGCGGCTTTTTATTTTTTGAGCAGGCCTCCTGGCTGCTCGCATAGCTGTGGGTGACCACCCACAGCTTTTGCGAGCGGCCAGCTTATGGTCGCGATGGTCACAACCATCGGGACTTGCAACGAGACCCTTGTGATAGGGTCTCTTTCCCGCAAGCCCCAGTGAGCTTCCGGCTCTAAATAGAGCCGGAAGCTCACCACTGACATCACTAGTGATGTCAGTGGTGCCTCCCACAAACGGCAGGCGTTCCAATGGGAACGCCTCCGTTTGTGTAGCCACCCCCCCTGCCCGCCTCCAAAATGGGGCGAGCTGTCAATCACAATCGTCAACCGCCCCGTTTTGGTGCGAGACCGGCAGCGACAGAGCCCCGTCGCTGGCCGGGTCTCGCGCATGCGCACGCCGGATAGCATAGCGTTTGCGAGCGGGTCTGAATCAGCCCCACAGTCTCACTGCGAAAATATGCTAATGATTGCAGTCGCAATGCCATACGCAGCCTAACATAAGGACGCCCACTTTACCTTACACATATCCGTAATACTTAGCAAGACTGTGAAACCATCGGTAACACAAGTACAATCGCAGCCTCACACACACTTGCACAAGCTCTGACCTTACTCGGGAATTGCTAACCTCATCCCACGCAGTGAGAGCCCAAGCTGCGTATGGCATCGGAGTGGCTAATTTTTGCACGCCCCTGTAACGTCATTCAAACGCACTGACACGCCTGCGTTTCGCCGGCAACCCCCCAATCATACCCCCAAAAACTCACTTCCTGTCAATCACTCTGCGATGCGTCTGTGTAGTCACTGCGAGCGCAGTCCGATCGCAGTGGAGTCTTCGCACACTTGCACACGCAGTGCGATGCATGCGCAGAACGCAGCAATTGGCCGATTGCGCGTGTAATCACAGTTGCGATAGGTAATGAATCAGGCCCTAAGGACGGGAAGCAGATCCAGCAGGGAAAGGTACCTCGACGGCATGCAGCAATACATAGCTCTGGTAGCTGTGGACATGCCCATTATGATGCACTATGATGCAGTCATAGTACTGCTATTATCCCATATATATACCCCCTGGTGTACTGCTATTTCCCATATATATACCCCCTGGTGTACTGCTATTTCCCATATATATGCCCCCTGGTGTACTGCTATTATCCCATATATATGCCCCCTGGTGTACTGCTATTTCCCATATATATGCCCCCTGGTGTACTGCTATTATCCCATATATATGCCCCCTGGTGTACTGCTATTTCCCATATATATGCCCCCTGGTGTACTGCTATTATCCCATATATATGCCCCCTGGTGTACTGCTATTATCCCATATATATACCCCCTGGTGTACTGCTATTTCCCATATATATACCCCCTGGTGTACTGCTATTTCCCATATATATACCCCCTGGTGTACTGCTATTATCCCATATATATACCCCCTGGTGTACTGCTATTATCCCATATATATACCCCCTGGTGTAGTGCTATTATCCCATATATATACCCCCTGGTGTACTGCTATTTCCCATATATATGCCCCCTGGTGTACTGCTATTATCCCATATATATACCCCCAGGTGTACTGCTATTATCCCATATATATGCCCCCTGGTGTACTGCTATTATCCCATATATATGCCCCCTGGTGTACTGCTATTATCCCATATATATGCCCCCTGGTGTACTGCTATTTCCCATATATATACCCCCTGGTGTACTGCTATTATCCCATATTTATACCCCCTGGTGTAGTGCTATTATCCCATATATATACCCCCTGGTGTACTGCTATTTCCCATATATATGCCCCCTTGTGTACTGCTATTATCCCATATATATATACCCCCTGGTGTACTGCTATTATCCCATATATATGCCCCCTGGTGTACTGCTATTTCCCATATATATATACCCCCTGGTGTACTGCTATTATCCCATATATATACCCCCTGGTGTAGTGCTATTTCCCATATATATGCCCCCTGGTGTACTGCTATTTCCCATATATATACCCCCTGGTGTACTGCTATTTCCCATATATATACCCCCTGGTGTACTGCTACTTCCCATATATATACCCCCTGGTGTACTGCTACTTCCCATATATATATATATATATATATATACCCCCTGGTGTACTGCTATTTCCCATATATATATTCCCCCTGGTGTACTGCGGCTGTCGATGTTGATCAACAGCTCGCCCCGTTTTGTAGGGGGGTGGCTGCACAAACGGAGGCGTTCCTGAAGGAACGCCTACCTTTTGTGGGCGGCCCTACTGACATCACCAGTGATGTCAGTAGTGAGCTTCCTGCTCTATTAGAGCCGGAAGCTCACTAGGGCTTGCGGCAGACGAGACCCTACCACAAGGGTCTCGTCGCAAGCCCGATGGTCGCGATCATCGCGACCACCACCTGGCCGCTTGCAAAAGCTGCGGGTGGTCACCCACAGCTTAGTGAGCGGCCAGGAGGCCGGCTTAAAAAAACCAAAAAAACGGCCGCCCTCATTCAGAGCGAGCGCTCGCTTTTTGCGAGCGGCTCTGAATGAGGTCCTATGTTCCATTTCCCCACTCTAAGGTGCTGCACAATTTTGTGGATTCTAAATATAAATAAGGGGTCTATTTACTAAGCAGTGTTAGGAGACAGAGTGAAAAGTGATAAGAAAGTGATAAGGTGCCAGCCAATCAGCTCCCAACTGTCATCTCACAGGCTGTGTTTGAAAAATGACAGTAGGGAGCTGATTGGCTGGCACCTTATCACTTTCTTATCACTTTTCACTCTGTCTCCTAACACTGTTAGTAAATAGACCCCTAAATGCTAATAATTATTATGTCTTCTTTATAAACTCTTACCTGGCTGTTTGCTATCCTCAGGCTCTCATTTCAGTTGTGGCCACATGATGTCGCTAAAGCCAAGTTGAAATTAGTTAATTGTCCACATCCGTGAAATAATATATGACTGATATAAAGGAAGGAAATTTACACTATAAATGAAACTTCTCATGTGCTGTAATAAGAACATAAAAAAATGACAACCTGTCTTTGCAGATGTTTTTCATGCAATTACATATCTTATACTGTACAAATGTTCGTGACTCTGACCTGCTCCTTTCCTATTTAAGACAAAAGATTTTACCATGTTCTAAAAAATAAATGTATGTTATTTTCAAAAGCAGATGTTCTCCTCCTTATCATTTTACTTAGTATTTGTCATGTGCATACATATGTCCTGTCTGTGTGCGTCTTTCCAGTAATCAGGATAATGTTGGGGTGGAGTGTATAGATTGTAGGCAGGGCCGGCAACAGAAATCTTGGGGCCCGGTACACTGATGTCTCTGGGGCCCCCACCTTCTCACCATCATCCGGATCCCGCACATCCCTCCCCTGCATGTGTGATATGTGAAGCATGAGAATGTTAATTGAAAGATATGTCAGCCTTTACATAAAGTAAAAATACACTATGACTTACCACACTGTCTCTGATGATGCAGGCTGTAGTTCTTCTCTGCCGTCTCTTGCAAGGTCTTCTTGATGACAGTGACGTGGATGCCTCAGGGGTAGGAGGGATGGTGTCTGCAGCCAGCCATCCACAGTACTCAGCCCCTCATCACCTTCCTCAAATTCAGCCTCTCATCTCCATCCTCAGCCCAGAAGCCCCCATCACCTTCCTCCATCCCCAGCCCTCATCACCTATTGTCCCAGCCCCATCACCTTCCTCTGCCCCCTTCACCTTCCTCCATTCCTAGCCCCCATCACCTTTCTCTACCCCCAACCCCTATCACATTTCTCTGCCCCCATAATCTTCCTCTACCCCCTTAACCTTTCTACAACCCCATCCCCATCACATTCCTCTGCCCCCAGCCCATGTCACCTTCCTCCAGCCCCCATCACCTTCCTCTGTCCCCAGACCATGTCAGCTACTGCCCCATCACTTTTCTCTGCCCCAGCCCATGTCACATTGTGCCCCATCACCTTTCTCTGCCCCAGCCCGTGTCATCTTCTACGCCATCACCTTCCTCTGTCCACCTCCCCCATCATCTTCCTCTGCCCCAGCCCATGTCACCTTCCTCTGCCCCCAACCCATTTCACCTTCCTCTGCCCCAGCCCATCTCACCTTCCTCTGCTCCCAGCCCATTTCACCTTCCTCTGCCCCCAGCCCATTTCACCTTCCTCTGCCCCCAGCCCATTTCACCTTCCTCTGCCCCCAGCCCATTTCACCTTCCTCTGCCCCCAGCCCATCTCACCTTCCTCTGCCCCAGCCTATCTCACCTTCCTCTGCTCCCAGTCCATGTCACATTCAGCCCCAGCCCCATCACCTTCCTATGCCCCTTCATCTTTCTCTATCCTCAGCTCCCATCACCTTCCGCTGCCCCAAAACCGCTATCAGCTTCCTACCTCTTCCATCCCCTCTTCCGCAGTCTGTACCATCTAGCTGTTCCCATCCAGGGGGGATCGGTCCACTTCCACTTCTAGCCCCGCAGCGGCGCTCTCTGTCTGACATGTGGCAACGTGACCTGTGATGTCACGCCGCCGCGTTGCTCAACTAATGGTCAGGCCCGGCAGCTGAGCTACTCAGAAGAGCCCAGCACTGCCCGACCCAGGCTGCAGGGGACTAGGGGCTGGGCGGCCGCTATGGGTCCCGGTGGCTGTGGCTCGCCGGCTGGAACAAGGACCGATGTCCGCGGACCCGTTTTGTGCCAGTGTCTGGCCGGTCCTCGTGGCCCCTCTGGACCTCTGTGTCCGGTACGGGTGTCCCCTTAGTCCCCCCCTGTCGCCGGGCCTGATTGTAGGCATGAGCAAGCAAGGCCCTCTGCCCATTGTCTTCCATACATAATTATGCTGACTGCACACTGCAATTATGTATTTATGTGAAACGGTTAGCTGGTTTGTATTAGTCTGTATGTATGTAACTTATTGTAAGTTATATACCCCGCATTCTGCATTACACAACATTTGTGCCGCCTTATAAATAAACAAAAATAATTATAATAATAGCAGGGGCTTTTTGGAGTGAGCTTTTTTTGCAGTATTAGTACACCCAGGCCAGCCACCAGGGAGGTATGAATAATGTATTGGTGCAGGGCATGTCTGCAACCATTATAGATACGTCTATGAATAATGAGATAGGAAACAATACAAATATAAAGTGCCTAAAGCTGGGCATACACGTCTGCGTTCCACCCCCGGGGTAGAAGACATTTCTCTGTTCCTTCCATGGGATAATTGGTGCAGCCACTGGCTGAAGAATTGATAGTTGATAGTTAATTGTTGATGCAGCCTCCGGGCTGAGTAGTAGTGGAATACAGAGCTATGATTACGAAGGAACCAGTCCTGCAACAGCCTTGAGGGCTGGAACTCTTGGCAAGTTGCGGCCATTACAGCCTTGAGGAGTAATGACAGGTGGCCTTTGGGCAGCCTTGAGGGCTGAGAACCCTTGGCTGAATGTCACTGTTGTGCGACTTGTGCCGATGGGTTGACACAACAAGCAGCAATTGGTTCAGAATTTTGTTTAAAAAAATGAAAGGGGCATGCAGGAGATGCTGTCTGTGGCCATTACAATTTCTGGACATTCATAAACCATAACATTAAAAATGTTAGGCAACAATGCCCCAAACAGCACATAATGGAAAGGAAAAAGGTGCAAGATGGATTTGTCCTTGGGCCCTCCAACCCACCCTTACGTTGTATATATGAAACAGGACATTCACAGTTTAACAAAGCAATCACTTCAGCGACAGGGACTGCCACTTGTGGCTGAAATTATTGGTTTGTTTGGACCTTAGTGGCAATGATTCCATACACAAACTGGCTTTACAATACATTAGAAGTCGTCATCATCATCATCATCCCCATCAGTGTGTGCATCCTCCTCTTCTTCACACAATATGAATTCGTCCCCACTGGAATCCATCATTACAGACGCTTCTGTATTTTTTGGACTTAAGTGCTGGTAAAAGTCTTCCTCGTGGAGCTTGTAATTCATTTTGATGAACATCATCTTTTCTACATTTTGGGGAACTTCCTACGAAGGTCCCTGCTGCGCTGAAAACTCTTTCACAGTATACACTGGAGGGTGGGCAATTTAAGTACAGCAAAGCCAGTTTGTGTAAGGGACTCCAAATTGCCTCTTTTTCCTGCCAGTAGTGAAAGGGACTGAGTGACATGTCTTTTTGGATGCTATCCTTAAAATAAACATCCATCATTCTCTGAATGGTGACTATCAGACAAAGTCACGGTAGATATGTCACTCACTGTAGCCAATTCTTTCAGACCCAACCAGATGTCATTAGTTTTGCTGATTGATCTGCATCACCACCAGCACTGGGTCTCTTTTTTTGCTTTTCCCTGGCAGCTGTAGAAAATGAAGGAGGAGATGCTGCCATGTCATGTTCCACTTGAGCTGACAATTTTTTCAACACCAGCTCTTTGCATCTTTTCAGATTTATGCCCATCGGAAAGAATGATACAAGGTATGACTTAAACCTAGGATCAAGTTATGGTCGCCAAAATATAGTGATCTGACTTCGAGATTGATGACCCCTGGATCCTGTCGAAGTGAATGAAGGGCTTGATCTACAAGTCTGACTTACTTAGCGGAATCACTCTGTTTTACATCCTCCTTCAGTTTCTCCAGCTGCTTTTGCAGAAGTCTAATTAGGGGAATGACCTGACTCAAGCTGGCAGTGTCTGAACTAACTTCACGTGTGGCAAGTTCAAAGGGTTTGAAAACCTTGCATAACACGGAAATTATTCTCCACTGCGCTTGACTAAGGTGCATTCCCACTCCTTTACCTATGTCATAGGCCGTAGTGTAGCCTTGGATGGCCTTTTTCTGCACCTCCATCCGCTGAAGCATATAGAGGGTAGAATTCCACCTAGTTACTACCTCTTGCTTCAGCTGATGGCAGGGCAAATTCAGCAGTTCTTGCTGGTGCAGCAATCTTCGAGTTGCAGATGTCGAAAATGTCCAGAATTCTTTTGGGCCACCGAGAGCATCTCCTGCACATCACTGTAATTTTTAAAAAAATGTTGCACCACCAAATTAATTGTGTTGGCAAAACATGGCATGTGTTCGAATTCGCCCACATGTAATGCTCGCAGAATATTGCTGGCATTGTCAGAAATCACAAATCCTGAGGAGAGTCCAAGTGGGGTGAGCTAAGAGGTTCTCAGTGGTATGCCTCTTAGTGAAACCGGTGATACACAGAGTAGCCTGCCTCTGAGTGAGCTGGCATTTGTTAGATACTGCTGCTGCTGTATGCACTGTTGGAAGCAATACACCTACCCAGTGGGCTGTCACAGCTATGTAATCTTTAGTTTGCCCTGTCCCACTTGTCCACAGATCTGTGGTTAAGTAGACAGTGGGCACAACAGCATTTCAGAGGACATTAATAAGGTTTTTTTTAATGTCCTTGTACAGATTGGGAATTGCTATTCTAGAGAAGTGGAATCTAGAAGGGACAACCCACTGCATTAATGGCGGATACTGGACGCACATCTAATACTAGCATAGCTGTTATGGCGTCAGTAATTTTCTGTGCAACTGGGTGTTTGCTTTCATACTTGTTCGCCAATGCAAAGGATTGTGTGACAGTTAATTGTTTGGTTGAACTTGAACTAAAAGTAGTCTTCTTCCTTGTCCCATTCCTGGGATGAAGATCCACTCATAGCAACAGCAGCAGCAGGCGTAACACTCAAGGATCCTTCTGAGGAACAATAGATAGGAGAGAAGTCAGTCCTTATGATATTGGATGCAGGACTACTTCCGATCATGAATGAGGATATTGATGATGATGCAGGTGTTGGTGGTGGAGATTGCAGGCGCTTGGATCCAGATACAAGGGAGCAGCTAGGTGACACTGGAGTGATTGTTGTTCGGTTTTTTTTGTCCCCAAATTTTCAATACCGTTTCCAATTTGATGAATGTGCTGCAAGTGATGTAACAGGGAGGAGGTTCCAAGATAGTTAAGGTCCTTACCTCTACTCACTGCTACATGGCAACGGTTACAAATGGCTTGGCAAAAGTTGTCCCGATTTGAGTGGAAATGATTCCACACATGAGATGTGGATTTTTTGGTCATTTGCCAAGGCATGCCAACAATGGGATTTTTCCCACCGTGGGCAACAACTGTTGCCTGATTTACAGTTTTTACACAAACATCTTCGCAATCAACATCCTCATCAGCATCAATATCCTCATCATCCTTGTTGTTATCGCCAACTACATAAATCCTCCTCGTGCAATTCCACAGAAGCATCCTCAATTTCTACGTTAGCATGTTGACTTGTGCTGCTCATCCCCACATTTGCAGAGGGCACACAAATGGTGGAAGGAGGATCCTCTACAAGTACAGTATTAGAAAGGTTAGGCTCACACATGGCAACCGCAGACACACTTGGACTCTCCTCGGGGATTTGTGATTTTTCCGAGCACACAGTTGGTTTCGTTGTCTTACTCGTTTAAACAATTTTTTTTGTACCTCTCCTACAAGCAGAGGGGCTTAAATCATCACTAGAACCACCAGTCATAAATAATAAAGGCCAAGGCCATATCCTTTCCTTGCCACTTCATGTAGTGAATGGCATATTGCCATTTTTTTGTTTCTCTAATGCTGACTTAGCTTTAGATTTTATTTTCTTTAACAAGGTAAAAGTTGATTTTTTTTACATGGCCTGACTTAAGCCCTGATACATCGGCCTTCATAGATGACGTTGACGGCCTTGCAGCGTCATCATGACTGCTGCCGGCAGCTACAAGACTGGTATGTGGATCCTGCTCTCCTGTCATGTGACTGTCGTCCATACTCACTGCAGTCTTACAGCAGTGTCACCAAGCAATTATAGCGCAGCTGAGTTGTGGCTAACGCACACAACCAACCACACACACAAAAAATTGGTTTTATTTTTACACAAGGCAGGTGTGGCTAACACGCACACACACAAAAAATTGTTTTATTGTTTCACACTGGGGTTGTGGCTAACACCCTAACCCTCCCCTTGGTACCTAACCCTAACCATCGGGGTAGGTGCCTGACCCTAACCGTTCCTTCTAGTGCCTAACTCCTGTAAGTGCCTACCCCTAACCCTCCCTCCTAGTGCCTAACCTTAACCGTCGGGGTAAGTGCCTATCCCTAACCGTCGGGGTAAGTGCCTAACTCTAAGCGTTGAGGTAAGTGCCTAATCCTAACCATTGCAGATAAGTGCCTAACCCTAACATTGGAGTAAGTGCCTAACCCTGTCCTCCGGTAGGTGCCTAACCCTAACAAACAAAAAAAGGGTTGACCATTTGTGTGTCAACCATTTTAGTGTCGACCTTTTGTCCCTGTCGACATTTTGCCTGTCTAACATTTGCTGTCGACTTTTTAACTATAGTCCGTATACCGCCAGCTAATCGGCATCCATGCGCTCCATAGCGCATGTCCAGAACCAAGATGGCGGCTATGCGTTTTACCTATGCGTTCCAAATAACCGGAAGCTGGTGTTCCTTCTCCTGGAAGTAAAATGGGCACCAATCATGTGTTCTGCATCTATAAATAGTAATATAATGCAATGACACAATCTGTAATCCTCTTTAGGATCAATGGATTATAATTCCATAGTATAGATAGAGGAGCTCATTCAGACCTGCTCGCAAGATGCGGCTGCTCGCTGGCAAAGAGGGGCCGGATATTCAAATTCCATGCTCGCACTGCGTGGCGTAAGGACACCCTCTATGTCTTAGCGAGCTATGGCACTGAGCGCTCGTTAGTGTATAAAGACGCCCCCTTTCCCCTCGCAACACACGTCATCTCCTGGAATTGTTGGATTAATCGGTAACATCGAGAGCCATCAGAGCTGTTCGCAGCCCTTGAGGTAGCCTTACCCCGCCGCAAGCACTGCAATCAGTGCCTGCTGAAATACATGCGAGTGGCCAGGTGATGGTCGCGATGGTCACGACCATCGGGCTTGCGACGAGACCCTTGTGGTAGGGTCTCATCTGCCGCAAGCCCCAGTGAGCTTCCGGCTCTAATAGAGCCGGAATCTCACTACTGACATCGCTCGTGATGTCAGTAGGGCCGCCCACAAACAGCAGGCGTTTGTCCAGCCACCCCCCACCCCGCCTACAAAACGGGGCGAGCTGTCGATCAACATCGACAGCCACCCCGTTTGTAGCGAGCCCCACCATCGACCCCGCTTGCGAATCAGGCCCTATGCGCGCTCCCGTGGCGTCCTCCATTGCATCTTTAGATCTTCTCTACATGCAAGAAGATCTGATAATTTCGCTAAAGATTCCCCGCAAATCATGCAATGTGTAACCACCAAGCGATGCAAGATATATTGTTTGGCCGTTTGTTAGATTGCACAGTGTGTATGCACTAGATCGTTTGCTTGGGAGTTCAAGGGAAATCGTTGACGACATCGCATCACTTGCAAGTCGTCTAGTGTGTACCTAGCTTAAGTCAAATACAATTTAAGAAATTGGAACCTTTTACAGTCACGCCCAGGGTAACCTGTACAACAAAGGAAACACTACTTATTTTAACCACGACCTGACAAAAGGAATGTCGGGGTTACAGTGGCCAAACACGGGGTCATTCAGACCCGTTCGCTCGCAACCGGGTCAATGTTCCTCCACTGGGCATGCGCACGTCGGAGCCGGTTCCGACGTGCGCATGCGCGAGACCCAGCTAGCGACGGGCGCTCCATCGCTACGGGTCTCGCACTAAAGGGGGTGAGCTGTCAATGGTGAGTGACAGCTCACCCCGTTTGGGAGGCAGGCAGGGGGCTTGGCCGGCCAAACGGAGGTATTCCCGACGGAACTCTTGCCGTTTGGGGGTGGCCCCACTGACATCAGCAATGATGTCAGTGGGGAGCTTCCTGTTCAATCAGAGCAGGAAGCTCCCTGGGGTTTGCGGTTGACAAGACCCAATCTTAGGGTCTCGTCGCAAGCCCCGATGGTCGCGATGGTCTTGACCATCGTGACCATCACCCTGGTCGACCGCAAGAGGTGTGGGTAGTAACCCACAGCCTAGCGATCGACCAGGAGGCAGCACTTAAAAAAGTAAGCGGCCGCCCTCATTCAGAGCGATCGCTTGCAGCAAGCGATCGACTCTGAATGAGCTCCACAGACTGATAAGGGCTGACTAAAACCTAGCACTGCGTCTCTATGCTCCACTATGTGCACATTGCCAAAGAAATGTCTCACACAAAGAAGCAGGGCAGAGCAATAGTCACTGGGTCGCAGGTTGCCCTCAGGGACCTCCTCATCTCTGCATAATCTCCCCAGATTCCAGATTAATTCTAGGCGGAACTATCAAGAACACTCTCTATGCTTTCTCCCAAATCAGGGGAGTAACTAGAACTTTGTGGGCACCAATGGTTCTAGTTAGTCCACAGCTGTTGTTCATTTTATGCCTCATAATAGTGCCCCGAGTTCACATTATGCCACATGGTAGTGCCCCCAGGTCACATTATGCCACAGTGTAGAACCCCCAGTTCACATTGGTGGGCTCCTGCTTACTACACTCCTTACTGACACTCTAGACTAGTAAATGGCTGTTGCCTGCCATGAAAAGATAAGCAATGTGAAACTGGAATTAACTTCAGGCTTAATTATACAAATATATATGCATCATCTCTAGGACATCTCATATATTGGATGAAGTGCCAAACGTGTGTAAAAAAAAATCTAACATCACTGAAAGGCCCTATTTTGAAAACATATTTAATTTTAAAAAAAATCAAAGACTTACCAGGTGCAAGACATGAGTTTTGTCTCCATGTTAGCTGGGTGGCCATGGGGCGGGCTCGAGAGTGGGATTGTGCGTGGGTTCATGCACAAGCTCTGTGGACTCTGCAGGATTTATTCTTTGATCAATGGTCAAACAATTACATTTTATATAAGACTGGCACATCATCATCAAGGACTAATGAAATATATGGCTGCAGCACTGCTGTGGTGGGACGGGGTAGTAGCCGTACAGTGGGTATAGGTGTGAGCCGGAAAAGTGTTAATGGCTGCACTGCTGTGGGCAGGTGGGGAGCGTGGCCACCCACACTGCTTTGGAGTGGAGGAAGGTGCAAGCCAGAAAGGTGTGTTTGTTGAAGGGGGGCAAACAAGTGGTCATCCATTGCTGTTCCATGTATGGTATATATCTCTTTTCTGGCCAGTGGCAGCTCAAACCAGGAGCAGCATTGCCATCATAGTGTAAAGAGGTACACTTGCCCAGGCTGTAACTGGCAGCTGTCGCTGAAGACCCATTTTCTCCAATCCTGAAGCCAATTACATTTTGGTCTTCAGAGACATGGCTGCCATTTGTATAAGTCAGAAATTCAGATGCATTTTAAATTGTAAGTTAATTCACTTAACACTGATGTGTAAAGACTTTATTTAGCAACTGCCCCTCAGTCTGGAATTCTAATATACCACAGACAAGTATTTTATTGACTGAGTCATATTCCTGCATACTGGAAGTTATTCTCAGTCTCCAATCTATGGGGTTTATTCATTATTACTTAATTTCTACAAAAGCAGATGAAAATTTTCAACTTATTTTAAAGAAAATAAGTTTTGGGGCCATTCATGATAAAGGTAACGCAGAAGATATCACAGATATCTCCTGTTTACCTTTCACTCCCGATGTGGCCTTCTGTCCCCATACCCCATACACTTGTACGGAGACAGAATTCATCAAGCTCCAGGCATTTTCTCCCGCACACCTGCTCTTTCCCTATGGGAAGGAATTCCGGGTTGCAAAGAAAGATCCTTTTGTCCCTGTCCGGCTGGAGCTGTTTTGCATGGACCACCCTCTGCTGTACTGTTGTCACCCAAGAAACTGCTCCATTTTCTCCGTTGTCTTCTCCTTTTTCCATACCATTGCTGGACCACAGTATCTGTTTGTTCTCCCTGCATCTTCGGACTTCATCCCAGCACCATCTCTTTCTTTGGTACTTATTGCTACTGATACTTTAAGCTCCATCTTCACCCAGGCAGTCTTCCACAATTCCTCTGGCTTCTGTGCTTTCTCGTAGTTACAAAGACAGAATGTGACAACACGTAGTCTGGATTGGTCTACCGATGAGCAGAATGTCCAAGTTTGTCCATTACCTTCTGATTCTGATGTGGTTGTTGGAGCCGTGAGGTTCTCAGTGTCTTGAAGGGTCCACCAAGTACCTGTTGTCAGCGATACTGTTGTTCAGGGTTCTTCACACAAACAAAGACACAGAATATTCTGGTGACGTGTCCTTATGAGACCATCTCCTTCTTCAAGTACCCCTTCATACACAAGTGTTTCAGTTGAATTCTCTTTTTGGACGACCTCATTCAGGTTGCTGTTTGGTCTCTTCACAAAGTACTTTTTGTCCCTCAGGGAGTGGTTCCGCTGTTTGTATGATGCACCTGGAAATGTATCTAACAGTCAGCCATGTATTGTATCACCTTCCTTTATTGTTCATCCACCCAGAAGGATGGGGACCGCAACAAGTTTATTATTTGCTTCCCCAGATAACCGGCCCGTACTCAGGTAAGTAGTACCCGCTTCCCCTTCTCTCAACGCCCCTGGCACAAGGAGCAAGAAATATGTAGTATTGCATTGTCCATGTGTTTTTTTTGGGGAGTTTTTCTGCCAAAATGACGAAGATGCCTACATGGTCCAAATAGGACCTTTTCATTATATTTAATAAATTACTTTTGGCACTGGACTGTACTTGTTTGCTCTTTTAATAGGTGTGCTACCATTAAATTAGTATCCGTCTGCCCTAGTGCTCCCTTCCATAGTGGAGCAGTAATTGTTCTGGCTGATAGCGAAAGTATCATGCTGCAATAATGCTACTCCTGTACTGGCATCCACAATATCTGCCACCCATTGTACTCTGTATGCACATAGGGAACATTTGCCGTCCCAAGCACGGACATAACTAAGGGTGTCCGGTAACCCGGCAGTCTGTGCAGCCACACTGAGCATCCTCAGACTGCTCCCAAGGGGTAAATTTACTAAGATGGGAGTTCTATTTAAGAAATTTTGTTGCCCATAGCAGCCAATCAGATTCTACTTCTCATTTATCTAGCATCTTCTAAAGATAATACCTGGAATCTGATTGGTTGCTATGGGCAACATCACTTCTTACTAGAACTCCCATCTTAGTAAATTTACCCCCAAGTCTCCATCCTCAATTTCAGATAAGCACCAAGCTCTTCTTCATGTTGCCTATGGATCACAGCGTTGCCAGTTTCTCATACAGGGGGATATACAGTCAGGTGCATAAATATTGTGACATTGACAGAATTTTCATATTTTGGCCTCTATTCACCACCACAATGGCTTTGAAATGAAACAAACAAGATGTGCTTTAACTGCAGACTTTCAGATTTCATTTGAGGGTAATTACATCCAAATCAGGTGAACGGTGTAGGAATTACTACGGTTTCTATATGTGCCTCCCACTTTTTAAGGGGCCAAAAGTAATGGGACTATCAACTCAAAAGCTATTTCATGGACAGGTGTGGGCTATTCCCTCGTTATTTCATTATCAATTAAGCAGGTAAAAGGTCTGGAGTTGATTCTAGGTGTGATATTTGTATTTGGAATCAGTTACTGTCGACTCTCAATATGAGATCCAAAGAGCTGTCACTATCAGTGAAGCAAGCCATCATTAGGCTGAAAAATCAAAACAAACCCACCAGAGAGATAGCAGTAACATTAGGTGTGGCCAAATCAACTGTTTGGAACATTCTTAAAAAGAAAGAACGCATCGGAGAGCTCAGCAACACCAAAAGACCCGGAAGACCACGGAAAACAACTGTGGTGGATGACAGAATAATTATTTCCCTGGTGAAGAAAAACCCCTTCACAACAGTTGGCCAAATCAAGAACACTCTCCAGGAGGTAGGTGTATATGTGTCAAAGTCAACAATCAAGAGAAGATTTCACAAGAGTGAATATAGAGGGTTCACCACAAGATGTAAACCATTGGTGAGCCACAAAAACAGGAAGACCAGATTAGAGTTTGCCAAACAACATCTAAAAAAGCCATTACAGTTCTGGAACAACATCCTATGGACAGATGAGACAAAGATCAACTTGTACCAGAGTGATGAGAAGAGTATGGAGAAGGAAAGGAACTGCTCATGATCCAAAACATACCACCTCATCAGTGAAGCATGGTGGTGGTAATGTCATGGCGTGGACATGTATGGCTGCCAATGGAACTGGTTCCCTTGTATTTATTGATGATGTGACTGCTGACAAAAGCAGCAGAATGAATTCTGAAGTGTTTCGGACAATATTATATGCTCATATTCAGTCAAATGCTTCAGAACTCATTGGAAGGCGCTTCACAGTGCAGATGGACAATGACCCTAAGCATACTGCAAAAGCAACCAACGGGCAAGTCAGACGCAACTCAGCTGCATCTAAAGCGGCATAAGCAGGGGCATTTTAAGAGAGTCTGCACTCTGCAAACTGGCCCTCTCCTCTCTCACAGTGCAGTAGATTCTGGCATGGTGCCGGAACCTACTGCGCATGTACGGGTCTCTGGGAAAATGGCGCCGTGACTTATTTTAGGGACATGTCTACTGCACTTGCACAAGTTACCGAAATGTTGTCCACCACCATTTTCCCTGTGATTTTTGCTGCTCTGCAGCGCAGGCCCTCTGGAGATTGTGGAGAGGTAAGTATAACAGTATATGGGTGCAGTGTGGCACCCCTCGGCCCAGGGGCCTATGTGCACCGCACACCTTTCACCCACTATAGATACGCTGTTGGGCATATGTGTGTGGTAACAGTGTGTTCTTATGTTCATTCATACTCCTTTTACAACGGGAGCTAAAACCCGGGTTATTGTAGGGTTAGCCCGGGCAGCTCAATGGTGTAAAAGGGGAGAGGGTTGGATCGCCAGGTCAAGTGACCTAGCCATCCAACCCAGGTAACTTGCAGGGTTCAACACGGGCGTAACCCGTGAAACCCTGCAGTGTGAATGGCGCTCTCCGGGTCACGATGACCTGGAGCGCGCCGCCTGCCGGCCAGTTGGTCCGGCTTCATTGGCGCTTGGAGATGAAGTCATCTCCAAGCGCCCACTTCAACCCCGGAAAAGCTGGGTCTATGCAGACCCGACTCCAGTGTGAACGGCGCCGACTCGGGAATGTCCTGGGTCGGCGCTGGCTAAATTCCGGGTCTGATCCGGATTGGAACCCTGCTCCAACTCCAGGTCAGACCTGGAATTTAGGTGTAAAAGGGGTATGAGTGAGAACGTGTTGCTTTAATTGAGAGCTATACAGAGTTTTGTTTAAGCGTAATTACTCCTGTTGTCAGGAATATTTTTTGCACCAGGGATACGGATGGTGCAATTGGGCACTGATAATGGCAGCTATGAAACCAAGTGTATGGGTAGGAGCAGTCCGGCCGCAGACAAGCATACAACGTCACATATCGAGGAACATATGCATTTAGTTCTGTGCACACAATGTGGGTGCAGTTACAGCTGGACTTCAACTTGGCGCCCCCCTCCTAATATACATTAATGCAGGAACAAATATCACTGCATAATTTTAATGCTACAACAGCACATATTAGTGCCCAGCTACCAGGAAATAGACTACATGCCAGAGGCGCTCACAGGAACCTGCATTTCTTGCTATACCTATAATAATGCTGGCTAAAAAAAGAATGTTTTTTAAAAAAATCACAGTTTAAATCAGTTTACCTGAAGATGCAGCTCTACTAAAGCCTTATGTAAGTACTAAATGACCACAGATTATGTTTAAAATAGTATAGTACAGAGGTTCCCAAACTCTGCCATTACAGTCCAGGTTTTAAGGATATCCATGATTGAGTCCATATGATTAAATCAAATTGACTGAGGTAATAATTAAGCCACCTGTGCTCAACCATTGATATCCTTAAAACCTGGACTGTAATGACAAAGTATCAGAACCTCTGGTATAGTAGATACATTTCGTTTTTCAACCTGTTCCTCTGCAGCAGCTGTAGAATGAAAGTTTCAGCTTGGGCCTGCTGAGCCTTGTAGTTCTACAACAGCAAAACTGCCACAAGTTGGACATCTCTACTGTAGTCAGTCTTGAATTGATGACAATGCACAACACGTTTATCCCATAAGACGTAGACATTTAACCCTGTGAATACTGTACAAATTTCAGTACAAATCCCACATCCACTTGCTGGATTTAGTACCCAGCTGTGTAATCCCACCGCTGTTACTTCGTCTATAGGTCAGCGGTCTGTGCAGCGTGTATCTTAATCCGAATTAAGGTTGACTGAGCAGCTAAATACACAGCAAGGTTATGCAGATGTTCAACCCCATAATTTCTCACTCTAGATAAAAACCTAGTCAATTACAACTCGAACCCATCTCCTTTTCCAATTAAAGTGGAATTAGTGGGACCAATCAAATTAGCTCACTATTAAAGCCTGTCTTTATTAAAACGATAGCGTGGATGGATATTAGGTTTCAGCACCCCTTGCTGCAGAAGCTTTTAAAAGTTTACTTTCTGATATAGGTTTGGCAATGTCTAGTAAGGATTTGTGTCATGTCTGTTTACATAGGTGTAGTTTACATCGGTTAAAACTATTTTAAACAGCATCTGGTGCCCCAAGTGCCTTAAACAAATACAGATAGTTAGGATTCGGTTTAAGCCTTCCTGTACCTTACCCTAGGGCTTCATCGGTAACATGTCAAGTCATTACACCATGAGGATCCAAAGGTGACCTTCCATTGACTTCAATATTTCAATTTAGAAATGAATGGAAAAGTTATCCTCTAACACTATGAATTTGATATCTTTTGCATGCAGGGAACATATTGTTTTGCATGCATGAATACAAATACGCGGCAGCTATAATTTTACACTGCAAAATGAAAATAAGTAAGTTATAAATTTGCCCTGATGGAATTGCTTCTTATTCTAAATGAGGCCCAATGGGTTCACACTAAAATCTCAGGCTGAGCTACAGCCCCCTCTAGTGGTGTGACTGTTGTGTGTTTGTGATGGCATGAAGCAACTTCATTATACTGTGTAAAAAAAAAAAAGAGAATGAGGATCGAAAGAAACTTAAAGCATAATGCTGCAGTCACAGCGGGTTACGTTTCAAAGCAAAAATATCTGAGCAAAATATATTCCCCATATTGATTAGTTTCAGCGACACTAATGGAAATTTTGATAGCAAACGGCTGGTTATGTGTTTAATGAAACTTTGATGCAAACATGTGAGTGTGTGTTTTATCATAATATACATAATATATATTTATATATATATATATATAACATTCACAGATATTTGGCACTCACCATATTGCAAGATACCTGCTCCACTGCTCTCCATAGTACTTCAGTCCAAGCAGGATAAATATATTCACATATGTACATACACTGGCTTTAATCCACAGCACCCAACTATCTGCGATGCCTGATGTGTGTGACCACACCATTTAAAGAAATAAAATCATACGTGCTCTGCACTCACCTAATTACTCTCCAAACTGTATTTAATTTGAATTTAGGGAATGTTTGTTTCAAAATATTGCAATAGTTTGTCAAGCCGTCCAATTACTTCAAAGTCTTCCCAACTGGTCAGTCCCTACACTGATTCACAAATACATTTTACACCAGGTATAACACAGATTGTATACACAAAGTATGCTTTTATCATGGCTTTAGGTCTGGTAGCTCATGGCCTTAAAGACACATTAATATCAATTAATGGGAAGTTAGCTGGCAAGAATTGGCTTATATATGGGAAGATGGAGTGCAAGAGAAAGTGTGAACACACATATATTCATATATAATGAGTGTGTGTGTATACATTTATATAAATATATATATATATATATATATATATATATATATATATATATATATAAAACATATATTTCTATATGTAGACAGAGAACACTAATTATGTACTCTGTTTTGATTATTGTTCATATACATGATCGACACTATCTAAAACTCTAAATGATTGCATAAATATTAATTAATCAAATACAATTAAGACAAAATGGGGACATTTATAAAACATGGGTATACAAATTTGTTTTGTAGAGTTCCATAGTCTAAATAAAAAAATAAATGTTCTACCCCAGTTTTTCCTTTAGCCCTTTGCAATTATCTCCCTATTATTTAATTCAACTACAAATGGTGAGATTGAATGCAGATTAATCAATAAATCTATTCATTATAGAAAATAAAAAGGCATAATGTCTAACAAATGTAGTATTAATATATCAATAAATATTAATAGAGAATATATTGCATATTGCATATGATTCACTAAATCTGCAGACCAGCAACAAATCAAACCTCAAACAGTTCTATAGCATTGTATTTTCTTTCACAAAATACATGTTTGGACCTCTCTTTTTCCCTACTTTAGGGATCAAAGAAAGCAGGTCGCATGATGGGTTTTTTTAACTATTTCATGGACTTGTTTGTGAATAAGTGGAAAAATGCTGATGTGTCTAATACAAGCTGTGAACACAAGAGATGGAAAAAAAAAAGAATTTTAAAAAATAACATTTATTACTAATGTTTATAGAATGGTCACAAAAAAGGTGTTATTGTTTTCTACACAATTAAACAAACAGCAATACTTTAAAATTGACAAAAAGAAGCAGCTTTGATGCCACTTCCCAACATATCTACAATTCTGTACACAATGAAGACTGATCTGTTGTCCTTTTCACCTGCAAGTCACTGACTTCACCCACAACGTCAAGAATAACTTAGAACCCCATCTCATAACATTAGATATTGTCTTTGTGTTTATATATATATATTTATGTTTATATTATAAATTGCAAATTCACAATGCACCGAGGCTAGGCCCATGCTTTTTTTGATAAGCAAAGAAAACTACAACAATTTAAACAGAGGAAAAGTGCATTTTACAAAAAGTTTACAATGCGTCTGTTGCAGCCAAAGAAAATCTCCAGCATGAATATCTCCAGATATTGGCTGTTTGAATTAAAAATATTTTAAAAAAAACTGTTTCAAATGTTTGCACTGGGCTGGATCTAAGTTGTAGTGGACCATAAATTTAGTTCCTCTGAGGTTCCTCTGTCCTGGAGTTATCCCCAGTAGAAGTGGGGATGTGCCCTTCACAGTCTGAGCATCCTTGGTCATCAAACACTTCTGTTGTGACTTGAAGAACAGGGTTCATTGTTTTTCTGTGTTATTATTGACTACAGAACTATAGAGCCCATTGGAGTAAACCTGGTCTTTGTGGACATTGGCTCGGTCCCTCATTAGGTCACTAAAGGCATAGTCCATAGGTGGGCGGAAGCCAAGTGTGGGCATAAACCCTGCTGTAGAGTAAGGGGTCATGAAAGCAAGTCCTCTGCTGTGAGCTGAATATGCAAGTCTCAAAGGGTTCAGTCCTAAATGTCCACTTAGCTGGTAAGTGTTGGTGTCTGTTCCAAAGTGGGTGGTGTTGGGCTGCAATGGTGAAAAAGCAGACCTGTTCCCTAGGGTCCCTATGGCTGGGGTGATGGCCCCTGCTATGAGTGGTCTGTGTGTTGTGGAAACGGAAGGCTGGATACTTTGAAGTGTTGAGTCTCTAGACCAAGCCTCATCACCCTTTTCCTGCCCTCTGTTATTTAATATTTGCTCAATGGCTTGGACCACATCTCCACCACAGCCTTGTAGGACCAACTCCAAAATGCTCCTTTTCTGGGTGGGAAACACCCTTGTCAGAATGTCTATAGGGGTCCTCTGTCTAGCTGAGGAGGAAGAACTAGGGTCCTGTTCATCTTTCTCTGCATCCGATCCAGATTCAGAGCCCAGCGGACTGATAGAGCTGGGACTGTCCTCACCTTCTTTCAGGGCTTTGGACATGGGCGAGCTGAGGAAAGATTCACCATCCCCATTTTCAGAGCCAGAGCCTTGCCTCACTTCAGGAGAAGAGGTACCTTGAGCACTCCCAGTCACAGATTCACTGTCGAGGGTCACTGTCTTTGTCCCAGAGGTCAGCTGCTGGGGGGTGATAGACCTGGGGATCATGGTTTTAGGGAACAAGTCAAACTTCTGGATTTTGGTCTCTGAAAGAAAGCGAAAAAAAGCATATATGGTTAATATAATATGCAGTACAAGGTTATCTATCTTTTTTTGCAGTTTTTCAAAATTAAGCAGTAAAATCTTAGAAACAAAAATCACAAAACAAAATTTTTTTCATTCAACAATTGCTAAATTTAGGGCTCCCAGAACTGTTTAGTAAATTATGGATCCAACTAAATTGTTTGTCTTCCATGAACTCTTTCAACTATTCCATGTCTGTTTATATAAACTACAGGTATCGTCAAATAAACTAAAAAAAAAGCACTAACGGTTCAAAAAAAAATTTAAACCATCATTAATGGAACATCTGTGGTTTATGAGGACTGATGTTTGCTGTTTGAATCTCTGTGCTTGCATTACAGAATCACACCAGTCATTTTATCTTTTTCTTTGCCAAATATAAATACAATTATAAAATTATGGCAGGATGACCAGGTTGGCATCTATGATCTGGTGACATGACCAAAATTATGGGAATTTTATCCAAACTGTCCCAAACTTTAAAAAGGAAAATCAAACTATTGTGTTGTGGTTATACTAGAATTCCGTAAAAGAGGGATTATAGATTGAAATGGAAGTCAAACACAGAGCCAAAAGTGTATTATATCATATGTGCTGAACTTTACTATAATAATGCAATAAGAACATTAGCTTTCTTGCTTCCTTCTGCTCCAAAAATATTGTTTTGAATTAAAAAGTTGTATATAGATTGTCAAATACATTTATCATATACATTTAGATATTTTATACTTATGATTTGAGATAAACAGTGAACACCTTTAATGTTGATACTACAAGTGATTGTAATAAATTAATTAATATATTATATGCTATTCTGTCTTATAATACACAGACATATATACATTGACAAAGATTTTTAAATAGCGAGAGAGAAAACTATTATTTATCCTGGAAGTAATTTTTTTGTTCGTTTATATTATTTTGTATCTATTGCATATTATCGAAACAAATTATTGTTGGACAATAAGGATTCAATTAAATAGTAATGAAAGTGGAGATAAGAAAAACAGGAGAATAGCAGTCTTATTTGATAATTCTACATTGTGGGATTGGAATTTGCTAACAATTTTTTTTATTGTTTTTCTACTGCAGTTTTTCGTTTTCCCTTAATCCACATTCATTAATGATCCATGTTGTGGTGGGTAATTAGGAATAAAAGAATAATAGTGCTATATATATTATATATGAAATAGAGATGGACAAAACCATTTTTAATGATTTTACCTGTTCCTCCCTCTGTGCACACGGACCCAAACACCTCATACGCTGGTCGGGGTGGAATAATGCCATTAGCCGCAGCCAGTGCCAGTCCCTCGGCGGTCCCATAGAGCAGCTGCAGCTCCCGGGCTTCGTTTTCCTCCTGCGCCTGCTGTCGGCGCAACGCAACTTGCGCGGCCATCACCCGCTGACGCTCCGCGATGAGCGTGCACTTAGCGCACATGCAGTCCTTCCAGCGACAGTAGCGCTTGTGGCCCTTCAGGGCGGAGACCACTCCGTGATTCCTGCAGCGAGCGCACTTTGGGGTGCGCGGGTACTTCTCAGCTGCGCGCAGGAGCAACTGCGGGCCCCGCAGGAGGGTCCCGGCCACAGTCACCGGTATGGAGGTCGAGGTGGTAGTTTGGGGGACCTGGGATCCAGACGGGGCTCCGCTTATCTCCATACTAGGAGCCCCCCACACAAACCTAAGTGCAGACAGTGCCAGGCAGCAGTCTATACCCACATGCACTGTAGTTAATACCTATACAAATCTATACTACTCAAACGTACATGGGCTCAACAGTTAGCTCCAGACTACAATACACCTATAGCTTATTAACCAACAGCTAAAGGACATATGTATATATATATATATAGTATGTAAGACACTCTATAGCCATATAGCATTAGGTGGCTCTATAGACATCACTGTGACCAGACAGCCCTATAGACATAAGACTGCTTGTCAGCTATACCTATATATCTATTTAATGGCCAAATGCAGCGCTCAGTAATCCCGATGCCCCCTTCCCATAACCTTATGTCAGTAAATAGGTCTCTATGGAGTAATGTCCTCAATCTGGAGAATATTGTGTAGCCCTCAGAACTGGGTAGACCCTTATTTTACCTGTAACTTGCTAGAGACCTATATCCCATGCCTTAGGGGTGACCTGTTCTACACCAACATATAATAGCTGCCACTCCTCTGATCTCTATCATAGGGATCTCTCCTCCTGTCTCTGTCTCACTCCTAAAATAGGCTGCTCCCTAACTTACAAAACTGACCCCTGTGCGGTGATGTTACCTTTGGGTGATGGTCCCAGATCCCCAGTTCTCCAAATCCCCCCGGATCCCCTCCACAGATCCAGGTAACAAGTCCAGGTGTTATCCTTAAACCCCCCTAAAGCAGAAGTTTGCAAGTGTGTCAGCCACTCACAGCCTCCCCGGCACAAAGTTGCAGCAGGAGACTCCAGGCAGCTCTCTCAGTTGTTGATCACTCATTAGACAAATGTTGATAACAATGTGAGTGTCGCTATTGGCCAGCCCTGGGAGACGCTCACTTCTGATTGGTCGGTTCCTTGTACCACTGTGTCAAGCAGCCCGAATATCTGGAGGAGTGTCTGTGCAGTGGTACAATGACTTATAGATGTGTATGTGTATCATCCTTCCACCCACCCCCTCCTGCCTTATCTCCACTGCAGCCCAGATAACTACACTGACACTATTACAGAAAATAAAAAAATACTATGTTGCAACTGCACTTAGAGGTTTGGAATTATTATAGTAATAGATGTCGTGTGTTATTGCACTGGCTGGAATGGAGTAAGGTGATTATTGAAGATAAAAATTAATTGTATTAGATGTCACAGGTGAGTATATACTTTTATGACTATTTTACTTGTTCCCCCTCTAATGAAAGAAGCCAAATAGGTCATAACCTGTCATTATTAGGAACACTTGTAAATGCACCCCTTTATGTTTCCATCATACAGGATTTGAAGCAAGTAGACACATTTTATCTGTACGCCCCCCAAAAAAATAAATAAAAGCTATATAACAATTCACATAAATCTAATTATTTTTAGTGTATCATTTGCATTGTGTTTTTGTATTTCTAATATTGCTAAAATGGTTCAGAACATTTTATTGAACAGATTGCAACATTTACCCATTAATAATTCATTGCAATTACACCAATTGTAGGTTACAAATAAGACGTGTTTAGTTCATTTATTTCCAGTACATATAATTACAGGTGACAGTAACTATAATAAGAGAAGGTTTAAGGTAAGAGGGGAGCATTTATTTTAGCTTATTAAACGCTTGTGGATACTGGTAAATGATAGGCTTTCCAAAGTTTTGCCTTAAATAAATCAGGCTCTAGAACAGACAGAACCTGTGGGACTCCCTGGGATTTGTAGTTCCACTACAGTTACACAGCCAGCATCTGCTGTAGAATATATTGCATAGACTATGTGAATACTGTAACTGGTTACCCCACAGGTCTTAACCAGCCTAATAGAGGAATAGTCATTCACTCCTAGGTGCTGAATGCTAACAAGCTTTTCATGGTATCATAACATGTTTATTACATATAGCCAGGGGCACAACTTGTATGGCTGAGTCCGCCACAGACCCTACAGGACAGACAGATCACCACTGCAGTAGTTGAGGCAATACATGTATGTACATACTGCATACATGTATACTCGTTATCCAATGCTGACTGATGGACAAATAATGACAAGAGAGGAATCACACTACAACAGGAAATTACTAAGTAACTAATCTTGTTCTACTATATAAACACCTGCACGTATATAGCTCAATTTATTAAAATCTTATTTATTTTAAATACTAGCATATATGTATGAATTAATACTATTATTTTATCTTGCATGATATTAAATGAGTGCGTGGTCGTTCGGTATATGCATGTGTTTATATTAAAACTAATAGAGGCTATATATATTACACAGGACCAGTGAGTGCAGCCTGTTCCTGCTTTTTGCAAGGACTGAATAAATATATATATATATATATATATATATATATACGCATATATATATAAAGTTATTGTGTGTACATATATATATATATATATATATATATATATATATATATATATATATTACATATATATAAACTTTCCACTTTCCTCGCCGGTTGACGGATCATTCAATTACAAGCACAGTCCCTACAGTTCATTCGTCATCCGTATAACGTTCTATGAATATCGGGACAATTCGTTCAGTGTAACTAACGATTATATTTCTTTAATTTTGAAACAAGATCTTTATCCAATCATTGGTTTTGTTTTATTGGAAGACACAGAACAAACTCAGAGTTAACGCTATAGATTAAGGAGGAACCTTTTCACCGCCTTAAATATAATTTTAGAACATTTAAGTCAGGTTTTATTTTTTTTGCATACAGAAGATTTGGTTTGTGATGATAAATGGGTGTCAGGGCGATTATGTCAGTGCAATCCTGAAAATGATACATTTATTATGTAGTTCTATAATTCTGTGGCAAATATAACATCAATAATTATAATCTCCATAACGCTCAGATATTTATTAAAGTTCCTAAATAAATATTGTAATAAAAGTAAACACTATTTTCTGTGCACCAATTACTGTATCCCGTTAGGTATTCTCAGAAGGTACAAGTATTATTTGTTTGAATTAAAAACATCAACTTATATTATTATTTACTACTATCATTAACTAATGTGGATAAATGCTGTTAGCAGTGGAAGTAGTAAATTAATTATTAATTATGAGCATTTAAAAAACTATGCATATAACTGTTATTATAATGGAACAACAATTATCCGTTATATATATATATATATACAGTGTATATATATATATATTTATATATACACGAATATATATATATATATATATATATATATATATTATAGTGAATTAGTACTTTGTTACATCGATTTACTGTATCGATTTTTTACATTGTAGATCTCATTTTACACTAAAATGTCCCAAACAAGGGCCAATAAACTAATAAATTAGTTCATCAATTATGTTAACGCGTTTTTCCTAACCAAACCTTTCCCTTTTAAACGAATCTCTATATGGACTTAAATAAATTAGAGACATATTATATAACTACCCACCCAATTTATTTATAATAAATTGGACTCATTTTATTTTACAGTTTCAACCTTAAATTTATCCTGAAAGAAACAAATAATAATTTGATGAAGATGATGTAGAATAGCCTCAGAAGTAGATGATCCACACGTAATTAAATCTCCTTTAAATCGTGCTAAATTAAGTTTTATTTGCTGTACTTAGGGCGTGTGTGCCCTGGATGCATTGGCCTGCACACAGTGACAGTAAGAGGGACCCTGGCAGCCTTAGAGGGTGTCAGTGATTGCAGTCCCCTTCCAGTTACTCCCTCTATTTACTCACTGATATCCCAGCAAGCAACTTCCATCTGTTCCCTGAAGCCTCCCCACCACTTTTAATTATCAAGCAGCCGTCTAATAGAGATGATATTAACCTTAATCTTTCTGACATTAAAAGTAATTACCTCCAAACCAATATTACAATAATGAATATTACCCCTCCATCTTTTTTGTGTTCTTTGAAAAAAAAAAAGCGAATAAGTATTTCAGAAATAATTGACTCCCCCCCACCCCTCTACCCAAATTAACTCCTTGAGCGCTGGAGTCTAGACTGTAACTTGCTGGTTGGCCAAAGCTGCACCCTGCAGCAGGGAAATGGTTAATCGAGCGGTGGGAACTGATGCAATGTTTATGCTGCTAATTGCAAAACATTTATTAATTCAGTATCTTAATGTATAAAGCAGCAATAAACACACACACACTCGGAGGCAAGTACATCTATATGTGCTACAAATGTCAAGTTTAATTAAACTATATCAGTCTGCCTGTGTTTAACCCTTGCGTGCAGGGCTGCGCAGTGATGTTCCATGTATAGGAGTCACAGCTGGGATAAAGCGGAATATCAGTGGACACCTCTACAGGGATCATCATGCCCCACCATGGCTCTGATGATACAGATGTTTCCTTATACCAGGCTCTGCTGACAAATTAAATAGGAGATAAACACAATCGCAGCCTGCTTGTATTTAATCTGCTGCTTCCATGGTGTGTAATAGGTACTAAGCAGAGCTCATTATAGATCTACCAAGTGGAAAGTGATATAAGAGTAATTTAGGTTATCATATATTTATTACATTGTCAGATAGCGATTCCACAAGTCAGGATTCAGGGTGGAGGCTGGCAGAGCATGCTGTGACTTGTAGTTCTACAGCATCCAGAGAAGCAGAGGTTGCCCAAGCTTGGCACATGGGGTTACTGATTTTCGTAGCTAGATCCAACGGCCGCAGCAATTTACTTGGGAGCAGGAACAGTAGCTGTAATAGGACCTAAATGTTATAATACATCTACACTGGGAATAACTGGGCATATTCGCTTTCCTGCCATCCAGCCCTGAGCACTAGCAGCGCCCCCCGGTATCCTGACTGCATCCCATCTCGTCTGATTTATCATTCTGCAGTTTCCTTCCATAATTAATCGCTAACGACGTTTAAGTTATTACAGTGCCATAAACCTGCCTTATTTCAGGACATGTTCCGCCACAACCACCGCAATAAATCAAAGCCATCACTGCATATCAACGGAACAGTAAGGACATTTGGTAAATGAAAATATAAAATCCCAAACTCCGTTTTCTCGGCCGTGGTACTAATTAGTAGGTAAGCTCTTCGGGAGAATTTTTCTACCCTTCTATTGATCTGCTATATTTGAAGATTATTTTTAATTGTAAGATATGCCTGGAATTACCCCTTAATTACCGCCTGAACGTTTAACTGTGCTAATAAAAGTGGACGTATATGCACAGTACTTGGCTATAGGGGGTAGATATTACCTATTGCCTATAGCTCAGCTGGGCGTTGCTGGAGGTAGCAGCCAGGACAGCGTTGCCCCAGCCAGCTAGACGCACACATATATATATATATATATATATATATATATACACACACACACCACACACATAATAAATCACACATACGTGTGTGTGCATGTATCTCTCACATTCCCCACACATTATATATATATTTATTTATTACCAGTTTTTATATATATATATATATATATATATACATACACACACACACACACACACACACACACACACACACACACACACACACACACACACACAATTGACCTCAAACCACGGCACTCAAGCATTTGCGGTGCCTTTCTTAATACTTTATTTTATATATGTATATATTTTTTATTACACATATTATATATATACACACACTACACGCGTTATATGTGTGTATATATATATACATATTACATTTAATATATATATATATATATTACACATTTCTATATATATATATATATAAACACATTTTATATATATTTATTACTTTATTGCACACCCATTATATATACACACATTATATATATATATATATATATACATATATATATATATATTAAACGCATCTTTTATGTGTGTGTGTTACAAACAGAGCTGCAGCAAGCTATTGCTAATACGTTTTGCAATGTTTAATATAACAGTAATGATACAGAAAACACTCAAGTTCCATACTAACAACAAAACAATCTGTGTATTCCCCATAATCAGCCATTATATATTTTGTGATACGAGTGTGTTGAGCTATTAGTAATAATACGAAATTGGTATCGCCGATTATATAACAAACGTGTTGAAACGCACAGACACCTGCATGCACCTATAGGCAGTGCAGGAAGGGGTAACACGGACCACCACCTGCCAGCAGCCTTTTCTTAATTCTTTCTCTAAATCCTCTCTCACACATGATCGTCTCCTAAACTTCATTTCTTCTTCTCCACTGAGCCTGGGACAGGACATGCTGTGGAACCAGTGGCCAGACCCCTGTCCATCCATCAGGGCTCCCCTGTCCCCTGCCTCATACCAGGCATTGTGTTGATTTTTAGGTTATTTAAAAGCAATTCCCTCCTTCCTGCCGTCCTCCCTCAGACCGGGATTAATGCTTGGTGCAATCTCCTCTCCCCAATGTATGATGGCTAAACCCTGCTCTGGTCAATGAGCCCATGAGGAGATGCAGTGGGGGGCTGGAGACAGGATCAGCAACAGTTGTTTGTGTACAGTATTCTAGTAACAATACCCCCCAACAGGGGGCAAGAGGGGCAACAGATCAGTGGCCCTAATGCACAGCCAGGACTGACTTCAAAGTGCAATAGCTCTCAGCTTCTTACAACTGGCATAATTAGTAAAATAACACGGAAATAGCCTATTATTAATTGTTATCTGGTGTCTTACACAAATCCCATTATATAAGCTTAATTTAAAGAAGAGGTTAGAGAAACCTGAAAATGTAACTCCCAGAGTGTCAACACCTTCAATCTAAAAACATATCGAAAGCAACAAGTTTTTCCTTTCACAGATTTATTTATATATATATATATATATATATATATATATATATAAAACAATTTCCTTAGGGTGGCACTCCCAGGAATCCAAAGCAGCGTTGCAGGTGCCTTCCAATAGAAGCTATAAACTGGCCCCATACACAAAGTCCTGATAGGCAGCACTATGAATCAATATAGGCAACACAGGCATTTAGTGAATAATCACCAATGTTTCAGAGCCTCTTTATTGCCCCTTTAGCAAGGTAAGATAAAGGAGCAATAAAGAGGCTCCGAAACGTCGGTGATTATTCACTAAATGCCTGTGTTGCCTATATTGATTCAGAGTGCCGCCTATCAGGACTTTGTGTATATATATATATATATATATATATATATTTATATATACACAGATCAGCCATAACATTGAAGCCAGTGACAGGTGAAGTGAATAACATTGATCTTGTTAGAATGGCACCTGTCAAGGATAGGAAAATATTGGTCAGCAAGTGATAACCCAGTCCTTGAAGTTGATGTGTGGGAAGCAGAAGAAATGGACCAGCATGAGGAGAGTGAAGGCTAGCCTACCTGGTCCTGTCACAAAGAAGAGCTGCTATGGAACAAACTGCAGACAAAGTTAATGCTGGCTATGATAGAAATGTGTCACAGTGCGTCACAACTTGCTGCATATGGGGCTGAGTAGCTGAAGACTTGTCAGAGTGCCCATGCTGACCCCTGTCCACCTCCAAAAGTGCTGACAATGGGCATCTGAGTGTCAGAATTGGACCATGGAGCAATGGAAGAAGGTGACCTGGGCTGATGAATTATGTTTTCTTTTGCATCATGGCTGTGTGCATGAGTGTTGTGTACCTGCGGTAGAGATGGCAACAGAATGCACTATGGGAAGAAGGGAAGTCGGCAGAGGCAATGTGCCGCTCTGGGCAATGTTCTGCTGGGAAATCTTGGGTCCTGGCATTCATGTGGATGTTACTTTGCCACGTACCACCTACCTAATCATTGTTACAGACCAAGTACACCCCTTCATGGCATCGGTATGCCCTGATGGCAGTGGCCTCTTTCTGTAGGATAATGCTCCCAGCCACATTGCATACATTGCTCAGGAATGGTTTGAGGAACACAACAAAGAGTTCAAGGTGTTGATTTGGCCTCCAAATTCCCCAGATCTCAATCTGATCGAGCATCTATGGGATGTGCTGGAAAAACAAATCCGAGCCATGGAGGCCCCACCTGTGTTCTGCTGCTGATGTCTTGGTGTCAGATACCACAGGACACCTTCAGAGGCTTTGTGGAGGCCATGCCTCGATGGGTCAGAGCTGTTTTTGCAGCACAAGGGGGACATACACAATATTAGGCAGGTAGTTTTGATATTATGGTTGATTGGTACATATACATTTTTAAAATTTCTATTGATCTGTACAGTCTACATTTCTGATAAAGGGCAAATTAATATAATAAAATATATAGTAATTGTAAGATGTAACTATTTGCAACATATCAGTGTGTAAGTATCCCTATTTATTGATGAGATGTAGCTGTATTACTTGGGGGTCTATTTATTAAGTACATATTTTCTATGTAAAGTATTGTCACTTTTTTGCAGATTTTTGTACCCCCTATCTGTTGCATTTATTACAGTAGCACCCACTAGAGTGGTCCTGTGATAACCTCTTTGGCGAGAGGGATTCATCCCCCATCATCAGCGCTATAGCTAATGCGTAGCACAGTTTCCTTATGTTTATGCATTGCACATGTCTGCATCACTAAGACCTAGCTGATTTCAGATTGGAGATGAGAGAAGTTAAGCTTCTTTATAAATAGCGGATCTGTTAGCTGAGGGCTGCGGGGACATGAGACATGAAAAGAAAAGATAAAGGAATCTACACTTTCTCTGCGCTTTCCAGGTTAATATATATAGAGAAACTAAAAATGATGCATTCTCCAGCTTGAAAAAAGCATTTTGTTCCTTCCATAAACATCTTAGTCGAGCACAGTTGCCATAGTAGTTAGCATTGCTGCCTCACATCACTGAGGCCATGTATTTCATTTGCACCAAGGCACTATCAGCATTTGTGTGGGTTTCATCCCGTAATCCAAAAACATACTGGTAGGTCTATTGGCTTCTGCCCTTAACAAATAACCCTAGGGTGAATATGTGGTTGTGAATATAGATTCTAAGCTCCACTGCTGCAGGGACTGATGTGAATGACTGTAATATTGTCTATAAAGTGCTGAGGAATATGTGTGCTCTATATAAACAGGGGCATATTTATAATGGGTGCAGGGTGTGCGGTGCACATGGGCCCCTGGGTCCTGGGGGGGCCCGTACCGCACACCTTGCACCAATACTTTTTTTTTTTATACTTACTTACCTCTCCGATGTCCCACAGAGCAGCGCTACAGAAAACACCTGGAAAATGGCCACCGAGGCATGTGCATGCGCAGTAGGAAATCACCGGGAAAATGGCTGCTGCACCATTTTCACAGTGATCTGCACATGCGCAGTAGACTCCGGGCACACTCTAGTGCCCGGAGTCTACCGCTACTGTCAGTTCACTGACGGCAGCTGGAGAGAGAGGAGTGGGGCCCCAGACAGGTAGTGAACACAGGGCCCCAACTCTCTTAATACGCCCCTGTATATAAATAACTGTTATAAAAAAATAAAGGCAACCTGCGGCTCTGTTGTGAAACTACAAGTATTAGCATGCCCCGACAGCCAGAAATTGCAAGTCATACTGGGACTTGGAGTTCAACAATAGCTTAAGGTCTCCTCCAGGCTCTGGTACGTGGGGCGTATTCATGGGCATAAATCACCAGCTGTTATATTTTATGTTATTACACATTTCATTTATTCCATTGACACATATACAACTTTAAAACATACCTGGATTTGCAATCTTTAAAATAATTTGTGGTAGCTCTAAAAGCAACTGAAAATCTGGAAATACATTTAATCCCTCGGAAAGTTTTAAATAAATATAAAAAAAAGTGATGTTTTGTTTCAGGTAATAGCAGATCATTAACATTCAGCCTCAGCCCTCTGCATCTGCTTCTCCCAGTGAATTGATGGGAAATAAAAGGATATTGTATTGAGATCACAGATGGGGTGCAGGTTTTTGGAAGAAATTTGAGAAACACTATTGTCCAAAATCAAAACTCAGTGTGTTTCTATAACAAAAGGTTCAGCTTTAAGCCCCTCTACTTGTATTGGGCTTGTTTTTTAAACTTGAAGAGTTTCATAGAAAAGATTTTCCCTAAAGTGTCAAAACCATTTGGTTGGAAGCGTGTGCCTTTGGGCAGAGATGAAGGGGATCGCATCGGGCACTTGGATTGGGGGCTATATTCTAAATCAAGTTTAGGAAATACTAGTCCCAACTTCCTGTCCAACCAGGAGCTGTCTGGACAGGCTGATGGTTTGCTGGGATTTGCAGTTCGTTTGAAGCAGCTAGCCAGAGCTGCCTCTGCTACAGAATGAAATACAAGGACACATCTACAACTGATACAGACTTGTCGGGTTTGCAGACAAATCTTCGTCGTTTTTGCACTGCACATGCTATGGAGACGAGTATACTTAACTTGTGTGACGCTGAGCTGTAAGCACATTTATTTGAATCTCTGCTTGTTGCTGGAGCTTATAACTGGGCGGTAAAAGGACCAGAGCCGTAACTAGACTTTTTGGTGCCGTTCCAGAAAGAGCATTGGCGCACCCCTCATTTTTCAAAGAGACATAATGCACCCAAAAAAGGGCCATGGCTTCATGGGGAAGGGCCAGGTTAGAGAAAGGAGAGGCTAGGAGCTGCTGGGGATGAAATAAGAGGAAGCTACAAGCAAGAATGATAATAAACAGAAATTTGACAGGCCCAAACAGCGCCCCCTGACCTGTGGTGCCCTGTGCGATGGCACCGGCCACACTACCCTAGCTACGGCCCTGAAAAGGACATTGTCATGTAAGCAAAGGTAGACCAGGTTGTGACAATGGAATTGCGTATAGGAGCGGTCCAGCTGTTATGATGCATATAAATCGGCATACAGGCAAATATTAGCTTTTAGTTCCGTGCAAGCGATATGAATGCCATTACGGCTGACTTGGGTTCAACTCTACATCCGTCCTTGTAGACAGACTAGAAGGGCTTGTTAGTACTTGCAGTTCCACAATACCAAGAGGTGAACCACGGCTCCAGAATCCCAACCACTGACATCCCAACAGCAAAGCTGGCCATACACGCTACAATTATCGGGGCAAGTCGCCTGATATCCGCGGATCGCCCCGATAACTGTAGCATGTGTGTGGGCGACCGAGTGTTAAATATTGCCCATCCGATGTTTAGGGGGTAAACTGTCGGCCGCATCAGATAGTGTATGCCCAGCCGCTGCCGACGGACCGACATTTCCTGTGTTCCTTCCCATGGAAGAAACAGGGAAATGTCTCCTCCCCTGGGGGTGGAGCACAGATGTCGGGGCTAATACACTGCAAGATAACTCACAGTGTATGCCACGGACATCTGCGGCTGGCAGGCTGCCAGATAAAATGTCTGCCGGTCTGACAGGCATTTTATCTGGACGTGTATGCCCAGTTTAAGAATTAGGGTTAGGGAGAGGGTTAGGTTTAGAGTTAGGCACTAGGGGGAGGGTTGGGGCTAGGCTGCAGGGGGGGGGGAGGGAGTGTTAGGCTGCGGGAAAGGTGGGTTAGGGTTAGGACACTTACATAATTGTGTCAGGATTCCTACTGTTGGAATATTGTTGTTGGTATCCTGACAGCAGGGATTCCGTACCCAACCCACCGAGAGAATTACAGATTTAAGTGAGGCACACAGCCAGGGCCAAAGGAAAATCACCAGGAGCATTTACAATGTGAAAAACTTAATGATGCAAGGACATTTCTCTTGGTTTATTTCTGTGCGGATGACTGTAGAAGTACACAGTAGCAGGGCTTCACTTCCAGTAAAAAAAAAAAAAAAGCTGCGGATATTCACCGGACGTTACAAGTGGATACAAGATTCACAGTAGCTGCCACATTCTAGATAAGTGTACAGATCCTTATTTTATTAATGTCTGAAATTATTCAACTGATTTATACCTGTTTCTGGAACTACTGTGGTTGGTTAAGATTTAGACCAAAATCCAAAAGGTGCGCACCCCTGAGTACCACCACAATAAACGTCAATGCATAGCCGATCGATCAGTGTTGTGCGGTGAGGTAAATGGCTGGGGAGGCACTGGCTAGTATCATGCAGTGAGGTAAATGGCTGGGGAGGCACTGCCTAGTATCATGCGGTGAGGTAAATGGCTGGGGAGGCACTGGCTAGATTCAGAGCCATATGTACGGATACATATATGAACCTGAGGGTTCATGTGGACATTATACAAAGGTGCAGCAGTATATAGTGCTGGGAATTTGGGGAGTTTCTTTTGATCAGGGATGTGCGGAAAAGGTAGACAGGGGAGGCAGTGCCTCACCTGCAATACACTTTTTACTCTAGAGTTTTGACTATAAAAAGGATTAGAATCATTTAGAATATTTTCTTATAATTTTTATAGTCAAAACTTTGGAGTATACCCAAGTATGACAGGAAAAGCTCTGCCTCACCTGACCGTACATCACGGAGATTGATAGTGGTGGAAATTACATCCCGATGCCAGAAATCCAACAGCCGGGATACTGATCATAAGTATAGGGGCCTTAGCCGTGTGGGGCGGGTGGGCGGGGGTCGGTGTAGGAGTCATGGGGGGGGTTAGGCGCTAAGAGGGGAGGGTTAGGTTTAGGCACTAAGGTGGGAGGATTAGGGTGCAGAGTGGGGAGAGGTTAGTGCTAGGATGCAGGAAAGGAGGGTTAGGGGAGAAGGGGGGTCGGTTACTATACTTACCAGACCCTTGTCGGGATCCTGAGCATCGGGATGCCGCTGTCGGTATATTGACAGCAGGTATCCCCAGTGCCAGGATTTCATACCGATTCCGTTGAAAGGGCTACAGCTGAGGAATATTATAAAGTAAACGTCTCACAGGTAGGACAACACCACCAGTCCTCTGTGTAAGAGATTTCTCCTTCTGTGTTTCTGTAATGGTTAGCTATACCTCTGATCTACCCGGTCCCTGCATACTTGCTAACTCTCCCTGATTGCTACTATTTCAGGGAGACAATCACCTCGACTCCCTGAAAAGTCTAGCAATCTCTCAGATTGCACATTACCACCATTATGTAGCGGTTATACACTTTGGGGTGGGGATCAGAGATATACTGTATACATTGAAATGGTGTAATCAGTGCCAGTTTTCTGCATTGGTTATAAGTAGGGGTGAGCGGGTTCGGATTTCTGAAATCCGAACCCCCCCGAGCCCCCCCCGATCCGAGTCAGGCTCGACTTTTCCCGCCTGACTCGGATCTGAAATCGAGGCAAAACGTCATCATCCCGCCTTCCGAGTCTCGCGGGTTTTGGATCCTATATAAGGTACCCGCGTCGTCGCCATTTTCTCACTCGGCTGTGGACAGTGAAGAGGGAGGGTGGGAGTTATGGCTGGCTGGGCTGTGTAGTGTAGTGTAGTGTAGTGTAGTGCTGCTGTTGTCCACTACTTCAAAGTCCATAGGGGCTGGCTGTGTTGTGCTGTGCTGCTGTTGTTAATAGGGGCTGTGTCCACTACTTCAAAGTCCATAGGGGCTGGCTGGACTGTGTTGTGCAGTCAGTTCTCCATAGGGGCTGTGTCCACTCCAAAGTCCTGTGCAGTGTCCCAGTCCTAAAGGGGTGCTGTAGTGTTGTCCAGGGGGTGCTCTGTCCATCAGTGGTGCTCCCCCCAAGTGCTAAAAAAAATAATATATTTTCTGTGTTTGTGAATTGTGTGCGCAGTAGCCGCACGTGCATCAACAAAGTAGTGCCAAGCGTGCGCCTGTGTCATAAGTAAAGGGCCGGCTGGCTTGACCGTTAAAGGGTGCTGTAACCCCCAAAGTACACTCCAGTCCAAACCAAAAAAAAAATTGTTTTCTGTGTTTGTGAATTGTGTGCGCAGTAGCCGCACGTGCATCAACAAAGTAGTGCCAAGCGTGCGCCTGTGTCATAAGTAAAGGGCCGGCTGGCTTGACCGTTAAAGGGTGCTGTAACCCCCAAAGTACACTCCAGTCCAAACCAAAAAAATATATATTTTCTGTGTTTGTGAATTGTGTGCGCAGTAGCCGCACGTGCATCAACAAAGTAGTGCCAAGCGTGCGCCTGTGTCATAAGTAAAGGGCCGGCTGGCTTGACCGTTAAAGGGTGCTGTAACCCCCAAAGTACACTCCAGTCCAAACCAAAAAAATATATATTTTCTGTGTTTGTGAATTGTGTGCGCAGTAGCCGCACGTGCATCAACAAAGTAGTGCCAAGCGTGCGCCTGTGTCATAAGTAAAGGGCCGGCTGGCTTAACCGTTAAAGGGTGCTGTAACCCCCAAAGTACACTACAGTCCAAACCAAAAAAATATATATTTTCTGTGTTTGTGAATTGTGTGCGCAGTAGCCGCACGTGCATCAACAAAGTAGTGCCAAGCGTGCGCCTGTGTCCCATAAGTAAAGAGCCGGCTGGCTCATTTCTTAAAGGCTGGTGTAACCCACAAAGTGCACTACTCTCCAGCAAAAATAAAAAAATATTTTCTGTGTTTAGCCGCACGTATATATCAAATCGATATAACATAAATGGAGGACCAAACTTTCTCAGATAAAAATAAAATAGAGAAAGATCAAGAACCACTTCCTCCTAGAGCTGAAGCTACTGCCACTAGTCATGACATAGACGATAACATGCCATCAACGTCGTCTGCCAAGGCCGATGCCCAATGTCATAATAGAGGGCACATACAATGCCAAATGACAAAGTTCAGGAAAATGACCTTGAAAAAAACATTTAAATCAGCTGAAGAGAAATGTAAACTTGCCAATATGCCATTTACGACACGGAGTGGCAAGGAACGGCTAAGGTCGATCCCTAGTATGTTCATGACTAGTGGTTCAGCTTCACATGACGATGGAAGCCCTCCTCCCACTAAAAAAATCAAAAGAGTTAAGCTGGCAAAAGCACAGCGAAGAACTGTGCTTTCTAAGAAGATATCACAAATCCCCAAGGAGAGTCCAAGTGTGGTGGTGGTTGCGATGCCTGACCTTCCCAGCACTGGACGGGAAGAGGTGGCTCTTTCCACCATTTGCACGCCCCCTGCAAGTGCTGAAAGGAGCACCCACAGTCCACTTGCTGATATGCAAATTGAAGATGTCACTGTTGAAGTACAACAGGATGAGGATACTGGTGTAGCTGGCGCTGAGGAGGAAGTTGGCAAGGAGGATTCTGATGGTGATGTGGTTTGTTTAAATCAGGCTCCGGGGGAGACAGTTGTTGTCCGTGGGATGAAAAAGCCCATCACGGTCATGCCTGGGCAGAAGACCAAACATTCCACCTCTTTGGTCTGGCAATATTTCTATCCAAATCCAGACAACAACTGTCTTGCCATATGTACCTTATGTAAAGGTGGAATAAGTAGGGGTAGGGACGTTAACCACCTAGGAACATCCTCCCTTATACGGCACCTGCAGCGCGTTCATAATAAGTTACTGTCAAGTTCAGAAACTTTGGCTAAGACCGTAAGCAGTCCAGGGACACCTAAATCCCGTTGTCCTGTTGTATCCAAGCGCCTGCAAACCACACCATCAACTCCCTCCTCGTCAATTTCCTCCTTAGTCAGGATCGGAAGTAGTCCTGCAGGCCATGTCACTGGCATGACTGACTCTCCTATCCGGGATTCCTCCGGAGGATCCTGCATTGCTACGCCTCCTGCTGCCGCTGCTGCTGTTGCTGCTGCTGGGAGTCGTTCATCATCCCAGAGAGGAAGTAGGAACACCACTACTTTTACTAAACAATTGACCCTCCAACAGTCCTTAGCGAGGAGGATGAAGTATGACAGCAGTCATCCTGAAGCAAAACGTATAACTGAGGCCTTGACTGCTATGTTGGTGTTAGACGTGCGTCCGGTATCCGCCATTAGTGCAGTGGGATTTAGACAATTGCTGGAGGTAGTGTGTCACCGGTTCCAAATCCTGTCTAGATTCCACTTCACTAGGCAGGCGATACCGAGACTGTACAGAAACGTCAGGAAAAGTGTCCTCAGTGTCCTGAAAAATGCCGTTGTACCCAATGTCCACTTAACCACAGACATGTGGACAAGTGGAACAGGGCAGACTAAGGACTATATGACTGTGACAGCCCACTGGGTAGATGTATCACCTTACGCAGCAACAGCAGCAGCGTCACCAGTCGCAGCATCTCAGAAACGCCAGCTCGTTCCAAGGCAGGGTACGCTGTGTATCACCGGTTTCAGTAAGAGGCACACCGCCGACAACCTCTTCGAGAAACTGAGGGAAATCATCGCCCAGTGGCTTACCCCACTTAGACTCTCCTGGGGATTTATGATATCTGACAACGCCACCAATATTGTGCGGGCATTACATCTGGGCAAATTCCAGCACGTCCCATGTTTGCTCACACAATACACTTGGTGGTGCAGAATTTTCTGAAAAGCGACAGGGGCGTGCAGGAGACGCTTTGGGTGGCCCGAAAAATTTCAGGCCACTTTCGCCATTCAGCGACTGCGTGCCGAAGACTGGAGCGCCAGCAAACACTATTGAACCTGCCCCGCCATCACCTGAAGCAAGAGGTTGTGGCGCGGTGGAACTCAACCCTCTATATGCTTCAGAGGATGGAGGAGCAGCAAAAGGCCATTCAAGCCTATACATCCACCTATGACATAGGCAAAGGAGGGGGTATGCACCTGACTCAAGCGCAGTGGAGAATGATTTCCGTGTTGTGCAAGGTTCTCCAGCCCTTCGAACTTGCCACACGTGAAGTCAGTTCAGACACTGCCAGCTTGAGTCAGGTCATTCCCCTCATCAGGCTTTTGCAGAAGCAGCTGGAGAAAGTGAAGGAGGAGCTAAGACGGAGTGATTCCGCTCAGCATGTGGGACTTGTGGATGAAGCCCTTCATTCGCTTTGCCAGGATTCCAGGGTGGTCAATCTGTTGAAATCAGACCACTACATTTTGGCCACCGTGCTCGATCCTAGGTTTAAAGCCTATGTGGTGTCTCTCTTTCCGGCCGACACAAGCCTGCAGAGGTGCAAAGACCTGCTGGTGAACACACTGTCAGCTGAAGCGGAACGTGACACGTCAACAGCTCCTTCTTCATTTTCTCCCGCAACTGGGGCTGCCAGGAAAAAACTTAGGTATCCTAAGCAACCCGCTGGCGGTGATGCAGGGCAGGCAGGACCAAGTTTGGACATCTGGTCCGGACTGAAGGACCTGGCAACAATTTCTGACATGTCTACTGTCACTGCATATGATACTGTCACCATTGACAGAATGGTGGAGGATTACATTGGTGACAGCATCCAAGTAGGCATGTCAGACAGTCCATACCTGTACTGGCAGGAAAAAGAGGCAATTTGGAGGCCCCTGTACAAACTGGCTCTATTTTACCTGAGTTGCCCCCCCTCCAGTGTGTACTCCGAAAGAGTGTTTAGTGCAGCCGGGAACCTTGTCAGCGAAAGGCGTAGGAGGTTGCTTCCACAGAATGTGGAGAAGATGATGTTCATCAAAATGAATTATCAGCTCTTCCAGGGAGACCAGCCTCCAGAACGTACAGAGGGACCTGTGGTGGTGGATTCAAGTGGGGACGAGTTAATACTTTGTGAGGATGAGGATGTACACACTGAAGAGGGTGAGGAATCGGTGGATGAGGAGGATGAGAATGACATCTTGCCTCCGTAGAGCCAGTTTGTGCAGGGACAGATTAATTGCCAGCTTGTTTTGTGGGGGCCCAAATGAACCAATCATTTCAGCCACAGTTGTGTGGCAGACCCTGGCGCTGAAATGATTGGTTTGTTAAAGTGTGCATGTCCTGTTTATACAACATAAGGGTGGGTGGGAGGGCCCAAGGACAATTCCATCTTGCACCTCTTTTTTTTCTTTGCATTATGTACAGTTTGGGGCCTAGTTTTTCAAACTGCCATCCTGTCTGCCACTGCAGTATCACGCCTAGATGGGTCACGTGTTTGTGCCGCCCACTCGTGTCGCTTAGCATAGTCATCCAGCTACCTCGGTGCAACTTTTTGGACATAAAAACACTATTGTGAGGTGTGAGGTGTTCAGAATAGACTGGAAATTAGTGGAAATTAAGGTTATTGAGGGTAATAATAGCATAGGAGCAGAAAAACCTACAAATTCTGTGATTTTAGCTGTTTTTATGCTTTTTTTAAAAAAAATACAGATCCAAAACACAAAACCCAGAACCCAAAACACGGAAGGGTGGTTTTGGCAAAACCAATCCAGATCCAAAACACGAAGAAAGATCCAGATCCAAAACCAAAACACAAAACACGAAAAGTGGCCGGTGCACACCCCTAGTTATAAGGCGCAATGAGCCCTATGGCTACATACATTATGACATAAGGCTTTTTGTGGCCACTCATATAGAACCACTTGTAAAACACAATACATGAGCAATCCCTGAACAGTATCTGTTTTTTCATCAACAAGTAGATCTTACTGACTGCTTTGGGTCTCATTTACATGTGGATGTAAGTCAGTTATATGACACGCCTCTCAGATGTAGCAGTACACGCCCATCACATGTATGACACGCCTCTCAGATGTAGCAGTACACGCCCACTTTATCGCCGTGCTCATAGGTGCTGCTTCCACAATCTCCCTGAAATGCTTTTTCAAAAGTTGGCAAGTATGGATAACTGGCTCATGGCTTACGGTGGAGGACGGTGCTGCGACTCCACCAGCGCTTACACAATGCAAAATGTAACAAGGAAGCAACCGTGCTCACGCTATTCACAGGCAGCTGCTGCTAGTCTTGTTATATGGAAACAGTATCTTTGTGTTTATAGCAAAATAAAAGTGGGTTAGAAGGTCAGCTGGACAACTAGCTTCATGTGATGTCCCTTCCTCTGCGGCAAAGCTAGTTATGACTACAGCTGACCTGATAATGCATTTCCTTTGATTAATGTGAGTGTGGTCCTTTCCTTGTGACATTTTACACTGTATGATGAATATATACTATATATTGTAGTCATTAAGTCGACAATGGCCGTGTCAGCATTCATACTGTCTGTAAGAATCTGCCACATTAGGACAATAAACCCATGACTGTTTATTAAGCAGAATTCAGTAACCTGCAGTTGTAGAACTAAAAGTCCCAGCTTGCCCTTCTAGTCAGAGGTTAGCATGGTGTACTAGGAATTGGTGTTCCACAAGACTAGAAGAGCTTGCTGGGACTTCTAGTTCCACTGCAGGAGGAGAACACAGCAGTTGCCTGGGCCTGTATTAGAGGAAGCAGCAAATTAATCTTTGTATTTTTATTCATCATTCTTGACAGCTCCTCTTGGATTTGCCAGGATTTTCATCGGAATGATGTTTGTTGCCTTAGTAGCCCCTGAGCTTAAAACCCCTCCAGGAATGTGCAGGATAAACAAAGCAACATATTGAAAGTGTCTGAATGGACTATCACTTTACATCTCCTCAATTACACTCTGCATTACTTTGGTTATTAATTAAACATGATGTACTAATTACAAATCAGTGAGATGCAGCATCGCATAATGCCAAATTAATTATAATAAATAGAAATACTGTGATACTCCAGTCATGTGTTACACGGTTATATAAACATTCTGCAAGTTGGAGTGACAGTACACTCAAATTAATTGCTACAATATACAAAAAAAAAAACCAGCAAAGATAAAATAACAATTATATCGAAGGTAAGAATATAAAACAATCGCTTCTCTGCCTTTTGGCTAAAATCAAGTGTATGTCCTATATCAGGGGGAGCTGACACTCTTCTGAATGATGGGCAGCGACCTTGCTTGATGCTAGAAGAGTCGTTGTTTTGGAGCCAGTGCCCCTGGGGTGCCTGACAATGCAGGACGGACAGTTGGGAATCCTGCATTTAGTACCAGCTAGTGCACATGAGAGTTATGCATGCACTATCGCAGCTACATTCTGGGCTATATTAAAAGTCGCAGCTTTATGGCATGTCGGAGCTGAAAATTTAAAGTGGTGCTCCTATTCAGTGTAAATCACGCTGAGCTGAACACAATGTGAGTGCTGCTTAAAATTGTCAGCATCAACTCGCCGAGAAGGAGCAGCTTACAAAAGCCGCAGCTTCCTATTAAATAGCCCTAAATTTTGCTTTGCTCTAATCTTGCATACGGGCAAGAAAAATGGTTATACCCACCTGCCGTTAGGCTGGGGCCAGCGGGCACTTTTTTTACTTTTATTTATTTTACTTATTGATACTAGCAGTTATGCACTAGGGCAGCGGTTCCCAAACTTTTTTGAATCACGACGCCCTAGAGTATCAGCATTGTTTTCGCGGCACCCCTAGGCCAAAGGTTTGTTATTGAGAAATAAAAAAAAAAAAAAATGTAGTGAAGTAAATTGTGCTTACCTGTCATCCGTAGGCTCAGTTATGTGGTGGGGGACAGGTTTGTGCACATATTTACATTACATTGACTATCAATAATTTGATTTGGTGCTGAACCACCAACCTGAGGCACCCCTGCAAGTGTACTGAGGCACCCCAGGGTGCCACAGCGCACAGTTTGGGAACCACTGCACTAGGAGCATTTTAATGTTTTCTGTTTGGATGTGGCCATTATGGGCTACCCAAGTTGTCATATTCCGATTCCTTATTGGGGCAGCTGAAGACTCCCTGTGAGGAGCTCTGGACAATCGCATTGAGAAAGTCCGAGAACTGCACTGAGTAATTGGAGCAAGTTCCTCAGGTTTCAATAAGAGAAATTAAAACAATAAGGGAATTAATAAAAAAAACCAGATCATATTGTTTAACATGAACCATTTCTTACCATTTATGTAATGAAGATAACCTGGGCTAAAATAATTAAAATAAATGTAACATTAAAGTTTACCACTTATTTGTTGATCCAAAAACCATATCACTTTAATAAATAAAAAATTAGTGACAATATTAGGTCAGATCATATTTTTATGCCTCAGTGAAGTAATTACAACCTGCTAAATGTGTTTCCTGAACACTGGGTCAGCAAAAAAAAAAAATGGCTACCTCCACTATTACAGTACTACTTACTATACCTAGACCAGCAAAATAGTTCATTCTGGAAGGTACAGTATAGATACACTAATGAGTTGTATTATATCAGTATTCAGGACATACAAATTTTGCAGCGTAGTGTTTAAGGGGCCTATTTATCAAGCTTTTTTTCTTAGAATCTTTCAGAAACTACAGTTTCTGCATAATATTATGAATTGTTCTTATGTACTGATAGCACAATTCAGGAGATTTCCCAGAAATCTCAATTAGAGTACTAATTAATCACTGAACATTGCAGTCCCCATTATTCAATGGAGACCATGATCTCAGCCCAATGTACCAAATTTTCCAAAAGTTAAAGCTTTTCGGAGTTTAGCCAGGGGAGTTTATATCATCTTTAGATGGTGTAAACTGTTTGAAGCCTACGGAGGTTATAGGCAGGAAAGAGTTCTTCTGCTCTCTTGCAGTCTCTGGCCAGAGGCAGAAGATGACACTCACCTGCCCCAGTCGGGATCTTCAACTGACGGGCATCCGCTGTCGGGATTTGAAACGGCAGCTAAACCGCCGGTATTAAAATACCAATTCCTCCACAGATGTGTTTACAAAAGGTGCGAGCTCCTTCCATGCAGAGGCTTTGGTATACTTATATTTGGTCATAGAGGAAAATATTATGAAATAATGTATAAGAAAAAAAAAACAAAAACAGAATACCACAAAAGAAGCATATGAATAAAATATAAGCATATAATGAAAATATTACAGCTGAGCAAGTAACAAAATGTTATGCATCGCTATATTAGGGTCTTGCCATAGTAATTAATTTGCTGAAAAAAAGCCAGACCCAAAATGTTGAGCCCCAAATGAGATTTAACATTTTGCATGTAGGATCTGGCTCAGGCCCTGCCGATGTTATGCTCAGTCACTTAAAGGGATGCCATGTAAATGTGCTCATACCGTATATATATATATATATATTTATTTATTTTTTGATGTGGGTACACATCAATATATACATTTATTGATGTGTACCCAGCCGACCTATTTTGCAGCGGGACCCGGCAGGGGTCCCTGCATCGCCAAGTTCATACACACTTGCCGATGTTGGGAGTGACGGCGCGGCAGCATGGCCCACGTTGACGATGTCGCCCGTCAGGACCTGCATGCAAATCCGACAGGCGATGTCACCGACACAGCACGGGAGCGCGCATAGTCAGTGACATAGGGGTCTATTTACTAAGCAGTGTATGGAGATAAAGTGAATAGAGATAAAGTACCAGCCAATCAGCTCCTAACTTCCATGTCACAAGCTGTGTTTGGAAAAATGACTGTTAGGAGCTGGTTGGCTTGTACTTTATCCATTCACTTCATCTCCATCCAAGGCTTAATAAATAGACCCCATAGTCTGAACACACTGGACGATATGTCGTTTGATCCACCGGATCGGATGACCAGGGCCATAGCTAGGGTAGTGCGGCCAGTGCCATTGCACAGGGAACCACAGGTCAGGGGGTGCTGTTTGGGCCTGTCAAATTTCTGTTTATTATCATTCTCACATGTAGCTTCCTCTTATTTCATCCCCAGCATCTCCTGGCCTCCCCTATCTCTTCCCTGGCCATTCCCCATGAGGCCATCGCCCTTTTTTGGATGCATTATGTCCCTTTGAAAAATGAGGGGGGCGCCAATGCTCTTTCTGGCACAGGGCACCAAAAAGTCTAGTTACGGCTTTGCGGATGACATATCGTCTAGTGCACAGGTTCTCAAACTCGGTCCTCAGGACCCCAAACAGTGCATGATTTCCAGGTCTCCTCACAGAATCACAAGTGAAATATTTAGCTCCACGTGTGGATCTTTTAATATGTGTCAGTGAGTAATGCACCTGCTGGGTGACCTAGAAAACGTGAACTGTGTGGTGTCCTGAGAACCATTGGACTAGTGTGTACCCAGCATTAGACTTGTGTCTTAGTAAAATGTTATACCCCTTGCACACAGAATGTGTTCAGAATTCCAGCTTTTACCAGGCTTTTGAGTGCCGGGGCCAGTTTGCCGGTTCTAGCCTGAGCCCCCTTTCACAGAGAAAAGTAAATTACCGGGTAAATCACTTTTACCCGGTGATTTGCTGATCAACAGGGGTATTTTATATGTGTGAAAGAGGTATTACACTTCTGTTTGGGAGAAATGTTGAAAACGTTTATCTGGATTTATTCAAAATATCCCCTTCATCTAAAAGACGGAGTTGGGTCTCCGTTATATTCAATGTATTAAACATGTGAATTATTATTGTAAACACTGTGCAGATCTGACAGCTGCACTTTTCAAAGGAAAACACTCAGATACGTGAATACATTTGTTTTTCTCAAATATTTAATAGAAAATATATTATGAACATAAATGACATATATTCACGCAGCAGCCATTAATGATTACATGTATTTTGTTTTCCATGCATTCCTCCAATCTGGTCTACTACCGGCAAATTGTTTAAATGTAAAAATAAAACTCGTTACTCCCACTGTACATTTAACATGTCCTCCTACTGCTAACCGGAGCCCAGGTGGCATTGTACAGTCATGCAAAACAGAGCCAGCAAATCAATGCCAATCCCCACTTTAACATTGGCAATGGGATTTAGCAACGGGAAGACGGATCAGGAGCCATGATCAAGAGATTGCAGCATGTACTTATTTAAAAACAAAAGTAGGCCTGTAACTTACACACAGAAGAGTTTGTCACCTGAGCCAAAAGTCACCACGTACCCCAGAAAACAGTCGGTCGCAGTGCTGGGATCACGCAGATGCAGAAAGGAGATGTCTGTTTTCTAAAGACACCTCCCGCTGCATTTGCATTTGAGATGGTCGGAACTGCACAGCTGCTTGTGTGCGGCTTCGTCCATCTCTGAAACAAGCCCTTTGTGTTAAAAAGTGGAATGTTTTGAAAAGGTGCTTGCGGGCAATAGGTTAAGCAGAAGACATATCACACCCTGCATGACTGTGCATAGGATATGTCCATACTTGGACACTCTCCCGGATCATCCGAGAGGCTCCTGAATCTTGGGTGGCTCTCCTGGACGCCCGGAAGAGTAGTCGTCCCCTGGAGGCTGCCCGGTGCCAAGTGATGACGCAATTCGTGCTGAATCACATTGTCGTGGCCAATCACCGGCAATAGCGGCATAGCGGACAAGCACCGGCATTGTATAGAGGGGTCGGGGCCATGATGACATTTGCATACTCTCGCACCTTCCACCCAATTTACTACCAACTCTAATGAATGTATTAGTGTCAGGACTTCTACAAAGGTGCCTGCTTGTGTAGATCAGAGGCTCGTCACCTATGGGTTGGAGGCACAAAAAACAGCGTTTTTGAGACATTTTTATAGGCTCTTCAGAATCTTCTCTTTGCAAATTATTATTTTCATGTCCTAAATTATTTTGTAGACGATCGAAAAAACCAGTGGCATTAGCAAGTTATGCGGAGTCATGCTGTTGTAAATAATGGTCTGGTCCACAAGGTGTGTATTGGTGATGGATACACTTTAAAGGGTGAGCTTGAAGCTTATTTACTAAACTGAATTCGACAAACAAAATGACACGCAGGCTTTTCAGACTATTAAGACAAAGGTTATGAAAGGCGAAGACATCATCACCTATTTGTTGTAAAGTTGAACACGAAGGTAAAACGTAAAAAAAAAAAATACAATTAATCTCTGCATTTTCCCAAATGTCAAGAAAGTTACAGATAGGAACAATATTGTCGTTTACCTGCCAACATTGGTCTTGGTCCAAGTCTCGGTCACGCCACATGGAAATGTTTCACATCAGGTAGGGGAGGTTCAAGAGAGGCCCGTGTGCAGTCTCCCCTCCCGCAACGGCATTTGCGCCAAGCGGTATTGCCGACTGTCTAAATACCGACCGTCAAAATCTCAACGCATGTCATTTTACCTACGCTGGGAGCCCGGCATCAGACAACCGTGTGGGGGGGTTGGAGGGTTAGGTTAGGGACTCCTGGGGAGGACTTAGGGTTAGGAACCCCCCCCTCCCCCGGGAGGGTTAGGCTAGGGGAAGGGGGGGTTAGGCCTAGGTATCCCTGGGGCGGAGGATAGGATATGCACCCCTCCAGAAGACTTAGGTTTAGGCTGTGGGGAAAGGGGGGGGTTAGGTTTAGGCACTTGGGGGGAGGTTAGGGTTAGGCACCCCTAAGAGAGAGTTAGGGGGGGGGATTAGGTTAGTATATAGTAAAAATACCTGTCAGGATCTTCACTGCCAGTCTTCCAGCTTCGGGATTCGATACCGATCCCGCTACAAGCATACCACACATGCTCCAATCTCTGGGAAAAGGATGCCGGCGCCATTTTCCCGGTGATATCTCTAGTGTGCATGCGCAGATCAAAGCCATTTTCCGATTGATTTCTGCATCCGTTGGCGGAAGGTAAGTATAATCTGTGGGTGCAGGGTGTGCGGGGCACCCTGCACTACATACCATGCACTCATTATAGATAGGAACCATGGAACCTAGCAGTTCTGAAGTGCTAGGCCACCCCCAAAATCCCTCCTCTGAAAAGACCTTTGAATTGATGCACACACTAATGGCAGGTGACCGGTATGTATCACCCAACTTCTTAACCTTTTACAAACGAAGAGCTGAACATCTTCCATTGGGATCCTCCAATGTCCACAGGCGACTACTTACACAAGAGAATCAGAAACCTTTGATGGGTTTGGCGACAAGACAGATTGCTATAAGAAAGCAATTAACACCACCACAAAATATAAAAACAACCTTTTATTTGCACTGAATGGTAAAACCCATTTCCTAGAAATATGACATATTAGTGGCACTGATGGTGACTACAATAAGAATCACCCCTGACGAGAGTTTCTCTCGTGTCTTTTTTTTGTAAGTGACACAAGTGACAGGGATTAAGTCTGCCGAGCGGCAAAGCAGATTCTAAACTGTGAATTGGACCCTGCAGAGAAAACACAAGTTCCCTGTAAGAGGATTGTGAGATTTACATTCCAGGGCCCGGCCGGGTGTTAGGGACAGTGACCGCGGTTCTTCCACCTGCAGGACAGGGGCTCTGAGAAAGTAAACTCTCAGTGACCTCACAGGGTAGTTTAGCCTGAGATTTCAGGAGGGGCCGGAGGGGGGATTGCAGAGGCTCATCTTAGGTTTAAGAACTGGGGTGATTCTGGTATTTAACCTCATAAGTGACACCATAGCAGGCGCTAAATCCCTATCTGTGCAATGAAGTGGACACAAGTGATAATAAGCACGCTAACCATCCAAATTACTGCCTTCAGTCGTGAACCCTAACCTCTGGAGAAGGTTTATATATAACATTTTCCTGACCCTCTGTTCACATTCTACATCTGGACCAGACCTTTATGCTAAAGGAAAACGACTACTACACCCAAGCAGTTCTTACTACCACTGTTGCATACAGAACAATAGAATATGGGCCTCATTTATCAACGAGTTTGATCACTAAAAACGATAAAACTTGTTGCGTATGATAATGGTGCTCCAGCCAATCAGCTCCCAACTATCATCTGTTTGAAAACTGACAGTTAGGAGCTGATTGGCTGCAGCACCGTTTATCATACACACCGATTATCAACTATATAGATTTTTACAGGGCCAATTCTGAGTTTGAATATGGAGATTAGAATATACGGGGTGGGTACGGGGTGCCGGTGTTCAGGATCTCGGCGGTCAAAATCCCAACGCCGGTACCCCAACAGGGTTAGCTTACAGACACCTGTCGATCGGTATCCTAACCCTCCCCCTCCCCCTCCCCGATGGTTAAACCTAACCTACCCCCTCCCCATAACCTCGCTACTTCCTGTCGGGAGGCCGGCGCCAGGATTCTGACAGGTTTCTGGATATTTATTACCAGTCAGGGCCGTAGCTAGGGTAGTGCGGCCAGTGCCATCGCACAGGGCACCACAGGTCAGGGGGCGCTGTTTGGGCCTGTCAAATTTCTATTTATTATCATTCTTGTTTGTAGCTACCTCTTATTTCATCCCAAGCATCTCCTGGCCTCTCCTTTCTCTTCCCTGGCCCTTCCCCATGAAGCCATGGCCCTTTTTTGGGTGCATTATGTCCCTTTGAAAAATGAGAGGGGTGCCAATGCTCTTTCTGGCACAGGGCACCAAAAAGTCTAGTTACGGCTGTTACCAGTTATTTATATAGCGCACACGTATTCCGCAGCGCTGTACAGAGAATATCTGGCCATTCACATCAGTCCCTGCCCCAGTGGAGCTTACAATCTATGTTCTCTATCACATGCTCACACACACACACACACTAGGGTTAATTTATGTTTGGAGCCAATTAACCTACCAGCATATTTTTGGAGTGTGGGAGGAAACCGGAGAACCTGGAGGAAACCCCCACAAGCACAGGGAGAATATACAAACTCCACACAGGGCCGTGCTGGGAATCAAACCCACGACCTTAGTGCTGTGAGGCAGTAACACTAACCATTACACAGTCTGTGCTGCCACTCTAATATACTATACACACCATTCCTGGTTTATAAGAATACATACATATATATATATATATATATATATATATATATAGTAATAAAAGTGATCTTCCTTTATCTCCACCAGTCTGATACAGTGTATATTTGAATCCATAATTGTCATCCAATGTATTGTATAGCTAAGATATATAAATAGAAGGGATTTGTTAGAAGTACTATTTTCTACTTGCTTTTACTTGTAGCCGTCAAATGCCTGATAGCTTTATTTTTACACTGCAATTCCAAATCTTCCCACACATTACATTTGCCCCAACTGCAGGCAACACTGTGGGCCTGATTCAGAGCCGGACGCTCTGACCAGATCGCTCGCTCTGAATCAGTGCCCTTCTACCTGAAAATGGAGCGGCCTCCTGGCCGCTCGCATAGCTGTGGGTGACCACCCACAGCATATGCGAGCGGCCAAAAAGATGGTCGCGATGGTCAAGACCATCGCGACCATCGGGCTTGCGACGAGACCCTGCGGTAGGGTCTCGGTGACCGCAAGCCCTGGAGTGATTTTGTCTCTATCAGAGCCAAAATCAGTCCCACTGACATCACTAGTGATGTCAGTGGGGCCGGACCCAGACGGTAGGCGTTCCCATGGGAACGCCTCTGTCTGGCAGCCACACCCCCGGCACGCCCACCAAAGGGGGCGTGCTGTCAGTCACCATCGACAGCACGCCCCCTTTGGTGCGAGACCCGGAGCGACAGCTTGGCTGTCGCTGTCCGGGTCTCGCGCATGCGCACGACGGAGCTCCCTCCGTCGTGCGCATGTGCATTGGGGTAACATCGACCCGCTTGCGAGCATCCTGCGCTCGCGAGCGGGTCTGAATGACCCCCTGTGTTCCTTCAAACCTCCAATCATTGGCCTCCTGGGAATTGGATAAGGGGGCAAGCTTAGCACGTTAGATGCACTAGGACGACCCAACTCCTCTGCCCTTCTCTTAAAAAATCGAAAGGTACTGACCAGGATGACAGTTCAGTCCACTCATATTGGGATTGTGCTACCTAAATCATCAGAGTTATTAGATATGGTTTTTAACGAGGATAAAAGACTTGAACGATTTTAGAATGTGACCAAATAGACTTATGAAAAACAAGTTAAAAACAAACAAACAAACAAAAAAACGTATTGAACAAATTAAAATGGTTTAAAAAGCTTTTGAACTTAGCAGCATTTACGTAATTAAGAAGTATTAGTCAAAATATGGTTGTACTTAAAACTTTTCTGTCTCTTTAAATCAACTCCAATTTTTTTTCCCTTTAATCACAATTGTGTCTAGAATTCCTCTTTGTTTCCATATGTTTACAGTCACTCAAAGCCTTACTACGCTAATTATTGTGCATTTTGTGTGTTAACGTAAACTAGGGACACAACACATCATGGATACACGCTCGGCGTTGTGATGTTGACGCCAGTGAGGTAACAAGCAGATCTTCCAGACATTTTTCCACATGTGCGAGAAAATAATTTTCCTCAGTTATCCCTCCAGAGAGAGGTGGGAATAGCAACATATGTTCAACATTTGCATGCCACATTTTCTTTCAAAACAGTTTTAAGTTTATATGTTGATAAAACTGCACACTTGTGCTCCCAGGGGCTGGTCTTGCTCTACTTACAGAGGGAACTGCTTTCCAATAGGCTCACCAGAAAGAAGATATTTTAACGTGAAACAAAAAAGAAAAATAAATCAAGGAGCTATTTTGATTTTATCCTAGCTCATCATTTTTTCCTCTTTTCAGATTAAAGTGAAAGCAGACAAGCCTGTGGTACCACAAAGTCCAGCAAGCACTGCAAGGTCTTTAGCAGACAGTGGGGTCTATTTACTAAGCAGTGTTAGGAGACAGAGTGAAAAGTGATGGTGCCAGCCAATCAGCTCCCATCTCACAGGCTGTGTTTGAAAAATGACAGTTGGGAGCTGATTGGCTGGCACCTTATCACTTTTCACTCTGTCTCCTAACACTGCTTAGTAAATTGACCCCAATGTCTTTCTTCTATGAAAAAGGTGTCGGATACTCACCTAAAATTACAAGTTGATACAAGCTTCCACACTCAGGATAAGTGTGCAGATACTTATTTTTATTAATTTCTGAAAGTACTTTGCTGATTTTTTCCTGTTTTAGGAACTTATTATAAGAATTAATAGTAAGACCAAAAAAAGGTGCCAGTACCAAGTACCCCTATGAAAAAAAACAAAGCACTGTGCAGACTTATAGTTGCACAAATTTCCTACATCAGTTGTAGAGAATGACCTAATAGTTTTATACAGTAATCTACGATGCTGCAGTCAACAGCTACTTACACCTAAAAACCACAGGACCTCTAACTATTCAGGAGACAGACAGGATAAAGATAGTTTGAAGAGGACTACGGAGGGTAAGGTCATCAAACCAGACACAACAATAATATGTTGGAGGGTCAAATCACATCCAAGTCCTAGAATAATAAATAAAAGCAAATGGAAGCCTTAACCACACAACTTACACCGCTCCATAAAGGTGGTTGGGCTGCAGAAGACGGGTCATCTGGGCTGCAAAATCCCACTGGGGCTGTGATCAAGGAGCAAGAGTGTACTTGGATTAGGTGCATGTTCTGTTTCAGCAATTCCAATAAGAAGGTCGGACTGCTGATAATCTTCTTGGTGGTGGGTCTTTGAGGTCCTCATGAAACTCAATGATGTTGATGTTTGAAAATTCCAAGTAAGAGGAAACAAACATTGCTGATGTGTGCAGCAACCATACAGCACAATAGAACCCCAAATCATGTACTTCGTGTCTGATGCAGTTACATGTAATCGGGTGTGCTCCTGCACTGCATGTATAGAAATAAATGCGTGTATAGATCCAGATGCTGAGCTGTACGCAGCTTGCTGTGCATTTGTCCCCTATACGTAACCTTAGTTTGCTACTCCTTGCACCAGGCCAAAAGTTTGTGCAAATGATTTACCTGGAGACAGGTGTATGCACACTTACTGTATGTTCCAACCTGCATAGCCCGCAGGTGCCCTCACTGAACTTTGCTGTGAGAATGGCCCGTTACTGCTATGTGATCCAAGTACGTATGACCAGAGCCGAAACTAGACTTTTTGGTGCCCTGTGCCAGAGAGAGCATTGGTGCCCCCCCCATCCCCCCATTTTTTAAATAGGGACATACGATAGTGCACCTGAAAAATGACCATGGCCTCATGGAGAAGGGCCAGGGAAGAGATAGGGGAGGCCAGGAGATGCTGAGGATAAAAGAAGAGGAAGCTGCAAGTGAGAATGATAATAAACAGGAAAATTGACAGGGCCAAACAGCGCCCCCTGCCCTGTGCCATGGCACCGGCTGCACTACTCTAGTTACAGCCCTGCGTATGAAAATGAATCACTTACTTTGTATGCTCAGCGTGGGAGTGTATGCAGTACAAAAATACACAAGATGCGCTGCGCCAACAGTTGTACATGGAACCCTGCAATAGCCTGTAAATATAGGTGTATTCAGAAAGTAATTAAACCCACTATTGGAGATTAGCAACTGCCAAATCCTGTGTACATACTGTTGAAAAAACCTGTAACAGCAGGTGTCTAACGTGACTTACCACCGTGATATAGTGAATGTATGCATGTGTGTGTTTGGGGCGGCAGCAGGGGGTGGGATAAGGAAGACATTTGTATTTTACGCATTCTGTAACAGGGAGATGGGAGCATTTGGCCACACTCATGTTCCTAAAGAGCCATCCAACTGTGGATGGTCTTATAGTGGACTAAGTAATAAATTATTACGGGTCCCTGTGCAGTGAGAGAGGGGCACTATTTGTGGGTAATTCGAGAGGTGTCCAGTCTCTGTTGAGGCAAAACCTCTAAAGGTGCCTACACACTTACCGACTTGCTGACGATCCAACATCGTGCACGATTTCCCTTGAAACTCTCCCCGGAAGCCCTGCACACATTTTGGTGTCCAATCTTCAAACGATCTCTCCTGCATCCAGACTTTTTCCAGTTCATTGTGTACTAGATTGTCAGATCTGCCCTACAGCACGGCAGATCGGACGATGCGATGTGCGACCAGTGGGGACGCGCATCGCATCGTGAGTGGGGACTCACGATTTAGGCATTTTTTACCCGATCTGTCGTTCCGATGAGTCGGAATCGTCCAGATCGTGCAAAAAATCACCAAGTGTGTAGGCACCTTAAATGCTTGCATGTCCATGCTGATCACACTCGACTGTTTGTATACATATCTAACCACTCCCCACATGTGAGTGATGGGAGCTGGACCAATAGACTTTGAACAAGGTTAACCAATGATACTATTAGACCTGAACCAGACTTACCTTAAAAGGGAGCTACCCAGGCAGTCATGACCTTCACTACGGAGGCTACGGATAGCCGAAACGCTTTATAAAATCCCCCATCACTCTTACACTTAATGCTAAGCACTAGATTGTTTTTACCTGACAAGGTAATAATTTCTGTTTAGACTGAGGCACAGGGCCATACCCAGCGATATAGTGAATAAATGTTTGGGTTTAGTTGTCCATTACGTAGTGGAAAAGAGGAAACTCAAACGAGTTGACAAAGTTTATCCTGGTTTGCCAAAACTTATTCTATCGCCATTGACAGTTGTGCATGACTGCATTGCAAACCTATCGGACAGTTAAAGAGGACAATGGGCCTTATAAATAGATGGACACTGTTAGCATTGCCGCTGCATCCACATGCTAACGCAGTAGGTGGCGTCTGATGACAAAAGACGCCCCATGCCGGCATCGCAGATCCGAGTGCTGCATCAGAAGACGCAGCATCGGATGACCATTGCAATTGCCGCAGTCATCACCCATCTGAGTAAGCTCAGCCTTACTATCACCTTCTTGATTTAATATTTTATTTCATTGTTAATTAAGTTTTGCACCATATAGCTACATCTTTGCCTTTCTTTGCATTAAGCTCAACTGGGACAAGTACACCTGTGTTGGAAGACGCAGACCGTGGATCCAGGACGCCTAAAAAAATGGAGTAACACGACCCCGTTTTGTAAAACGGAAATGGCTGTATCATGTCAATCATGGGGCACTGCGAGTGATCTCTCAGAACGGGTTCTGCGCATGGACAGCGCTACTGCCACTGAACATTTACGCATCTTCAGAATCAGCCCCAATATTTGCTCCTTATTGAGAAGTTTATTACTTAATACATATAAAGAGATTATCTTGCCCACAGAACTGCACTAGATGCATAAGACGCTGGCATGAAAATGAGAAAATTCTGTCAAACTACGTAAATTGGAGTTAAAGTACTTACACTGAGCAGCCATTTTTATTACGCAAATCTGTCTGATAAGCAACCTCTACGTCTAAACAGAACAGCATGAATTATTTTAAACATATTCAATTAAACGCAACGTTGGGACGTGTTGTGCGGCTATGGAACACTGCTTATACTTTTGGTAGCCACACATTGCTCATTTTACTGCAAACCCCCATGACACAGAAAATGAGCCATGCTGCCGTCGGAATACGTCACTGTTACGAGCGTCCCCACTGCGTTCTGGTGGCATAGCGCAAATAACGGAGCTGTACACATTGGGGTGTAAAATTACATTGGTGCCAAATGTGAGTATAGATGATGGCCCAGGTTAATCTCACATCTACTGCAATTACTGTAGGCGATGGATCTGTACTTTGAATTGGCTTCCATGTAAAGCGCTGCTGAACACTTGTGGCGCCATATAAATAAAGGATGATAATAATAATAATTCTGAAAAAGATAGACTGTGGTGTACAAACTCCTAACCCTAAAGGTGCATACACACACAATTTTTTTAACGTTTATCGTTCACGATATCGTTTATCGTTCAATCGTTGCAAAAATCGTTCACTTTCTGAGTTATAATGATGAACGATTATCGTTCATGAGCGTTCACGTTTGTAGTTCAGTCAGACTGACCAACTCAATGATTTTCAGTAAGGGAATATGCAAAAATTGTTTGTAGTTCAAAAAAATCGTTCATTACACTTTAAATAATCTGACAGATAATCGTTCATAAAATCGTTGTGTGTGTGTATGCAGCTTAACATATAAAACACTTAAATCACTCCCTCCCATCCTCTCTGCTCCTCCACCAATCACTCCCTCCCATTCCCTCTGCTCCTCCACCAATCACTCCCTCCCATTCCCTCTGCTCCTCCACCAATCACTCCCTCCCATTCCCTCTGCTCCTCCACCAATCACTCCCTCCCATTCCCTCTGCTCCTCCACCAATCACTCCCTCCCATTCCCTCTGCTCCTCCACCAATCACTCCCTCCCATTCCCTCTGCTCCTCCACCAATCACTCCCTCCCATTCCCTCTGCTCCTCCACCAATCACTCCCTCCCATTCCCTCTGCTCCTCCACCAATCACTCCCTCCCATTCCCTGTTCCTCCACCAATCACTTCCTCTCACTCCAGCCTCCAGTATTCCTCCCGCTGTCCCCCCTTTCGGGAACTCTCCCTCACCAAAATGAGATCTTCTATCTTTCTCCACTGCTTCAAGTGAGCCGCAAATACACAACTTTTCATAAAAACCTCTCTGCCCACTGATCTGATATCCTTCTCGTTTCAGCCCTTCCCTTTAGTAAGTTCTCACAGAAAGAGCCCCTTTCTCTCATTCTCCCCATTGTACTATTTATGCCACCAGTGCTCCTTGTCTTTTGTCTCCATGTTGCCAAGTGACTTGGATACTGTCTATTTGTCCATAATGTGGGTACTAGCTCATTCAGTACTGAATCACCTTCCTCTCAGAGACTCACCTAAGCTTGCCAAGCTACAGCGATTTGCCCTACGTTTAATGTCTGTTTTTCGCTTTTGCAATGTAATTTTGGTCAGCGGGTTTACTTTACTAATGCTGTGTGATTTTACATTGTTATGTATACGCTTTATACAGGGCTTATGACACCTTGCGGCCCCTTTGCAATAAATGATGATGGATGAAGATTTAGTGATTTGGGGACAAGAAAATTCACTCATGCTCCATTCAAGGACATTCCTAGCCTGCCAGCAGGGATTATTGTGTTGCTGGAAATCCATCCAGATGGGCTCACTGTTGCCATGAAAGTCTACACCCGATTTTCAGCCATGTGCAGATATCCTGTACCATTCAAATATTGCTCTGTTTATATCAAATGAACCAATGTGTGCCACAAAAAAAACACAATAGAACACCATTACATTACCAGGCTGCAATGTGGACATCCAACATAATGTTTCCATGCGGTTTTCACCTAGTCTTGCTTCAACCATTACTGGGAAACCACAGGAACTCTCTCTCCTAATTTCAGAAGTTTATTCTTTCACAATTCTGCAACGTTCAGTATTTGTACTAACAGGACCTCAATGGGTTGTTAGCAGTTTTACCCCTTCCATAACAAGGTATGATGAGACATTTGCAACTAGATATTTTCACTAGGCGCTGGGAGGTAGGTGTTTCTCTAACTCACCTCTAAGAGCAGCTGTGAATGGGGAGCCAGCCCAATAGCCAAAGAGAGTAATAGTTTGTACAGTGCTATAGTGGTGTAGAATTTCACAAGACCATTACCATAAAATATCTATTTTAAAAAAATGCATATAGCAAAGACAATTTTATCAGTTTACACAACCATAAAAACCCAATAAGTGAGATGGCAGAATAAATAAAATTTGTCAGGACTCTATCATATATGAAAAAACATGAATTTTTAATTCAATATTACTATATAAAACATTATACCTAAAAACATCACAGGTTATATACCAAAACGTCACAATATCTCTAATCAACTGAGATATGTGCAACCTTATAAAACACAATATATGTATATATTTAAGTCATTGAGTTGATGGATCTCTTGAATCCTTTTTACTGATGTTAAGTCCAGGTTTAATAACCTGATGCCGTCCACAAATATTTACTGTGACAAATCCACATGTGACATACACGATTGATTTTGGCATTATGCAGTGTAAGTGGCCAAATACTCACCCTCTCCAATGTGCAATTTAAGTCCCGTGAGAGTGGGTCATTCCAGGCCATCCACAGCCTCTCAGAGTCTGGAATAGTGCTCACCCCGTTGGCTAACTTGGAGGTGTTTTGCGGCGGCTCAGCTGATGCCTTGAATGTGCAGATTTAGAACCAGCCGTCAGTGAGTTGAGACAGTATCTCACAGCAGTGTATCTAAAATCACTGCCACGTATATGAAATACAATTGACACTCCTTACGCTTGGTTGTAATTGTATTAAAGGACTTGAATCTTTTTTTCTATATATACAATTTTTGATATTCAGATAGTGATCCCTATAGTATAGAACCACACCTTGATATCTACATTATTGATATTTATTTTTTTATAGGTACCCAATATTGTGGCTATGCGTATGCTATATTAAAAAGCTGCTATTAAGTATTTAATTATTATCTTCTCTATATGGTTGCCGAATATTTTTCTGATGGTTGTGTAAACTGACAAAATTGTCTTTGCTATATGCATTTTTAAGAAATAGGTATTTTATGGTAATGGTCTTGTGAAACTCTTCACCACTATAGCGCTGTGCATACTATTACTCTCTATGATGAGACATTTGGCTTGATGTACTTCATTCATCATCACTGCTATACTAGGCTGCTATTGGAATGACTGTATCTGCATCTTTCTCTGGCCAATAGTATCAAACTTTCACCTCCATGATCATTGGACCAACTGTTTGGTGAGATTTTTTTTTTTTTTTCAATTAACCATGGCCATCTCCATTACCAGCAATTGGCTTAACATATTCAACCTTCAATTGCTGCACTCAACAAAACAAAATGTACCTGCATATCACGCTAGCCAGTCATTCTACAATGTTTTGTAACCTATTAAGCAGTTTTATGACACCTCCCCCCTAACAGCCAATTCCATAACCCCCAGAAGCTTTCTATGCAAAAGAGTAGATGAGAGAGCAATTCTAGTAGCTTGTAATGAATCCTTACAGCATGGACTCTCGTACATAGATAAGCCCCACACCCGGCGGCGTACACTACACAGGCAGATGCACATGAAGTGGTGGAGTCAGGGTAGTTACGTTGATCACGGATCTCTCTGGCAAACATTCTGCTTCTTTCATGCTTGAACACGTCAATGACCAAAAATGTTATTTTCCTGAGAATTTTAGCTATCACGTTCTTTACCTGATGTACTTAATTCAGCTAATACAGGGTGGGTAGCTGCGAGGCTACAGATTCCAGCATGCACTGCCACAGTTTTCTATCAGGGCTTGCTAAACCTGTGGCAGGGCATGCTGGGATCGGTCATTCAAAAGCAGCTGAAGGGCCATTTATGGCCCACCCCTGGCCTAATAGGAGCTACAGTGACTGTTGGCATGCTATCAATGTATCACTCACAGGCATGAACCGAAATGAAGACCTGTATGGCCATTGTTTTGGGTTGATGAGTGGAAAAACAGATTAATAAACAACCTTAAGACCACTGGTTTCTTGGTACCTGTACTCTGTATCTAAAATAAAGTGTTGTAAACAAAGAAATGGTTTGTTATAAGTCCCAGCTATGATCCTAAATACATTGAAATATCCCAAAGTCCAAGTACTTATTATCCTAATTGAAATGAGCCTTATTTGTTTATATATTAACCGCACCTCTCTCCAACCACCTAGCAGGACCAGAAGGCTATCCATTGAGGGGGCTCTTATAAATTTGCTCACCCGGATACTGCCTCGCAGGGCAGTAGCTAGGCTAGTGCGGCCGGTGCCATCGCACAGGGCACCACAGGTCAGGGGGCGCTGTTTGGGCCTGTCAAATTGCTGTTTATTATCATTCTTGTTTGTAGCTTCCTCTTATTTCATCCCCAACATCTCCTGGCCACCCCTATCTCTTCCCTGGCCCTTCCCCATGAAGCCATGGCCCTGTTTTGGGTGCATTATGTCCATTTGAAAAATGAGGGGGGCGCCAATGCTCTTTCTGGCACAGGGCAACACAATGTCTTGTTACGGCTCTGCTGCCTCTAAATGGCTGAGATGTTTGAAAGTAAACTGCTCTGATTGGAGAGTTGTTGTAACAGCTGCCACATTACAAGGATGGACGTAGGGACCCCTTCAGCTGTACAGGTCCTGTGCATGGGACCAGTATGGTCATACTAATAAGGCTTTTTTGGAGAACGTTTATGCTTAGGTGGCGTTTTAAACAGTTGGCATGCAATGAACAACATGTGGGTATACTTGAGGCTTTCCGATCTAAAGCCCCTTGAATACATTTTGTATACGTGTTCATTTATTTTGTGAATTATGAAGAATGAAAGATACCTCCAAACCTCCCTACACAACTCCAACTCAATAAAAGAAACATTTTTTCACACACTTTTGAATTTTTTTTTGCGGCGTGACACGTACAACATTCTTAAAAACATCAGAACAACGATATACAAACGAGGACAGACAACTGGGGTGTAGGAGAATTTGGGGTGAAGACTCCGATTAATTAACCTGTGGTGTGGTAAGGATACATATCAGATCATCTGAAAGTCTTTAGCCCATTGGTTCCCAAACTGTGCGCCGCGGAACAATGGGGTGCCTCGGGACACTTGCAAGGGTGCTTCAGGTTGGTGGTCCAGCACCAAATCAAATTCATTATGGTCAATGTAATGTAAATATGTGCACAAACAGAAGTACAAACTTGTCCACCACTATATAACCAAACCTATGGATGACAGGTAAGCACAATTTACTTCACTGTACTACTTCACTGCATTTTTCTCTGAATTTCTCAATAACAAACTTTTGGCTTAGGGGTGCCGTGAAAACAAGGTTGATGCACCAGGGCCCAGTGATTCAAAAAAGTTTGGGAACCACTGCTTTAGCCTATGTTCCCCTTTTATGTCAGCAGGTGGTAGCAAGAGAGGAGGTCAAAACATATATATGCAAACATCTTAGATACTCTTGCCCCCAATGAAGCAATTCTGTGTTCAGCTGAAGATGACATGTAGAAAAGTAGGTTGGCTGTCATTTATGTTTTTCAAAAAAATAAACCCTTCCCCCTCAAAAAAATAAATAAATGAAGCAATCCTCTTCTGCCTGAGAGATGACAACTTTATATCAGCATTATGAAGTACAAACGAGGAATATTGTTCACATTGTGCTGTAAAACGGATTCGTAGGAAAGCCACTGCAAGTAACACCTTTACCTGTCGCAGTTTGACCCCTGCCAGGAGCCAAACTACAATGAGATGGTTTCTGTGACCATTTAACATACAAATCAGTTTGATTGACTGACACCACAATGTACACTCCTCAGAGACAGATTCAGGGCATGTGTCACACACGATTATTTATTAATTGTCATCTTAGGGACTAAAGGGGTTTCATTCCTTGAAAATTATTTTGAGATAGGGGATGTGTAAAAAAAAAAAAAATAATAATTTTGGAAGTAAAACTATATACATATTTGCCTGTCTGGACTGCTGCTGTTGGAGTACACTTGGCTCATGTATCCTAGATTTCTGCAGATTAAGACCTTTCCCCCCTCCATACACTCCTGCTTTACATACGAGGACTGGCAGTGCACAGCCTCAAAAGCGTCACTAGAACTTCTAGATTGACCCTGCAGCTAAATATCTGGCAGATCTGGAGTAGGTTCTTGCAGAACAGAACCTATAACTAGAAATGCTATATGTATCAGCAACTACACTCAGGCTAGTTAGTCTGACTGCTCTTGCAAACCCTTAACGTCAGTGGCCACATCACTCATTAACATTTCCCATCTACAAACTAATTACCAAAAGACCCCCCCCCCCCCCCACCTTCGCCAAGAAAAAAAAAACCATAACTCTTTAAATTTATTTCTGTATTATTTCTTATTCCAGCAAATTAGAATATTCTAACATTTCACAAAGATATGGAAATAGAGGTCTTGTTTCTTTTTGGCCTATTGAACATTTTTCACTTTACTAACTGGGTCTCCGATGCAGAGGTGGTATGTATGGATTACATCAAGAGCATAATTGGGACGGATTGTGGCTTTAACTCTGACAATCTTATGTAAAATTCAACTCCAAGACCCCGTTGAACCAAAAGTAAGTAAGCAGCAACTTGCCAGCTGCTGTTAAGTCACAAGTCGCTTAATGGCAGGGCCTAACTGGACTCATGGTTCCCCAACAGCCGGAGAGTTACCGATAGCATTAACTTCTAGGACACTTTGGACCAGATGGGGTCTAAATTATTGGGAAGATTTCAAGTATCTTGTGTTGGTCTGTTATTTATTCAGAGTTAAATATTCACATCATGCATATACTTGAGGCACACACTGCAAAGAAATGCACCCCCCACCTCCCCAGCCTAAAAAAACAAACCATAAAAAAAAAAACACATTAAAAAAAAAAGCCTAAATCAGAAATAAATAACTGACATCTTGACCAAAATATATTCTTCAAATAAACCCTCACATTTTATCAAAGTATCTGACAATGAAAACGTCGTCCGTAATACTGTAATATCTCTGTAGAGCATTCTGCTCATCCTGTGGGCCTTTAGTTTATCAGTGTATGTAATTCTATATCATTTCCAGATTTTAATGATAAAAGTTATTTCTAGGATTTGCAAAATGGACAATTTAAAAAGTAATAAAATGCCAGATAAAGCCGCTTTCTGTGTATGGGGATTCAGAGATTTGGAGAAGGGGAAAATACGTAACAGAATGATGATGCTGAATATTTGCAAACTCCTGTATCGTTCCCAGCCAAGTTATGTGAGTTATCATAAGGGCGGATGACATACAGAGATGGTCTCCCTGTAAAGTCATAAACAGTCATCTTTATCAGACTAAAAGCATTAACAACTAATAGCGCACTGGCAGATGACGCGTTTTACAGCATTCTTGGTGTTTATTGGTTGCACTCTTATATATTACAGTACATCAGTGTTTGGGGAGTCATTTTCCTTACCTTGCTCCTTCGTACATTTTACATAATTATGGATGATGGGAAAACTTTGCAAAACATTTTTTTTTTCTATGACATTAGCGATGAATATGGCTGTGCAAATGTTACGCGCCCCTCATGTGAAACATATCTACCTAAATGAAGACAGTTGGAATTAGAACTAAGGGTGATTTGACTGTTAAATGATCATAACCACAATTCTAAATACAATTTGCAGCCAACCATCCAGAAAGAAATCGGGGCCATGGGTACTCAAGCTTTGGAATATAATAGATGTGGAGGGCTGACACTAGTCAAATGAGTTCTTCCCCCTTAGAAGTTCTGTTGCCTTACTTCAATCTAGATCTAGTCTTTACCCATATACACATACCCTGTGCAGACACATTATCTAAAGGGAAAGCATCAAACATGCACAGTCTGCTTCCTGGGTGTGGGAAAAGTAGCAAGAGTATACAGATAATCAGCATCGAAACGCGTGACACATTCCCCTCTCTGCAATCAGGAGTTATGGAACCCCTTTGGTGTCAGACTAGTGCACTCATTTGATCAGAAGCTGGATGACTTGTAATGTGTAGTATTTGAGATTTGTATTGGGATGATCTCCTGCACAGGATGAAACCCTCCAGTGTGGGGTCTGTTAGGGGCTCTCTCTTCCAGGTGGCGCGGGTACACTCTAAGAGCGGGGAGGTGACAGAGTATTTTTTTTAAAGCAGATCATCAGCTGCTTTCACAGTCCACTCTATGGAGACTTATTCCTTGGCTTCCAGGAAAAGTGTTTCCTGAGGGTACAGCTTAAGTTCCATGAGAGATCTGCTGGGATCCAATTGGGTGATCTGGAAAACAGAATTTGCATATTAGCTTTTAGTGGTGCAAATATTAAACTAACAATAATAATAATAATCTAACTGAAAAAGAACAGGTGCATAAACGGTAATAGGGGGATCAAAAATGGTATAAAAGTCTATGAGAATTTAGCAACCCAGCGATAATACAATACAATAGGTTAACCTGATTTAATCACCAGGTTCAGAGGAGCCATGGTGGACAGAGGCCCTGATTCAGAGCCGGACGCTCTGACAGAGCGCTCCCTCTGAATCAGGGCCGGGCTATTTTTTTTTTTAGAACGGCCTCCTGGCCACTCGCATAGCTGTGGGTGACCACCCACATCTATAGCGAGCGGCCAGGAAGATGGTCGTGATGGTCAAGACCATCGCGACCATCGGGCTTGTGGCAAGACCCTTGTGGTAGGGTCTCGTTGCTACAAGCCCCAGAGATATTTTGGCTCTAACAGAGCCGAAATCTCTCCCACTGACATCACTCATGATATCAGTGGGGCCGCCCCGCCCCCAAACGGAGGCGTTCACATGGGAACGCCTCCGTCTGGGCAACCACCCCCCCGGCCTGCCCACCAAAGGGGTCGTGCTGTCACTCAACATCGATAGCATGCCCCCTTTGGTACGAGACCTGGAGCGACGGCTTGCCCGTCTCTATCCGGGTCTCGCGCATGCGCAGTGGCTCCATCGCGCGCATCGCTCTGGGCCACCATCGACCCAGTTGCAAGCGCTCAGCGCTTGCGACTGGGTCTGAATCAGGCCCAGACTTAGTTCAAAGATGAAAACACTGGTTCTTTGGTGGACAGATATTTGCTGAATGTATTAGTAGCAGATTGTGATTTTGCAACCAAGTGTTCTGAATCACGAGCTTCCCAAATTAGTGAGTTCTTTTAGAACTGTGCACAAATTCTACCTCAGTTGAAAAAAGGGCAGCAGACTCTTGAGTAATATAGAAAACCAGTGATGGGACAAAGGCAGCTTCATGGCCGCATGGAGACCACAGAGTTTTCCACAGTACCTTCCATCTGACTTACGCTGGCAACCAAAGTTACGTGTCCCTTTATTCTAAAGTGCAGCTGAATGCTCTCCGGGCGGGTCACAGTGTATTTTCTTGCTAACAGACTGTGTATGTAGAGCTCATGGCAGAAACATGGCAGAAAGGTTAGTGCAGGGCTGATAACATTCCACCGAAACACCATTAAAAATATATAGGTATACAAGTATGAAATTAACTAGGCTCTTTAAGATAAGAATCTAACCCCCCCCCCGGGTACAAAGAAGAAGTCATGTGACTTCTGCTGACAGTGCTGGGAATGTGCAAAGAGACGGAATCTCCAAGCTACAGAGGTGTCATCACTCGGTTTTTACTGCAGTCGTGCCAAACAGCCCCCCTCGGCGCACCTGGTCCCGCAAGACACTGCTAGCATCGGGCGTCATTTTTATTTGCCGAAAATACATCTAAAGTCACAAAGCGATGCAACTAGGATCAGCATGATTCAGAATCAGCATGCAGTGTGCTAAAATGCAGCGGCCGCAGCTTTTTCTCCTCGCCAAATTCTATTTACAGAGTCCATTGCAAATAAATATACAAGTGTAACATATCACATTCATCAGCAGAGTTTCCTGGTGCATCCTAGTCGCATCGCAGTGCGACTTAGACACATTTTCGGCAAAAAAAGACGCCTGGCGCTAGCAGAGTTGCACGAGACCTGGCAGCTCAGTCACGCCAGGTATATCACACGGCATGGCATAATGAGGCTATCTAGGACACCTCTGTATGTGTATATGGGGAATACTGGCTGTACGCCACGCAGGCTCTTATACTGAACTACGCTAATACGAACACAAAATAAATGCTGGTGTGATTGAAAACTGTTTAACACTAAAATTAAAGGCAGGCATAAACAAAAACATCAAAACTACAATGAGTACATAAAAAAAAAAAATAGTTAGGTTTTGGCATATTTTGCACAAAATGGAGAATGAAATAATTCCCCAATTCCTATATATGTTTTAATTGCAGAGTCTCCCTACGGGAATTCTCTCCTGCAGAAAAGTGAGATGGCGTGCGCTAAACCATTGTCAAATGAGATAACATGAACATTCTGCAAAAAACCTTACAATCATAGTTTCATAACAATATACACATTAGTGTAAATATTTCTCTGCTGTTCCCTTTATTAAGCCTATTCTCAGATTCCATAATCATTTGAACAGGACTACCTGGATGAGGCGTCAGGGCCGACCGGTACCTATGGTCCTGTTAAAGCTACTTCACGCCAGCATCACTTAATTATGTGACATACAACAAGCAGGTGTGTAGAACGGGCACACAGAGGTGTAATTACCGGCACACAACCCCATCAAAACTCGGTTTACAAGCTCAAAGCAGCATAGATTATTGGAGATGGCCTTTTGCCAGGCAAAGTCAATACACTGCAACTACATAGAGTTCTGGATGCTGTGTTTATGAATGTTTATTTCCTGTTGTGATGTTTTTTTTTTTTTTTCCATAAAACAAACTGCAGAATTCAGTACAACAAATTATCCAACATGGGAATCGCTGCCCTAATTATCCAGACCGACTATTTCACCCATTCTCGTCTCGTTCCTGTGTTATGTGGTTAAATGAGCATACTGTTAAACTTAACCTTACATGTTGAAACAGCTGCTGGGAGAGGCATGGGAGGTGAGACATGGCAAAAGGACTTTGCTGCCGTGAACACCTATGACTGCTTTTAAACGTGGGATTGCAGCATTAACGAGTGCCTCCAGATGGGGCAGCAGCTAATTAGAGAGATGCAGAGCCTCAACCGCGCTCCGTGGCAATAATAAGGCTCTGGATGCCCTTTTCTCCATCTCTTTTACACTTTGGAGATCTCTTACAGCAGTTTCAGGCAGAAAGATGGTGGGTGCCATGAGAAGGGGTGTGACTGTTTATACCCTTGATTTCAGCTTGCCTTCTGTTTCCAATTCACCCAGGGATTTGCCGATTCGCCAATGTTTACACCATTACCCAATTACTGAATATGCGGCTGCTGCATCTGTCAACAAACAGAGCTGTTTGTCGCTTTGTTTTAGCGGCTCCTACCTCCCCCCCCCCTTCCTCTCCATCGTATGGCTCATTGTTCAGCTTAATTAGCATCCCATAACCTTCTGCATTATCAGACACCCTGATCTGCTATCCATAAACAGTTTACTTGTCACTAAGTCAGATTAATAATGCACAAACACTTAAAAATAAATTCTGTTGTTACGAGAGGAAGTGTTCGCCTTTAATGGCTTCACAACGTTATACAGCAAAAAACAAACAAACGCACTGTTTGGAGTGAGCAGGCGTAGGACTGCAAATAGAAAAGGCATAGGATGGGATTAAATGCAATACTAATAAATCTTATAAGCATGAAAATTAATGAGCATCCCTCACTAAGGACCTTACTGCTATAGGGTTACAGACTGCACTCATCCTGAGGCACAGTGCGTCTACTCAAAAATTACCTTACGCCCCCACGGCAGGATGTTGGGGTACAAGCTATGATCATTTTTTTTGTCATTTTAAAAGCACATGCTGAAATCTATCAGCCCAAACTTTGATTTAGGACAGGCTTCAGGACGTTTTAGCAGCATATCATGCTTCAGACATGCCTCTTTTTACTTAGAACAAATTAAAACTATAATAAAAAGATTCATTTTTTTTTATAAATGCTAACTGCAGGAGGGGAAATGCTTAATTTAATACATGTGTTGCATGGCTATACTGCTATATACACAAAGAAACCATAGTTAAAAGCTGCCTCATTCAAATCTTGCTTTGTAATGCCAAGTGTACTATAACATTCCAGTATAATTTGGCCTCGGAATGATACTTTTCTACTGCAGTGACTTTTTTTCATTTTATTATTATTATACTTCATCTGTCCAGCAATATATGACCAAATTAAAATGTGCTACATGCCAAGTGCTGAAAAGTTCCTGGGAGAAATATCACATACTGGTGGGATGTTAGCACGCAATGTGATTGGACACCTGCCACTGCTATCCAATATCATCATCCAATAACGTCCGGGAATGACAGCGCGTTTTACATTTATTTTGGGAGCTATTCTGTGCTAGGAGACACTAAAGTCTGTGTGTGTGTGTGTGTCGCACTCCATTTGAATACATGTATATACCAACAAAGGTGCTCAAAATAATATTGAACAAATTGAAAATAAACATAAGTAAGGGTATCAAAAACAACAACAACAATAATAATAATAATAATAATAATAATACAATTCTCCTGGACCCTGCTACATCAAAACTTACAAGGATTACAATATAATTTTTAGATTGTAAAACAGTTTAAACAATAATAGTTTTACTATGATTAGATCAATACAAATTTTGGGATGTGTTCTATGTGGCGCTGTGAGAGAGAGGAAACGCTAGTCTATAAATGTCAAATCATTTCACAATGGTTTGTCCCGTCCTGAATGAACGTATTAACTATCCTGGCTACAGCACTGTAACGAAATACACCAAAAAGTTAAAAACCATAAAAGACATGCTCTTAAAACCCCTGTAGCCTGGCTGGTAACTAATTCTGCGGCCCGTGCCGGGTGCCTGCTCTCCTGGGTGTCACGTAATACCGCGAGGTCTCATTACTTCATATTAAATGCTATTCCACATGGAAACCAACAAGCTAAAAACATAAGCCTGGTTAGGTAGCAATTAGTACACAATAAGAGAGGCATGTTTCAGGCAGCAGTTAGAGCAGCAAGCACCAAACAGCTGTGTTGTTGTTGTTTTGTTAGTTTTTTTTTTTTAATCAAGAAATAAAAAGGACAGTTTGTACCGTTCTCTCCTACACACTGTTACATCATAGCTCAGTAACTGTATACTCCACATCCTATAGAGACCGCCATGGGAACAAGCTGTGCCGGCTGCTGAAGCACACAATGTAAAAAAAATGAAATTAAAATTATTCATCAAAAAAGCTTAACTCCTAAAATAATTACCATAGCTTAGATGGGGAATAATAAAATGCCCTTTTATTGAGATATAAGCCAATGATTGGCAAACTGGTAGATATAAGCCTCCACCTGTTTTTTTTTTTTTTTTTCTAAATGATCACAAACAAGATAACATTTTATATTCTATTAATATACCACCTGTAAAAGGATTGGTGGTCTCCGCTGCCTCCTGCAGTGCAATTCTAGTACTGTTATTGTGAGACCCCCCCCCTCGTTCCCCACTGTGGATCATCACTAGGGTGCTTGTGAACTACCAGATTGGTTCATAATCACCAACAGTCTGCTCTTGTTGTATTACTATAGGGAACCATCGAGAAGCGTGTAAAGGCTCTGGTGCATGATATTCACTATATATGCCATGTGAAAGCTGCCGTAGCCAGTGGTGAGGAGACATTTGGGTACAGGGCTGCTGTCCAATGTGACATCCTAGCCAGAATTTCTCATCACTAGTGTGTTATAGTGGGGAATGTAAACTTGATGGTAAAAACATTCGTGTCATACACGATGTTAATGGCGACCCCCTCACCATGCCCAAACACATGTCTGCCCCCAAACCTTCACTCATATAGTGTGGAAGTGATACACATACAATGTGGCTTCATTTCTTCATCCCCGAGCGCAAGGGACAGAGAGCGAGCCAGGGACAGAGGGGCGGGAGAGAGCGAGCGTGGGACAGAGGGGCGGGAGAGAGCGAGCGTGGGACAGAGGGGCGGGAGAGAGCGAGCGTGGGACAGAGGGGCGGGAGAGAGCGAGCGTGGGACAGAGGGGCGGGAGAGAGCGAGCCAGGGACAGAGGGGCGGGAGAGAGCGAGCCAGGGACAGAGGGGCGGGAGAGAGCGAGCCAGGGACAGAGGGGCGGGAGAGAGCGAGCCAGGGACAGAGGGGCGGGAGAGAGCGAGCCAGGGACAGAGGGGCGGGAGAGAGCGAGCCAGAGAGCGCGCGAGGGACGGGAGAGAGCGAGCCAGAGAGCGCGCGAGGGACAGAGAGCGCGCGAGGGACAGAGAGCGCGCGAGGGACAGAGAGGCGCGCGAGGGACAGAGGGGGAGAGAGCGCGCGAGGGACAGAGGGGGAGAGAGCGCGCGAGGGACAGAGGGGGAGAGAGCGCGCGAGGGACAGAGGGGGAGAGAGCGCGCGAGGGACAGAGGGGGAGAGAGCGCGCGAGGGACAGAGGGGGAGAGAGCGCGCGAGGGACAGAGGGGGAGAGAGCGCGCGAGGGACAGAGGGGGAGAGAGCGCGCGAGGGACAGAGGGGGAGAGAGCGCGCGAGGGACAGAGGGGGAGAGAGCGCGCGAGGGACAGAGGGGGAGAGAGCGCGCGAGGGACAGAGGGGGAGAGAGCGCGCGAGGGACAGAGGGGGAGAGAGCGCGCGAGGGACAGAGGGGGAGAGAGCGCGCGAGGGACAGAGGGGGAGAGAGCGCGCGAGGGACAGAGGTTTAGGGCTCCTTGTGGGGACTTAGGGTTAGGCACCCCCCCGGGAGGTTAGGTTTAGGCTAGGGGAAGGGGACATTAGGGTTAGGCACCCCCGGGGGGAGGTTAGGGTTAGGCACCCCCCCAGGGGACTTAGGTTTAGGCGGAGGGGAAGGGGGGGTTAGGTTTAGGCACTTAGAGGGGGGATTAGGGTTAGGCAATGGGGGGAAGGTTAGGGTTAGGCACCCCTGAGGGAGGGTTAGGAGGTAGAATTAGGTTAGACAATACTTACCTTAGGACGATCGGGATTTCCTCCTCTGCCGGGATGCCGCTGTTGGGATTCCAACCGCCGGGCATGGGTCCGGCGGTAAATAATACAGATTCCCTTTGTGGTGCCACAGCTGAGTTTTATGTGTATGCTGCATATACTGTATCTGGTTTTACAATACTGCTTACTATTAATACAGATGTAAATAAAGGTTGTGTGTCCAGCGCTAACCTTATGGATCTGTGGTTATGGAAAACAGATGTGCTGCAATATGAATATAAAGGAAGCAAGTTATGTTAAAACAATGAGCATTTAATGGGGATTGATGATAAATTATATTGTAAATTATATGGAGTCACATTGCTCCTATGAAGAAATAAACAAAAGTCCAGACGCTGAGCGTCTTTATACCTTCAAATGCGTCTTATTCGCATATCGATGCGACTAGATAACACACGCAGCTTCTGCTAATGAAAATGATGTACAGCAAGGTAAAAAGACGCACAAAAAGTCGCTCGGCACTACCAAGTCACAACACGGAATGGCGCGACTAGAAGGGCTGTTTAACGCACAAGGAGGCTAGATGTATGTGGACCCATGTGTACATTTTCAGCCATCTTATTTTCATCTTAGTATTCTCAGAAAACACAATTAAAAATGTCACAGGACGTCATCTTAAACTGGGTACACACTATATGACGCGATGTGGCGACCAATGAAATGATACATATTGCGCGCCATGCACACTGAACGATACGACATACAATGGCTACACTGCACCGTTCATTGCATCGCCCCATCTCTCTCCCACCCCCGACGGATCGGACTATGCAATGTGTACAATATTACTGTTTCGATTAGCGTATAGCTTAAGAAGGTTGATGAGGATTCCGTTCCCACGCACATAGTAAATGACTGATATACATAACGCAGATATGGGACCTATTATCCAGAAGTTTGTAGCCACGCAATGTGTGCGCCTTAGTGATGTCACTAGTTTCTAGCACTTTGATAGGTTCCAATGTACATGAATATTGGTTCAGCATACTAACTGGCTTGATCATCTGTGATTTAGCAACAGGCACATATTGGGGCATGGGAATGTTCCCATACATGTTGGTGAAACAAGATGGCATATTGTATTTTAGGTTTAGTTGTAAAGTTAAACTAAGTGGCAACAGCCTTGTCTATTTCTAGGTTAATGTAAAATCAAGCAAACATGGACTACAAGGAATAGCGCCCCTAGAGGCCTGTAAATATAAAAGAACATTAGAATACATGCTTGGTTTTATCAACAAAATCTTTTAAAAACATTTTTTATCCAGCAAAGCTGCTGAAATGTCATTTTAGCATAGTATCTGTGTTCTATATACTTCCATGCAGACAGATAACAGCTGACAGACGCTTCATGTTTTGTACACAAGAGAAGCCGGGAAAGCAATATATTTATATTTTTGCAAACAGCCAGCAAGGCCCCTGCACAGATGGCGCACTGCTCGTCCAGCACCTGCACAGATGCAGCAGACTGACATTAAATTGAATTTTTGTATTGAGTAGAGATTTGCAGCACAGGTATTAAATTAACTGAAATTGCCATATGCTGCAGTAACTGATGCCCAAATACGCTCATCTCTTCTAAATTAATTTAGTGACAGTGAAGGTTGCCAGATCTAGCAAAATTAAAAGAAATAAAAACGCTGCTTATCCCACACTGGAGACGAGATTCTTTTCTGAATAGCTGAAGGTTAGGCAACATACGTGGCATGTGCTGAACTATCACTCCCAGCATGTTTCCCAAGTCTGTGGACAACTGAGCATTGTACTCTCTTCTCCTACAGCCTCATAACACTAGAGACATATACTCCAGGTGTGCTATAACACACAATGGGGTGTTTAATATTCAAACTTACATAACACCACAGCAGCCAATCAGATGTTTCCTTATATTGCCTAACTTGCTCTCAACAACTACAAGAACATTTCTGATTGGTTGCTATGGTTTACTGCAGCCTAGCCTAAGGTTTGTAATTGGTGAGTATAGCAATGTGGCATTAGGGGTTTTTACTTCATTTCAGCTTATTTTCTCTTGCATTTTTTCTGATTTACATTTATAGTGGTTCCCTCTTTACAATGCATCATTAATATAGCAGCATCTATATCCTATATGCCAAAGGGCATTAAAACACATTAATTCCATTACGTCACCCTGGCTATAGGACTGGGTTGGAACTAAGCCGGCGTTACAGCTGCAACCCAAGAGCAATAGGGCAGGGATCTGCTGGAAATATACAAAGCAAAAAAAATAAAATGTCACTCAGTTTTTTTAAAGTGTCTGTGGTGCCCCCCAAACAAGGACCGCCACTGACAGAGAGCTTGCAGCTGGCAGAAGCTTCTGGCTGCGGACTGTGATATGTGAGGAGTGTGCCATGGCTGGGTTTTCAGAAGCACTCTCCCAGTCTGACAGTCGCCTCCTCCTTCCCACCTAGGTAAATAGCATGCTGGGGGATGTAGAGTTAAAGATAGAGGACAGCACCCATGGGTGGACCTGGTGCAGTGCCCACTGTGGGAGGGTGGCAAGGGCATTCGTGGATCTTGTGTTGGCCCTGGTTACAGCCAACCTCCATAGCCTTCTGTTGGAAGATTGGACACTGTTAAAATCAGCAAAGGTGTCTCAATTGGTTTCTGCCAGCAACCAAAACTGAGACTTCCCTTCAACAAACCGCCACACGGGAAACAGTATAAAAAGTGGGATAAGTAAATAGATTGGACCTGTTATCTATAAACATTGGAGGCAGAAATGTTGTTGGCTGGGACCAATATTAATGAGACTGCAGCCTAACCATGTACTATGAACTAGCAATATCAGTGAGGCACTGTGTACCTTATACCTCAGTGTAGTCACTAGTTCCTAATGAACTGATAGCATCATATAGTGCTTCATCCCATAAAACGGCTCAGGTTCACGTTAAACCTAACGGTTAGGCGAGGGCGAGCGCTACTGCACCATGCGGCTTACTTCCTTCTTCTCTGGGTTACATGTTGCCAGAATGTTATCTCACTTGTTTGCTGGAAGTGGCCAATTAAATGGATTTAAGCAGATCACACCATTCTGAACACAGCAAACTGGTTTTAAATGATTAAGCAATGCCTTCAGCTGCAGGATTACCTTAAGTGACTTGTGTGCGTTCTGATCCCACCACGCAGGTTAGGCAGCAGATACAGTAAAATGCTTCAGGTTTACTTGCTAAAGTTTAGCAAGTTCCAGTCTACAAAGAGCACAGTGTGACTATATAACGTGTCAGGCATGCTTCCTGCTACTCGCACAGCACAGATCACATCAATGTGCCATGCAGCAAAGAAAGCTCATGTCATTATTGGTCCGTACAGCGCACTACAGAAAACAGCAGCTGGGTGCTAGGATCTAGTAGGGTTCCATATAGATCACATGGGGGAAACAATTGGCAGCTTGGACTTTTCCTTTAAGAAACGTTGTAATATCAATATTTCCATTTAGTCCTGCTAACTGACACTGTATAGCAAGTAGGAGCCTTTAGTCACAGGGAAACTGGGCATACTATAAAGTTTGAAAGGGGGCGGAGGGGGGTGGGAGAGATACTGCTGACCGTATGGGCTCGGCTAATGGACACACAGAGCAGAAGTTGGGAGAAAAACAAAAATATGCCTCTCTCAATTTACTAAACATCACCAACAATGTGAATGGCAATGTGTGATTGATAAGGTAATAAGGAACAACCGCTATCTGGCAGAGCACCACGGGATATGTGGTTCACAACCTATTGAAGTACCACGGTTGGTGCACTTCTGTACATATGTGCTCTGCCTTTAAAGGTAATCAGATATAAAAAAATAATAATAAAAAAATATATATATATATATATATATATACACATATATACACACACACGCACACACATTTCATTCTTGAATATATTGCCAGATTTATTGCTAGCAAACAAGTGTAAAGATGAAGCTGATCTTATACACCTGCATTTCATTGCATAAACAGACCCTTTTCTGTGAAGTCATATGAGTATTCTTAACTATGTGAGTAAGGGTTCCAGCCAATAGACAGACCGTAAAAAGGTTGGCAATGTCTAGATAGACAACAGATGTTAGAGAGGAACAAGAGGTAGTTAGGGACAAAAGGACGACACAGAAAAGGTGGATGAAGGTTGACAGGTACAAAAGGTCAACAGGGTCAAAAGGTCGCCACAAAAAATGGTTAAATTTTTTTTTAAGGGTTAGGCAATTGAAGGGACAATTAGAGTTAGGCACTTACCCCGATGGTTAGGGTTATTCACCAGGAGGGGGGGTTAGGGTTAAAAAAAAAAAAAAACTCACGTGGCAACCTTTTTACCTGTTCACCTTCATCCATTTCGACCGCTGTTGTCCCGGTCTAACATCGGTTGTCCATTAAGACATTGTCTATCTAATTCCTGTCCATCTTTTATACAAAACCCCTGGGTGAAGAGTGATTGGAAGATAAGAACTCGCATTTTCAATAATGTCAGCAGACGAGAAGGCCGGGGTTGGGAACAGCTGTTAATAAATGATCACAGCCATGCATGTACCCATACTGCTAAAAACATGTGAGTTTGTGTGTGTGTCTACTGCAGTTTCCAGATGAACAAACGAATATAAAAGCAATTATATTGTTTGGTCACTCTATGTAACGGCTGATGTGCACATATACAGGGGCAGAATGTTCATTGTGAAATAATAAAACCTCAGTGAGTGTCACCAGATTAGGCAGATCAGGTAAATCAGGTTATAACAGTAGACCAAACCCCCCAACACGATCGTTCACGGATGACATTACAATACGGTGTCACGAGTAGAGCACACCAGATAATTGTGTGACAAAGTAAAAAACGCTGCCGTCTCCTGGCAGGGAAAGGGTTAAAGAGTCCCTATATAATCACGCAATAAGCGCTTGCAGTTCTTGGCCTGCTGGAAATTGTATTCTTTCCAGTTTAATTATCGCCGGCTCTAAAGAGATTAGAATATATTACAGAGACATCTCGGAGCTTCAGCTGTATTAGTCATTTTTAAGCCTCTGGTGTTTGGTTCTGTATGCAGCTTGTAAATATTTTGTAAACAGTTTATTAATAAAATGATCTACAAATGAGTTGCTTCCTCTCATCCTAGTTTATGTAGCTGCTCATTTTAATCAGGAAAGTGGGCAGGTCAGACACAAGTCAGATTATCCAGACATCTGCTGTACCCGAACCCAACTTTATTACAGAAATCCCTTGTTACACCACTTCCATCTATAATGGCACCTCCTTTCACTACTGGAAAAAGGGGCTCAACAGATGGGCATTAAAGTACAACAATTCAACACTACTTTATTACTCGTGTGCCTTGGCTTTAGCTGGCGAACTACACATAATATAGGCAGATTATACTGATGCAGTTTCAACCTAGAAGTGGCATCAATCAAGGTCTGTGTGTATTCAAACATTACTTCTTTGTCAATATAATCCATTGTGTTTTTAATAATTATTATTAATCTCTGTTTGTATCAGACAGATATTACAATGTCATTGCAAAACTGTAGCACTGTGACTCTGGCAGGTATACATGTGAAGTCAATTTGGTTGTTCAAACTAACTGAACTGTGACCTGTTATTCAGACTTAGGGGGTCTATTCATAAAGAAAAGGGAATTGTTACTTTTCACAATATATCGCATTGGTTCAATACGATATATAACTTTGTTAAGTAGCAATTCATTCATGCGCCTTTCAGGCGTTGTGATCTGGTATCCAGGGGTCCTGTCTTTGGCTGCGGTCCAGGGTGAGCAGCCGGGAGGTGAAGGCAGGTCTTTCCTGTGCATGGGTCGGCTGCGGAGGTCAAGGGAGGCTGCAGTGGCTGCTGGGACATCAAGGGGGCGGAGCTAGTCCGGTCACTGCGTGGCAGAAGACAGGGATGTAAGCAACTTCCCTGCCCGCTTCGTGGCGGTGTTCAGATTACGCCATCCTGAGATGGCGAATCTGAACACAAAGGAGAAATGTAAAGCAGAGCTTTCCGTCCTTTAATGAATCGCACTCACCATACTAAAAGTATGGTGATGCGATTCATCCACTGAGAGGGGGTGTGGCTGGAGAAATAATGAACTACTCCACGGTAACCTGCTCTGTGACCTGCACCAAGTAGAGAAGAGCCCTGTTTTCCGCAAAACAAGACTTTTCTCTGCTCCATGAATAGACCCCTTAGGCCCTGATGTAGCATTGCATGAAAATCGGCTGTATGTTGCTGCCACCTTATTACATAGAAAAAATATGTATATTCGCTAGTATTCATCTTGGGGTGTGCTCCCTATGTGTATACCTGGGGCCTGATTCTAATGTGGGAGTATAGCACAAAAAGAGCAAGCAAATGTGTACCTTGGCAAAACTATGCTGCACTGCAGGTGGGGCAGATGGAACATGCTGAGAGGTTTAGATTTGGGAGGGGTGTGTCCAAACGGAGATCTAAATTGCAGTGTAAGAATAAAGCTGTCCAGCATTTGTGGGCTACATGCAAAAGCAGCCAGTATTTACTCTGCATGCAAAAAAAAATAAAATAAAAAATTATATACTATATATATTTGCACTCCTTGCTTTGCCACAAGGTTTGTCCACGTGCACAGTTACTTACTCTTTTTTTGCATTAGTCACACATCAGAATCAGGCCCCTGGCTTGGTACCAGTCATTGTCAGTGTATACTTGCACCTAACCTACAGCTTACAGCACACTACGTGCAAAAAGAAACAGGCTGATAAACGCACCCGTCCAAATCTGCATAGCCCGCAGTTCCATTGACTATGCCTTCACGTAACTTTACCAATATCAGAAGGCCCTGTTACATACGGCTCAGCCATGGCGCTATGTGCGATCACATCGTTCCAAAGCTTGTGCAGTGTGAAAACACACAAGATACACTCTGCAAACATTTCATAAGCTCAGCATCAGGCTGTTAGTGTAAAGTTACTGGATTTAACCAATTTGTTGATCAATGTGTACAGCAAAAATGGTCACAGATCGGGCAACCTAGCTGTGGTTATTGTATGTAAATGACATTGTTATACTTGGAAACAAGTGATGGTATCGATTATAATCACATTGTAATTATCATACAATCCTATCAATTCATTTGAAAGAACACACGCACAGCTGTAAATGAATGAAGTAAATCACTTATGGTGTTTCCCCGTTACCTCCTTTTGTTTCAATCACTGCTTTCTCGATATCGACTCACTTCATCAGAGCTCGGCACTAGAGCATCTGTGCACTTGCTCCCAAATAGGTAGTGTCAGAAGACTGAGAAACATCACCAGTCCGCACATGACAAGTCTGCCCCTAGAACACAGTGCTTGTACAAGACACGAAGAGCATAGGGGCAATGGGACAAACTTATCCTCTATTGCGTATGCAGAAGTACAGATGAGTTGTGTCTTTTACAGCTAGCATTTAATAAGATATTATCTTATGCATTTATTTTTTTGGAGTGCTGATTAGGAACCATGAGACATAATAACCCCACGCAGTTCGCTTGCCTGCCTAGGGGAGATACTTACATCTCTTCGTGGAAAGGTGCTGAGCAGTTTGAACTCCTGGCATGGGAATCCTTTGGATGCTACAAAGTTGAGGACCACCTGTAAGGGGTCGGCAATCAGGAAACGCCGCTCTATGAACTCCCCACTCGGTGTTCGGATACGCAGCTTGCTCTGTGGCTCACTCTGCTCCTCCTCTGGCTCTGGGGGAAGAGACTGTTCCAAGGAAAGCCTGATAGCCTGGGAACGAGACAAAGTGGGTCAATAAGCCTTCGTCAGCTCCCTTGTAACACTGAACCTAAACATGTTGCTAAACATCCTGGCACCCTGAATAGCCAAAACCTGTAATAGGGCCCATAGATCTGTGACTGATTGCCGCAATACCCCGTTCTGCTGACGGCAGAGTCGGGGAATCGGGGGATATAGTACATGTTGAATTTTCCCGACCCGCCTACGGATTGGCGATCATCGATGGCCGACGATTCATGGATCGAGTGAACGGGAATTGGGGATGTAGATATATGGGCTTTTTAAGGCTTGCAACGAAGTGCCTTTGAAAGTGCTAAAGACAGACAATCTTGGAGTAGAAAGACTTGGATTATCACCATACTTATGCGACAGGAAGGTAAACCTTTCTGTGCCACTACTGATGAACACAAAAGGAAACAGCCAAACAAAAGCAAACTTAAAACACAACATATTTAAACACATTTTTGAAAACACATCTTTGTATTTTATTTCTGTGTAAAAGATAACTTTAACAAATCCCAGTTGTAATCCAGTCCCTTTCCAAAAACACACCAATACATTACAGTGTGACGGCAGAAAACCTGCAGTTCGCGCTTATGTAACGGGTGTCGTAAACAGGCTTTGGACGCTGCCCTTACAAGTGATTAAGGGACAGGTGTCAAACACCCTCAGAAACTGTTGTCACTGTCATCTGTGTGCCAGGTGACAAATCTGTTTACTTCCCATCACTTAATGACAGCGTGCAGTACAGCTAATTAAAAGAAATCCTCCTTTTTACAAAACTCCAATTAGATCAGATAGGACTGCCTGAGAGGACACCTGATTTAATTGTCAGGACATAAAGGTTAACGAGGCTTCAGAGTGGAAGTGTAATTACTTGACTACCCTCAGCTCATTCAGGTCACTTGCTTTACTTTGAAGATGATTAGGTGAGAAAACAATCGCCTAAAAGTTAAACCCGTTCCTCCTATAACCAGTATTACATATCGGCCATGTAACACCACGCATCTTTTCCAGTATCCTTTGTCAACAAAGAAACAAGTGTCGTCTTGTTTCTGCAAGTGTCGTTTCCTTTGTTTTCAAAGCAGCAAGGATCCCAGGAAAACAAAACATCCACATACGCTTCACGCCAAAGAGATGGTGCCCCGCGCAACGGAAGACAATCTGGAAATGCGGAAAAGTCTATTCCTATTTAGATACGATAGAAACGTCTCTGTTACGTTTCTGTGCTTATAACGATAGATATAGATTGCTTTACAGTAGATATATGTCAAGCTGGCACAGAGACTGCTCTCTCATAACGTGTGTCAATTTACTTTTTATTTGTTCTTAGCCTAAATAACCTGCACCCATTTAAACCATTATCTAAGACATAAATACATACAGCTATGAGCAAAATAGTAATTTAAGATAAGATATGTTATTATTTAAGAAATATTCTAAGTGGAAAGTATGCAGGACTCATATTTTCCAATCTTATATTAAACAGTCAAAAGCAGCATGCAAGCTCTCACAGGCAGGGCCCTCCTTCCTCAGATCCCTTCCATGCTTCTCCTTGTATTCTGTCTCCCATTCCCTGACTGTGTGCTTGCCCTTTGCTGGGTACAGGCTCATTAATGTGATTTAAACTCTCGGCGATAGACCCAATTTGCCATTGCACAGCGGCAATTTGCAGCAATCAACATTGGCAGTTTTGCCTTGTACCCCATAGAGGTGCGCATCTTGTGATGATGTGGCTAACGTAATTAGCTGATAAGTGCGCAGCCGTACATTCCGGCGATGCCCGCCAGCACATTGTGCTGAATTGATTTCCTGCAATAGTCGAACTTTCTAATTATTGGAAAGACAGGCGGGTGCGTTAATGAGTTCCATTGCCTACACAAATCAATGCTAGGCAGAATGAAAATGGTATTCCTGGCACACTAGCAGTGATAAGCAGTAAGAGTGGAGTTCCTGGCAGCCCCTACGATACAAGGCAATAAGTGAGCGGATTCCCTGGCACACTAGCAGTGATGGGCAGAAAGAGAGCAGAGATCCAGGCATACTAGCAGTGATGAGCAATAGGAGAGCGGAATTCTTGGCACACTAGCAATGATGGGCAGTATGAGAGCAGAGTTCATGGCACACCGGTGGTAATAGGCAGTAAGAGAGCGGAGTTCCTGGCACACTAGCAATGATGGGCAGTAAGAGAGCGGAGTTCCTGGCACACTAGCAGTGATGGGAAGAAAGAGCAAAGGTCCAGGCATACTAGCAGTGATGAGCAATAGGAGAACGGAATTCTTGGCACACTAGCAATGATGGGCAGTATGAGAGCAGAGTTCATGGCACACCAGTGGTAATAGGCAGTAAGAGAGCGTAGTTCCTGGCACACTAGCAATGATGGGCAAAAAGAGAGCGGAGTTCCTGGCACACTAGCAATGATGGGCAGTAAGAAAGTGAAGTTCCTGGCACACTATCAGTGATGGGAAGTAGTAGAGCGAATTCCTGGCACACTAGCAATGATGGGTAGTAATAGAGCGGAGTTGCTGGCACACTAGCAATGATGGGAGTAATAGAGCTGAGTTCCTGGCACACTAGCAATGACGGGTAGTAATAGAGCTGAGTTCCTGGCACACTAGCAATGACGGGTAGTAATAGAGCGGAGTTCCTGGCCCGTTAGCAATAATTGGCAGTAAGATAGCGTACTTCCTGGCACACTAGTAATGATTGGTAGTAAGAAATCAGTAAAGCATCCCGAGACCATTCATGTGTGGGGTTGCTTCTCAGCCAAGGGAGTTGGCTCACTCACAATTTTGCCTAAGAACACAGCCATGAATAAAGAATGGTACCAAAACATCTTCCAAGAGCGACTTCTCCCAACCATCCAAGAACAGTTTGGTGATGATCAATGCCTTTTCCAGCATGATGGAGCACCTTGCCATAAGGCAAAAGTGATAACTAAGTGGCTCGGGGAACAAAACATCGAAATTTTGGGTCCATGGCCAGGAAACTCCCCACACCTTTATCCCATTGAGAACTTGTGGTCAATCCTCAAGAGCCAGGTGGACAAACAAAAACCCACAAATTCTGACAAACTCCAAGCATTGATTAGAAAAGAATGGGCGGCCATCGGTCAGTATGTGGCCCAGAAGTTGAGTGACAGCATGCCAGGGCGAATTGCAGAGGTCTTGTAAAAGTAGGGTCACACTGCAAATATTCACTCTGCATAAACTTTATGTAATTCTCAATAAAAGCCTTTGACACCTATGAAATGCTTGTAATGTTACTTCAGTATATCATAGTAACATCTGACAAAAAGGTCTAAAAACACTGAAGCAGCAAACTTTGTGAAAACCAATACTTGTGTCATTCTCAAAACTTTTGGCCATGGCTGTCTGTACACTAGTGCAAACATTGCCATTTTACAATTAGCTTAGTACTGCAGTGTTACAAAATCAGATTATTAAACAGAAATAGCAATAAAGACAAAATGAGATGAGACTAATAACTACATGTAACAGAGTTTTGTTTTTCGTCTACCATGACCCCAGAACGACGTACAGTGATCCCGATTTTTACATTTGATGTTCAATCTAAAACCCACATGGCCTCTCGCTTGTTTGTTCCATTGTTATTAAAGCACCTGTTTCTTTCTCTTGTTTTGACATTTTCCTGCTGGCTGTAATAACAGACGCTTTTATATTTACTGCGCCCGCTCAATTATATTGCAGAAGGATAAACAGTAGCTCATTAGACTCTCTTTCCTTTGTGCATAGAATTCCTATTTCCCCAATGTAGCCAGTTCCCCAATGGCGTTGTCACAGGACAGAGACTCACAATGACTATACTGAAGAATGGACCAACTTAGCAAAAAAGAAAAACAATTAGATGATGCCGGGCGTTTATAACTTCAGCATCTGAACAACCAACTCGGGGGCAAAAAGAAAGAGAGAGGAGGCTGCTTTCTCTGAATAGATCAATAGCCACATTTCAAATCTATGCGCTGAACAAAAACCCCTCTATGTAAGCAAACACAGCTCTACAACAATAGATTATGTGTAATCCCTGAACTTCAACTGCGGCATTCTTTAATAAACAGCATTGTTAAAAAATCGCTTTTGTTTTGAAAAGCAAATATCTATTATTTCCATTGCTGTACACTGTAATAAAAAGAACAGAGGTCCGGCTGCACCCTGAGACGCGGACTGGGGTTTTATAGTTTGGAGGAAAATATAGTTTCCAAACAGCCATTGTGAGGCTGGCTCCCTAATGAAAGGTAGGGTAACATAATAAATGCAAAGAGAAAGAATACCTGTTTGTTTTACTGGGAACAATTGCTTTAGGGCCAAAAGGAAAAACACAAAGGAAAAATACATGTATACAGTGCAGACTGTCCGAGCAGCCTCACATCAGACATGTGTCTAGTAAGGGAGGTTTATACAAGCCAGGTTCTGCCGTATCACACATGGGCCAAGTCTGCATCAGTGCAAAGTGGGTTTGATTTGATATCATTATTTTGTTATTTAATTTCCTTTCTGCTGAAATATGTTTTAGCGCAAAAATAAACTTCAGCTTTCAAGCAAAGTTAAACAGAAAGTTTTTCCCAAGTTGAATAAAACATATTCCCTTAACTTTTTTAATGATCTTTCCAATTGCCCCCTTTCTGTTTCCTACCACTTCCCGATCCGGAAATCTAGCACTAATGGGCTGAAGACTAAACAGCGCTAGTCATTAAGACAGACCAGCTTACGTAGGTCGCTGGCCTATCTAGTGTTCATTCTAGCACCCTGCACCTGTTACCCAGTGCAGTTCCTCTTTCCCGCCTGGGATGTCACACTCTATGCTCTGGTGCTTCTAGCACACTCCGCTGATGCAACAAACTGCTCAGATAGAGAACAGAGTGTGCTATAAGCAGCAGAGCAGACAGCGACACCCCATGCAGGGAGGAGGAACTGCACGGGGTTGTGACAGGTGCAGGGTGGCTAGAATGAACACTACTATCTGATACATCCGGCATAGAGTGGTGCAGTGTATTAAGAGAGGCAGCACTGTATAGAAAAACCTGGTTTACAGACATACAAGGATTGATTAAATTCTCAGCAAAGTGCCAACAGGTCGGCCAGAATGCAGGCACTTTGTGGCCACCAACATTGTCAAATTTATCAACCACCACACAGAGGTGTGTAATAAAATTAGAGAGGATGGGCTTATGCAATTGTCCCCGATGTATGCTGCGGTACATAGCCGATTGCTGAGTGTCCCTCAAAGTACCTGTGAACATGCAGACACAGTGCCAGCACTCCCTTCCATCAGTACTGTATTACTGGGTAGGAAAGTATTAATAATTTATCCGCCACTGCAAGATAATGCATTTTGCGTAAGCACGCCTTCATCCATGTCCACTTCTGTGGGGATAAAGTAGAATAGCAGGCTCTCTATAGCTTCCATATAGTATAGCTTCCAGGACAGTCCAAGACAGTGTTATGTACATAGTGGTTCCCAAACGTTCTTGAATCACGGCGCCCTGGAGTATCAGCATTTTTTTCACAGCACCCCATGGCTAAAGTTAAGTCATTCTGAAAAAATTATTAAATGAAGAAATTTGTTCTTTTGTGTCATCAGTAGGTTCAGTTATGTGGGTTGTCCTTCTGTTTGTCCATATAGTTTATGATTGCCAGCCATCAGCATTGACCATACATAATTTGAGGTTGATCCTGGACCTCCAACCCATGGCACCCCTGTAAGTGGCCCGCGGTTAAATGACACTTTACCAACAATATCGTACCTCTCTTTCCTCTTCCTGTTCTTTTCTGATCTGTTCCAATCGGTACTGTTCCGCCATTTCCCTTTCCTGGGCTTCCCTCTGAAAAGAAAAATGAAAAAAAAAAATAAAAAAGTTCAGGTCTTATGTTGCCATCACCAGGCACTTTTGGAAGTCTACAGGATTTCAATATATAGTTCCGTGCAGGCCCACAGACAGAAGAGCCCATGGGGCCTAAAGAAGGCCACTTACCTTTGCACGGTCGGCTTCTAGAGACAAGCGGTAGGCCTCATCCTGCTCCCGTTTCACATTTTCTCTAGCCTCTCGCTCATCCTGCGAGTAATATGGAGAGGATAGAAAAGTTAGGACCTCAGAAAGAAAATATTTTTAAAAACAATTTATACATAGACAAAGAGCTAAAATATGAGTGCAGCGAGCAATCACTTCAGCTATTTTACTGCCTACGCCCAAGAGTTTATTTAAGTAATTTGGTGGTTTTAGTGCCTCGCTGATGTCTCTTGTAACTAGTAAACTGATAGGCTCAACCCTTAGGAATATTGCTTCGGCAAACGAAAACGACTGATGCCTGACTCATAAATACTTAAGCAAGAAGTGTATTTTAAATCACTATTTCTCCCATCACCATAATTCCATACATAAAACAGGCTGGAACCAGAAACCAGACTATTTAAATAGGCCGCTCACAGGAGACCATCAAGTTAAATGGCTAAAATAATTATTATTCATTATAGACATTTTGGGAAGAATAGTCATTTACAGCTGTACTACAACAACTTGCACACAGGGCAATTATTCATATGGCTTCAGTGGTATGGCTCCATCTTTGCCTATAAAATGCTCTTGGTAGCGGCTACACTGTACAAAAACGTAGTCTCGCAACAGTATTATATATTGAAACGATCGTGGGAAGTGAAATCAAAATTAGGACACTGCAAGAATTCTGTAAACTACATAGATTTAAATTTAATCTGTGTAAACCTAAAAACACACACACACATACAGATGAATAAACTGATGGGTAGTAATCAGTATATGACCCTCGACCATTGGGGTAGTTGTTGTAAGATGGACATAGTTTCCAGTGTTGTGTGTAATGCTTTCCATGATAACTCAACACTCCAGTATTATTCACCGCACTCACTTCTAATGCAAGGGATTTAGCCCCAGTGTACTGGTACAGTTGTCACTGCCGGATCATGTCCCATTGCTCGCACCTTGCTGTGAGCTGACAGTAACAACGGTCCTGTGGTTTTTTTTTACCATTTAATTAAACATGAAAATCTGTGCCCCCCTCCCCCCCTGCAGGACAGCGGAACTGCTACATGGCTCTCACTGCGGGGCCCAGCGCCAAACCCTTGTGTTAATTTGAAGAGGGGGAGGGCATAATGATTGCAACAGAGTGAGCGATATGTACACTGTATATTTCTCATATGGGTTTCAGTTTTGTTCAACAGTTCAAGTTCTTATTTAATGAGCACATGTGAATATATTGTTAGTAAAACCTACAGAGCTGATTGCTGTTAAATACAAAGTGTGGGAAGAAAGAACAGGTGTCTAAAAAAAATAATGAACATGAAAGTGGATATAGTTTGGCGTATATTTGTGGATAAAATAGAGATAATAAAATATGACATTTTGATTTGTTGCATCTCCCCTTTGTCTTAATGTATTCAGGATGATTTTAGAAGACCTAATACACATAAAAGCTTAAGCGTTTACATTTGTTCTCAGCCAAATTTCTTCCAAAAGAGTAATGCAAAGGGAGCATGACACCAAACCCCTCCTAAAAACAAACAAAAAATAGCTCCAGCAAATCAGTGCGCACACAAATCGGGAGTATAGCCTTACAGCCCTGAAGGAGTGTTCCCATCACCTGATGGCGATCCAAGCCACGTGCGCCACCCTGGAGGCTTCAGGGTGGTGCACATGGCACCCAGATTAATACCTTCCAATTCTCAGAAATCGGGAGACAATGAGGCAGACTGCTGGGATGGTAGGACAGTACCCTCAAAATCGGGACTGTGGGAGGAATGGGGGGGGGGGGGGGAGATAAACTTAAAACCGATAACAATAGATTGGGATCAAAACTGCAATGTCACGAAATACAATGTTACTTATAACAAGGCATTCCCCATCCTCTGTATTTGTATTCAAGCAGCAAATAAGTTTGCCACGCGAAATGTGATCACATCTACAAGTCATGTGCCATGATGTAGTAAGCAGGCAGGCTTTGGAGAATCACTCTTGTGAGCATGCAAGCTCACATCACCATCATCTTCCTAGCTGACAGTGGATGTAGCTCAGATCATGGTACATTTCCCTTATGTGCAACCTCGGAGCTGAAGTCAAATGCTTCCGGCTAGTAATAGAATCCCAAACACGGAGGCACACCAGGACTTCTAATAGTAGAAATAACACTGCACCACTTTGCAACGTTTCGGTATAATTAATACACTGTCATTAGGCATGCCTGATGACGGTTTATTAATTAAACCGCAACGTTGCAAAGTGGTGCAGTGTTATTTTTACTATTAGAAGTCCTGGAGTGCCTCCGTATTTGGGATTCTAAAATAAATAAATAAATAAATAAAATATATATATATATATATATACATATATATACATACACATACATACACATACTGCTCAGTTGGTCCCAGCAAGTGGGTATTTATATCAGGTACCCCACAGAAACTACACATCCATTGAAGAAGTCCAGCAACTGGACGAAATGCATTGGTGACTCCTGATTCCACCTTCCATGAACTTACCTTTTAATATCCAGATAAGCCATTCTCTATTTATTTCCTCCCCTTTTTTAATCCTTTTTTATGCTCACTGTTTTTTAACATCTGTCAGTGGCATATTTATTACACTTGTATGTTGTTGCCTTGTATGTTCAGGGTATTTTTGTAATTAAATTTATATATTTTTTATGATATAATAATCTGATTTTTTACCTTATTTATCACATATGCACGTTACACACTTTATATTGTGATATTTGCACATTACATATATATATATATATATCTATCTATATGTGTGTGTATGTATACACATATATATGTACACAGGGGGTCATTCAGACCCGCTCGTGAGCGGCAGTACGCTCGCAAGCGGGTCGATGTTCCCCCACTGCGCATGCGCACGACGGAGGGAGCTCTGTCGTGCGCATGCGCGAGACCAGGCGAGCAACGGGCTCTCCATCGCTCCGGGTCTCGCACCAAAGGGGGCGGGCTGTCGATGTTGATTGACAACACGCCCCTTTTGGTGGGCGTGCCTGCCAGACGGAGGCGTTCCCATGATAACGCCTACCGTCTCGAGCCGGCCCCACTGACATCACTAGTGATGTCAGTGGGAGTGATTTTGGCTCTGATAGAGCCAAAATCACTCAAGGGCTTGCGGCAGCGAGACCCTACCGCAGGGTCTCCGTCGCAAGCCCGATGGTCGCGATGGTCAAGACCATAGCGACCATCATCATGGACGCTCGCTATAGCTGTGGGTGGTAACCCGCAGCTATGCGAGCGTCCATGACGACGCTCCAAAAAAAGGTAGGAGGGCCCTGATTCAGAGCGAGCGCTCTGGTCAGAGCGTTCAGCTCTGAATCAGGCCCACAGATCACTAATTCTTACTAGTATCATCTAGTATACTATTTACACTATGGTTGTATTTACTTAGCACAGTGCGCTTTATATCAGTTTTGCTATTTACACATTTTTCTTTTAACAAATCACCATTGTTAATATTTTACTGATAAGCTGACACCCACAACTTTGGGGAGTGCTTTGTTATAACGTTTTAATATATTGACTACCTGAATTACGGGTTAAACTCTAATTGTGAAGGGATCTCATTTCTCTCTGGCGCTATAATCTCCCATACATACATACATACATATATATATATATATATACACAGAGAGAGAGAGAGAACACACCACAACAATCCCAGAAGTGGTGTATGCTGTGTGTCCTGATGACTGCGTATTATTTCAGGGACACAGTCAATAAGAATACATTTGAGGGTAGACAGGCTATTTCCGGTATTAAAAAAATGCAGAGCCACCGGTTGATCACTCCCTCTATTGGCAAATGCGGCCTATAGAGGGAGTGATCAACCGATGGCTCAGCATTTTTTTAATACCGGACATAGCCTGTCTACTTTCAAATGTATTCTTATTGACCATATCCCTGAAATAATACGCAGAGGTGATAGGGCAGGTAGGCTATTACGTTGTGAAACACAATAGATTTATAAATTAGGGACATTGGGGGTCATTCAGACCCAGTTCCATAGATTAGCCTGAACAAACAGGCAGACCCCCTAAACCGGGGACTTATTTTGTAGAATATATAAGAAACATTCCACCATTATTCGCTGTAGCTGGGTCACTAACCACCACTATTCTATAACACTGCATACCAATGCTTGGCAACAAACAAGGCAGCTCTCCATCCAGGGTAATAAACTTAAACATGCAATCTCTTTTTAATGGCCGACTATTGGAAAGCTGTGCAATACAGGAGTCTCTGAACACTGCCAAAGGGGTGATTATGACACATTATAATTTGCGTAAAATCATTTTAGGTAACCAGTACTACTCCAGCAGTTGTAGAACTAGAAGTGTCTGGCAGGGCCTGTTGTTCCTCAACAGCTCAATAACTACCGGGACCAAGAGACGCTGCTACATTGCAGCTGATATCTGCCAAACAGCCCGATGCTGCCGTATGCCCTGCCAAATTAACCAAAAAGCAGATAATTACCCCAATGAGTCATTGTTGGCATGGCTGACAATGAGGTTGGGAGATGCGATCAACTCGTGTGTGTGGGGGTCAACTTCCAACTGGACTGACAAAGTCCAATGAAAGCTGCAAGTAATCTGGCAACTCAGCCTGAGAGCCAAATGGACGGATCCAGTCCAATATAGCCGCCCACTCGTGCCCAATAAAAAGATGATCTAGCTACTGAACACTCTGGTTGAGAGGTAGGATGGGCCCTTGTGTGACCACCTCACTTTTGGCAAAACCCCCCCCCAAATTATTAGGTTGTGTTGCTGTGATTACAGCATTCATGCCTGTCACAATAATGCAAATACAAATGCACTGTATAAATGTAAAACTTTTTTTTGTGAGCGGCTGCAATCAATGGAAGGGTCGGCATAACCTATCATTTAATATCAGTTATATTAACAATGCTCCAACGTCAATATTTCTAAATGGTAAACCAATGCACAATATGGAAACTGTGTGTGTACAAGAACTGCACTTTAAATCTTCCCCCGGCACATCTGATCCCTATCACGCGGTGCTCCTCGCAAAAGACAATTTAGTTCTTACAAATGGCACAGTTAGCAGAATACTAGCAATAAAAGTAATATCTTTACTCATACGCCTCTTCTTATCCTCAGATCATGGAGTGCTTTACACAATAATGAATACATCTCCTCAGTTATTACTGCTCCACATTCTGTTTACCTCTGCTGGATGAAAGGCTTAGCAGGTTCCAAGGGATTTGAATCTGTGACCTTCTGGCTGTTAAGATGTTATGGGAACCTCACCCACCTGTCTGGCATTTAGTGTAAAATGCAATAACTACTTTCTGCTTACAGTAAAGGAAAGACGAGAGAGAGAGAGAAAAAAAAATTTTCCATGTACCGCCAGCGCGCTGGGCTACAACATTTGATTGCGAGCAGTTAACAATTTCAGAGCAGGAGGGCCCAGAAAACACATTAAGTTTGCCGGCCTCTATAGTACAGTAGATTGGCTTTATAATATTAAGGCAACAGGTTAACTTGCCCATTGCTCGTGCTCAAATAGTGAAGTCTAAAGTAGGATTTATTTCAGGATGCGCTCATAAATAAAGGCAATAATAACCTCGGCTTGGTGTTTTTTTTTTTTTTTTCTTCTTTAGGGACAAAAAAAATCCAATTTGTGCTCTTGCCGAGTGTCTATCTGCGTTATGGAACAAAATTACTTAGCGAGATCTAAAGTGTGTGTGAAAATATAAATATATATAACAAAATATTACAGAAGATGTAACCTTTTCATTTCTATCTGAACGATGGCTATCGCGTGCATTGTGCACAGATGCAGCTGGCAGCTGCAGTATCTTCAATGAGGTTGCAAGGATGGAAAAATGTCAACCTGCAAATCACATCCTGTTCTAAGCTCCAGCCTAATGCCACCAATCTGCAGGGGCGGCTGGGTCGTCTTCGGGGGTTTACCGGCCTTAGGCTCACCATTTATCAGAAGGTGTAATAACGGGGAGGATAAGATTCTCCTATCTTTGTCATCTGCCTGGATCTGTGGTTTCATAAAGATCCATCTTATTTCCTCACCTCGTACTTGTGGAAGAAATGAGACACATCTGCTCTCTGCCATGGAGCGTTGTTTGGCACCAGATAAAGAAAAAAAAGGACACCTATTACTTTTATACAACAAAGATGAACTTTCAGGCTATTGAATTTTTAATGCCCTGTCAGTGATTTACATGGAGCCTGGAATAGAGAGTATAGAAGTGTGTGAGAATGTCGGTGCTGAACATGGAGCGGGATGAGAGGAAAGGAAACCATGAACTTACATTTCTAGTTTAATCTCCCCATGATACGCTCAGAAAGGTGATATAGGTAGCATCTCAAAGTCATCACAGACTGCCAACTATCAAACAGCAGCTTCAGCAAACCAATGCATAATTATTGTAAGCCACTGGGTTGTTGAACAAAATGGCGGGCACTTCCAGCGATAGAAAGAGGAAGTGGTCAGCATCTCTATGGTCAGGATGCCAACGTCACAATACCCAGTGCCGGCTCCAGGAGGAGCAGTGCCCTGTGCAGACCAGGGCCGAACAGGACAGAAAATGGGGGTATGGCCTAATTACCATAGACTACGCCCCTAAATTATGTAATATGGGGGCGTGCCCGAATGGCACGCCTCCCGTTTAACGTCAGGCTGTGGGCGAGCCCAGCACTCCTTCAGGGATCCATTCCTCTTCTCCGGGGCCGGCACCGATGTACAGATGCGGTGGTCAAGGTGCCCAACCTTCCATGGGACACTTTGCCCTGTCGGTAGAATAGCGGGACAGTGCCTGAAAAACTGTCCCGCCAGTGCACCCCTCTCAGGAATGGTTGAGAGGGGTGCGCTGGCGCCCCTGTTCGACCACACTGGTCGAACATGCCTCGAGCCGGCCCTGACAATACAGACAGCAGAATACAGACAGATTGTGAATGTAAGTATTAGGGTTAGGTGGAGGGTTAGGCTATGGGAGGGGAAGGTTATGCTGCAGGTAAGGAGGGTTAGGGGGAGAGTTAGACTGCGGGAGGAGTTGGTTAGAATTAGGGGGAGAGTTAGGGTTATAATATTTACAGAAATCTGTCAGGATTCTGGCTGTCAGGATGCCGTACCCAACCCATAGAAAGCCCTATGCAAACATCTGCCTGTGTTCGGACTCAAGACACATCTAAGCACCCACACTGCCCCTAGCCCTCCAGCCACTAGTAACAGCACTTACACCTTCCCCATGTTTGGTGTATAAGATCTTAGGAAGTTTCAGACGATCACACCTCTGACCTTACAGCTCCCCGAAGCATTCTCAGGATGCTCCTGGCATTGCTGTAATCAATGGCGATTGTGGCCCGCCCCCGTGTGACATCACACGGAGGGGTCATGGCCTGCACCGGCCCCACGAATAATATTTTATAAATCAAATGGCTCTCAGCAGAAAAAAGGTTCCCCACCCCTGCTGTATGTAGACCAGTGCTCGAAGTGTGCCGGTATGCAACGGTATGGCATACCGACACTTCAAGCTATAAACATTTTTTTTTTTTTGTACCTAGCTGGAACGCTTCTGTAAGTGACTGAAACTGGAGCACAGCTCCTAAAGCCAGCCGCAGTATGTGAGACTGGCTCAGTTTGCCGCTGCCCGGCCAATCCTGAGTGTGTACCCGAAGCCTTCCTCCGCCCCTGTCCTCCAAAACTCCTGCCCATGTGTGCCGTGTACCCCCCCCCATCCAAACGTGCCAGGTGCCTGTACTGAAGGTCTCCGCAGCATCTATTACACGCTGCAGAGACATTGTGCCTCCACCACCGCCCGTCCCCCACCAGATTGTGGCAGCGGTTGGCTCAATCAGTGTGCCACTGCCTGCCCAAACCAAGCATGTAGCGGGAGCAATTCCTCGCCCCCGCCGGAAGATCTCTGCAGCATTAAAGCTGCAGAGTCCTGTATTGTACCTTTGAACTCCCATCCGCCGTGCCGGGTGCTGTATTGAAGGTCTCTGCAGCATCCACTATACACTGCAGAGACCTTGTGCCATCGCTGCAGCCCAACCCCTGCAGGATTCAGGACCAGGTGTCACAGCCAGCCCCTCATACCGTCCTCCGCGGTGAGGGTGACTGTGGCTGGCGGAGGGAGCCCTGGAGCTGGATTCTAGTGCTGGGGCCCTCCCTAGTACAACTGTTGGTGCCACTAGCTTCTGCACTTCTCCCTGCTTCCCTCCTCTCCCTGCTTCCCTCCTCACCCTTTGGATGGATCCCTCTCCACTCCACCTAGTTGGGGTCAGACAGCCTACTCCTCAGCTGTTAGAGCAGCAATCGGTGAGTAATAATAGCTTTCAGTTCTTTCTCTGTAGTGTGTACCCCTCCACCCCTTGTTTACCCCACCTCCCCTGTGTGCATTGCCACCCCTGTGTACCCCACCTCCCCTGTGTGCCTAGCCACCCCTGTGTATCCTACCTCCCCTGCGTGCCTCAACACACCTGTGCGTTTCACCACTCCTGTGTACCCCACAACATTTTCTTATCGGTGCCAATGTGTTTGTGGTTTTTTTTTTTAATGCAAAGCCTATATATGTGTGTGTGTGTGTGTGTGTGTGTGTTTTTTCCTGTGGCCAATGTATTTCTTTATTTTCCTATAGGTGCTATTAGGGGCTATTCAATTTAGCGTGATGTTGAATAGCGCTGGGAAGGGGTTCCCAGAGCTATTCAATTGACCCTGCTGCTAGTCCAAACAAAGAATTTATGCTCGCATCCTCCTGAGGGTGCGAACAGAAATCCAACTAAAGTGCCGGCCGCGATGCTGTTTTTCAGTTTAGCACGGTGCTAACAGCATTGCACCCGGCACTTCAGGTGGAAAATGCCAGTTAGCACGTAAACACCTGGCTTAAGGCGTGCTAACCGGCATCTCCCGACTTCCTGGCGCCAGGGAAACAATTGAATAGCTCCAGGAACTCCTTCCCTGTGGTATTCACATAATGTTTAATTGAATTGCCACCAATGAATATGTGTTTTTTTTCCTTGCAAAGCCTATGTGTGGCCACACCCCCTCATGACACGTAGCCGCGTCCATACCCCCACTCCGACCACTGATATAGACCACAACAAATAGACAGTTTCCTAAAAATCGTCAAACGTGTCTGCATTTGGAGTTGATACAACTTCGAATCAGGCCCTGTGAGATTAAGAAACTGCAGAGACAGAGCGGGCCGGAGACATGCAAAGACGGGACAAGACAGATAGACAGGTAGGTAGCGATGGGGAATAAGAGAAGCAAAGAGGGCGAGAGAGACTGGAAAAGAGGCAAAAATAAATTTGAAAGGTTAAATAGGAAACAAACCAGCACAAAAAGGGTCTATTCAGCAACAGTAAAGATGTTGCCCAGAATATTATCAGGCAACATCGTCACGACTTTTTATCAATTATAAAATTTTATGTCAGCTATTCAGCATTATTGTATGTAGGGACAGCGGTGGCGGTAACACGCTGTCCCTGCGATGTTACAGAAGGCTTTGTTTTCCTGATTACGAGAACAATACCTTCTATTTCTGCGCATGCTCAGTCATGTGTATCCAAACAGTCTACGTCCCCGCCGACGGGTAAATGCATCTCCAGCCTGTCAAAACTGTTCAAATTGATTGACATGTGTACACAGGCTTTATATTAGTCTGTATACATTTATTTGCTATTTATTTTTAAAATGTACATATACATTTTAAACATAAAAGCACAAATATAAATGTATACAGACCAATATAAAGCCTGTGTACACGTCAATCACTTTAGACAGTTTTGACAGGCTGGAGATGGACTTACCAGTCGGCGGGCACCGCAAAGCAGGGACGGAGACTGGGCGGAGTTTCGAGATCCTGCAGGGACTTATGGGAAAATGTCCCTCTGTCCCTGCAGTTTCCGTGATCATTAAGTATTTTCTTCATATAACGCCATTCTGAGATGGCGTTATATAAAGTAAATTTTTTCAAGTAATTTAACACTTTACCACTTTTTGCTATTCAGCAAAGCAAAAAGCACTGTAGAGATCAATGGCTGATCCCTACAGTGTGGTACTCAGAGATGGGAATTAATGGAGAAGATAATTGCGTGATCTTCTCCATTAACCCATTGCTGACTTACATAAAAATAAATGCGGAAATGATAGTGTCTGCATTTTTTATGTAAAAAATATCATTGCATTGTTGGCTTACACAAAAGTTTTGGGGGTCTATTCAGCAAACTATGCAGCAGTCTGGTCAACCTGATCGTAGTTACACACGCACTGAACCGCAATGTATAACAGACAAGATCAGGTGTGGGACAGCCATCGCTGGTAACGGCAGCTTGCACTACTTTAAAGTGTGAATTTATTTTGAGAGAGAAAACTTTTTTTTTTTTTTTAATGCAAAATTTTTGGGGGACATTCAAATAAACTGGGCATGGCCATCAAAACCATAAGCATCACTAACATATGGGTGTCAAGAACAGTGGCACCTGCAATAATGAGTTACATAGGTAATATTCCAGTAACAGAAAGGCCAGGGAAGCCTCACCCTTGGCCACTGAAGCATGTATGCCCGTGTTGTGCAACACCCAGTCACGCTACAGTAATGTACTTTGACAGTAGGAAAATAAAAATGTGGTTCTCATATAGGCTGAGTCACGCTGCAGCCACCCCCACCCACCGCCGGCTTGTCACAAAGTGTTACTGTAATCCTTCTAGATTGCATCCTCGAGCTCAGGTGAGAACAGCTGAAATCTGCAAGGTAGTCCTCAATGTCTTGTTAGGTTTAAATGTGACAACCTCAAGTGTTATTCGTGTCTGTTATTCAAGGCGAAACCTGTCTGTCAATGTAAAGAATCAGGGTAAATAATGTGTGTATATATGAAGAACGAATCCCTTAGCCCCATCTCCCTTACCCAACATAGCATATAGCAAAGAGGGGAACACCGCTGTGCAGCTTTCAGTGATACATCAGGGGCAGTCTACAGGAGAGAAGACTCAATGCAGTTTTACATATCGTATTCCGTGTGCCACTGTATATAACCCCCCCCCCCCCCCAAAAAAAAATAAACATCATAATTCGCTCCCCTCAGGATACTGCTGGCCACACACTGGGCCTGATTCAGACCCAGTCACAAGCGCTGAGCGCTCGCAACCGGGTCGATAGTGGCCCAGAGCGCATGCGTACGACGGAGCCGGCACGAGACCCGGATAGCGACGGGCAATCCGTTGCTCCGGGTCTCGCACCAAAGGGGGCGTGCTGTCGATGTTGAGTGACAGCAGGCCCCCTTTGGTTGGCGGGCAGGGGGTCTCTTCCCAGACGGTGGCGTTCCCCTGAGAACGCCTACCGTTTGAGGGCGGCCCCACTGACATCACAAGTGATGCCAGTGGGAGAGCTTTCGGCTCTGTTTGAGCCAAAAGCTCTCTGGGGCTTGCGGCCACGAGACCCTACCACAAGGGTCTCGTCGCAAGCCTGATGGTCGCGATGGTCTTGACCATCGCGACCATCATCCTGGTCACTCGCATTAGCTATCGGCGGCAACCCACAAGCAATGCGAGCGGCCAGGAGGCCGCTCCATAAAAAAAAAAAAAAAAAAAAAAAAAGACGCCCTGATTCAGAGTGAGCGCTCTGTCAGAACGTCCGGCTCAGAATCAGGACCACTGTTGGGCCAAAACCTACATGACGTCTGACAACAATCACAGGTGATCCGGGAAGTGTGTGGGGTCATCTTCGCATCACACATCAGAGCCTAAGATTCACCAAAAAGGATTTGGATGCTTGGCCCAAGTCAAAAGGCTGGTGCAGTGTTATGGTGGGAAGAGGGAATGGAGCAGAAATCCACAGCCTGAGATATAGATAGTGGAAGGAGCAGGGTCCCCCAGCAGCACAGAGATGAGTTGCAAGTACCTGGTCAAACGGACATGAGCAGTTTGCGGGGCCAAACACAATTTTGAACAACGTTAATAAATCCTGCATGTTTCTCCAGGGCACATTGCAATTCTGTACTAGTCTTGCATTAGAACAGGGAGAAGGCACCCAGCTACTGTGGAAGTACACATCCCATAATGCCCTGCCATAGTACTGCTGTTAGGGCATACTGGGATGTGTAGTTCCGCAGCTTCTGCCGTGCCACACGTTGCTTACCCCTGATCTGTAGGAACGGAGTGGTTTCTACATCGCTGACAGGTTTACATTAATACATAACCATTCAATTGCTTGTGTTTATAGAACCCACATGAATCTCTGTAAGGGTATGACTGCTGTCTCACACACACTAGAAGGGTTACGCCAGAAATGTGCTCATTTATAAATATTCCTAATACATTTAACAGGAAACAAGCTACAAGAACAGCAATGTCGTTTACAAGCTCTGCAAACATCACATGGATACACTGTTTTCTTACACTACAAAGCGATTCTGTTGATCGTCTTGTGGTTTTCATTAAAAGCTTGTAGCTATTGAAAAGACAACAGTTACAGAAGCTGGAATCTGTATCCTATTTTCTATTGTGGTGCATGAAAAGGACTCGCATTTACATACATTTTGATCTTCCAGTAGCAAGGTAGGACAGGACAATAGACTATGGATGGGATTTCTAGGAAACTGACATGTGTTAAAACGCTAAGCCACAAAAAGGAAAATATTGATTTTTCTCATGTCAGTCTGCCCCAAGCTCAGATTTGTCACTTTTTTTTTTTTTTCCAGCCAAATACCCAGATGAAGTCTGGGAATCCGCATTAGAGACACAAGGCTCAGTTTAAACTAATAAATGTTCAATTCTGAACAAGTTAAGTATATTATCATTACTTTTAACCAAAATGGAATGTGAAAGAAAAAAAAAAAATTGTACGAAGAGAAATCCAACAACTATGTTTCATCCCTGTATGAACTAATCGAAAAGATGGGGATCAGCGTTAAAGGCCCATAGGAGGACCATCACCACTCTGTGCCTTTAGTGATGAACAATATGCATATGCACTACGCTTAAGGATCTCTGTAATTCCACTAGTTGGGGGAAAGGGGACACTTTGTAAGTAGGAACAGGATTATATATATATATATATATATATATATATATATATAAATAAATAAATATATATTTATTTATATATTTTTCAAAGAAGAGCAGAAAGTGCGCACCAAAACGAGTTTAAAATCATAGGTTTTTTAATAATAGCATACGCAGTAACTTACATTACAGTACAGCAGAAGTTCTCAAACTCAGTCCTCAGGACCCCACACAGTTCACGTTTTCCATGTCACCTGGCAGGTTGCACATGTGTATTCATTACTCACAGACACATTTTAAAAAATCCACAGGTGGAGCTAATTATTTCACTTGCGAGTCTGTGAGGAGACCTGGAAAACATGCACTGTTTGGGGTCCTGAGGACCGAGTTTGAGGTCCTGTGTAGTATAGGACAATCGGCTTCATATCTGCCGGCTGTGTGAATCACGGGACCTTTTTAGCGGTGGTCGCTGTATATCCTCCGTGCTCTATAGTCCGCGGACTGTCGATATGCACAATGTCGATATAATGACCACTGTCAACATTTTAGTACATTCTAAATGTTGTCATCATGACTGGATACCATAGAGGCAGCCACATTTTATACATTGGAGGCTTCTGGCTCCTGATTTGGGCATATAAAGAGCAGTTAATTCGTTCACAATGCATTTCCCTTGAGGACTACACCCCTGAGGAAGTCTGAAGGGTGAAACGCGTACAGGTATGTAGGTATCCCGATTCGGTCTTACTGAAGCAAACTACTGGAACCTTTCCTGGTGTGCTTTGTTGGCAGGAGGGACAGACTGATTTACATTATTTGCTCCAAGATTTCTGTACAGATATAAGCCTATACCTTTTTAAGCAGATTTAAATGTTATTCTGGGTTTTTATTAAAGTATTACACTATTACAGTATACGTGCAAATATCTTTGTTGAAACTAAGAGATCTGGATTCCCATTGCCCGATTTGCTGATTAGATTTATACGCAGATGTCATACATAGATTTATACGCAGATGTCATACAATGAATGTCCATAATTATTGCAGCTTATGTCATTCATGAAATTTATTATCGGCTATAAGGCTTCGTTATTTATTACATTTCATCATAGTGCAAAATCAGGGTTACTGTCATCGTTGGTTGTTCCTGATCCTTATTTTACAAATTCTTTCACCAAGATGGGACAATACGTGAAGCAGATGTTTTTAGTATGGTATTACTGTGTCAGTTACGTATGTATTATTGTATACACTTTATTGTGCAATTACTGCATATCACTAGTGTAGTGCCTAAACCTAATTTACATTACTCATTACCTGCGGAATGTGTCCTTGTATTTGCAGTGTTATTGTTTTATGCATTGTTTCATACAATTGTGACTAATCAGATTTGTTTTAGCATCTGAAAGCTATTCATAATAAAATACATTAACGGATGCTAAATGCCATGTGTGTGGCTGTGACTGCTTTCTCAATAAACTATGTGGCCAACGTCCTGACCGATCGTTAACCTTTGTGAATTCCACCTTAGGGATTCCAGGTACGTGGCTGTCAATCAGGATGTCGAACAGGACAGTGCATGGCTCTGCACACCATGTATTACACATTCCAAACCACAGCCCCTCAAACGCTCACTGTCAGCCACACAAAGGGCATCGGATAAACTGTCCCCTTCTCCCCTCGTCTCCGATTACTGTAAAACTGTGTCTCCTGCAAAACTGGCACCTTTCCAAAACGCTCTGCAGCCAATTAAAGCGCGCTAACAGGCTCTGCAAGAGAGCTGAGAGGATTAAGCTTAAGAGGATCCATTTTCCTCCGCCAAGCCTCTCCCTTTGGATAAAAAGGTATTAAAAACGTATTGAGAGTTAATAATAAAACAAATATTTCACGCATTAACACCACTCCACACATACACTAAACAGTTTGTTTTTTTCCTGCTTGCCTGCGTGCACTGTAATCGGTCAGACACATCACCATTATACAATAACATTTTTAATGAATTATATGGATGAAAGGTTACAGATGTAACCTATAGCAATCAGATATCAGCTTTGGTCAGTCTAGTATTGCAAGTTATACTAATGAAAGCTGACACCCCATTGGTTACTATATGCTACAGAACACAATAGCTAATATATGTAGATTACTAACTCAGGCTTTGAATCTTTTTTTGGACATGCATTGTGTTTTAGAATAAGCAATGGTTGTTCAGTTAATTTAAACAATTAACCTTTTTGAAGGAAACGCATGGTTTACCATAGCTGGTCACATGTGTGGTTGGTCACGGTTTTAGCATGTACACCAGGTTGCATGCAGAATATTAGCAGGTGGGTACAGACAAAAATGAAAGAGTAGGAGAAGTATTTTAAAGGGACATAAACTTCCAGATTGAATTGGGGTAGAGTAACTAGAGCCCAGTTATACTGCATTTCATGGAAAATAGATCACCTTAAAGTGTAAACTGCTGGTCGTTTTTCTCTGTGCTGCAAATAAATAGCTAGGTGTGTTATCACTACCAGTAATTAGTGATTATTACACACAATATGTAATAGACTCAAGGGGATATATTGACTAAAGTGAGAGATGTTGCCCATAGCAACCAATCAGATTCTACTTAACTTTTAACTAGTACCTTCTAGAAGATAATAGCTAGAGTCTGATTGGTTGCTATGGGCAACATCTCCACTTCTAAAAACTCTCACTTTAGAAAATATACTCCAATGGGTGAGTCCAAAGAGCTATGCACAGTTCTGGGAGGGAAATGCAGACTTTCGGGAAATCAGATTTTTACAATATGGGAAGAACATAAAATAACAAGGTTATCATATACATAACAGTCCAGGTTGTGTAAGTATATAGAGGCTGCGGTTGTAGAACAGGCCTGTGTTGGACAGAATATGGTTCCGGTTGTTGTTAGCACACAATCTAGCACCAGGTACAAGGTCCTGGAGAATGAACGTGGGGGAAACGTGGGGCTACCGAACCAAGGGTCTGTTATGAATAGGTCACTAGCTCATCTGATTTTCCATGGGAGTAACCACTCTAAAGAGACAGTGAACCTGACATAAAAGTGCAGTCAATATTACCGTGCAAACTCCCATATCAGTATAGAAATACAGAGGCCTCAGCAGAGAAAATTCTCCAGTCAAATGTTTTAGGCTCCTGAGCTATAGGAGGTAGGTTACCATAGCCATTGGTGTGCTTGGTGCTTACCTCATCTTTGATGTCTTCCAGCTGCTGGGCAGAGAAGATTTCCATTGCGGAGATGAGTCTCATCATTAGTTCGTCTACGGATGTGTTCCCTGCCAATAAGAAGGATTTTCGAGGGGGATTACTAATGAGCCATCTTCAGCAACATGCTGTAATCAGGCAACGGTGGCCAATTAGACAGGTGACAATGGACTAGTTGGAGAAGACAACTGCAGACAGACATACTTTAATGAAATCATCACTCAACCATTAATCTGAGCATACACGTAAATGGATATGGTAGAATACTATTCTTTACAATGTATATTTGCATTTATAAAACATAACAGATTTGTCATCTTCTTTACCTTCTCTTAAGTGTTAGCAAGAGGGGGTGCTAGTCCTTGGGATCAGCCAAGAAAGATTGTAAAACATTTACAAAATACCCATTTTTGTATTTGAATTATGACCAACTGCCTTGGGCTGGTTATTTAATACACGTCATTAGAGATGTAAACATTATTAGAGTACTCATGTTTACATCCCAGGCCTCATATCCCCTTGTAAATCTCTGGGCCGGGTGAAAAGTAATGTTTTGTTCTGCAGAAGATCTTACTAAACCAGTTCATGCCAGATTTTGAAGCAGATGTGTTTGTAAATGATAACTTGCCCCAGAAGGAGCCTGCGATCTCTACCCCTGCAGGAATCCAGTCCTGGGATAACACCTGGAAATCTCACTCTGTTGCTAGCAAAATTATAATACATGTTGCAGTGCCATTGGGATCACTTTCAAGATAATGGAACCAATGCTGGCCACATAATAAAGATATGGTCAGACACATCAATCGTGAATGATCAAATAAGTCCAGGATGGCCACAATAGTTATAAATGTTCAATAACGCATTGCTAAAAGACATGGGTATGTGGTCATTGGCTAAGCTGGTAGCGTTATTGGCCACTATACTCTGTGAACCCCCAATGTGGCCACAGACCCCTCAATGGGCCAAATGACACAAGGGCAACATCTGCATGCAAAATTAGGACTGTTAAGGTTCTCTGGCTAACATAAGATGATGAAAACTGCATTTAAATACATTTGGAGTAACTATTATGACAGTGAATGCAAGAAAACAGATGATGGCCCCCAAACATTCGCTCTCTCTACTGTACAAAATGCCCTCTGAGATACAACTGTCTGCAATGTGTGTGAGAATAATTCTACGCATTTGCCTAATTCTTGGGAAGTGAAGTGGATAATTAGCTAGGTGCAAAGTCAGCAGGGTCAGGGAGAGAAGAATAATTTTAAGTTCTAAATGTTAATTTTGTGGTGACATTTTCTACATGTTCAAAGGTTACGTAACCAAAGCATTCATAATCGGATTTCATCCCAGAGGTGGGAGATCAGTGCGGCTGGATACGGAAAGTTCAGCTATTCTAGGCTTGGCTGAGGTGGATATACACTACTAAGTCTGTGCAGGCCACTTACTAATACAGGGGACTTGCACGTTACTGCACCAACTGTCAGAATAATGCAGGTTTTCTAGGACTAAATTAGCTACAACAGTAACTTTCTGCATTCATTCCATATAGCTAACCGGTTATAGATGTGGTCTAGGTCATTCACAGTGCAACTGGTAGCCTATGCCTAAAAGAGAGATTGAACATACAACACATAAGGAGGCACTTATATGTTTGATGCTTTAAAGAAATCACTGGGATATTCTTTGAGGAAGACAGGTTCAACTTAATAATGCAATGTGACCTCTTATGCGCACATTAAATCCCTTATATACAAAGTATGTATTATTTATTGGAGTGTTGTGCAAACAAAACTGTTGAGACATTAAAGGGGATCTTATTACAATACATGGCTGAAATAGCTCCTGATATTTAAAATAGGACTAAACACAAGGCTACTGCCACCTGAGTAACCATGGTCTCCAATCATTGGACCAATCAGTACAAATATGAAGTTTGCCTCTATAGTTACAGATATTGCAAAATAAGGTCCATTATTCTCAGCCTGCTTGTACCAGGGCATCAACAGTGTTTTTCTCAGTTTTCAAAAGCTGATTTCAGGCAGAAGTGCTCTAAAGTGTGACAGGGATTATTCCGATGAAGTATAAAGTGTCTTTTACAAAATACTCCAATATAACGAGCCTTGCTGTCTCGCTTTCATACAGTGAAGTTGTTTCCTGATGCTGTACACTTGCATGGCAAGTTGCTGTACCCAGCATAATGAATTCTAATCAATTAGTGAAGTCACCTTTTCAGTTATCAATTTAGTTCATAATCTACACCCAATCAATATATAGAGGCCCAATATCTATTCAGCTACATCTGTAGACTAGATAGACTAATTTAAGGATGTAGAGCAGTCCAATGTATGTTACTGTGCACTCGACGTTACCGCAGAAGCAAGGGAACAAGTTGTGAAGCTGCGTTACGCCATGTTGATGACAGTGCTGTGCCTACATATCAAGTAGTTCTTATAGTGATCCCCATTAATATATACCTCAGCATACTAGGGTGCATGATGTGCCATGCAGAAATCAACACTGAGATATCATTGAGCTCTTCACCAACTAGTATGACCTACAAACGTCAGCAGATCGATATAAAAGCTCCACAATTCCACTGAGTTTAAAAATTGACAGTGATATAAAGAAATGTAGAAACATGGGGGTATAGTTACTAAAGTGGGAGTTTTGGGCAACATCTTAATTTCTAAAAACACTCACTTTAGTAACTATACCCCATAGTGTAAAAAGCACACTCTGGAGTTACCTCTAAACGACTGGGAGGACATTACCTTGAATCACATTTAGCACTTCATTAGACGATCTCTTCCCCATTATGATGAGAAAAAGTGGAAACTGATCAGTCTTCTGCGATCGAACAGTCTGTGTTACCACACTGCCAAAATGTCGGGTACAGAATGTGAGAAACCTGTCAGGGAACAGGAGAGAGTACATGAGCAGGCAGTAAAAAAACAGATTGTTTTGGAAGAAATTTGACATAACATGACCTTCATCGGGGCTTGGTCAGTCCATGATTTACCAGCTGCAAGCCCCGTCACACCATGCCATAGCCCTACAAGTAGGGTTGCCAGATCATCCCTTTAATAAGAGACACATGTGAATTGCACAGTTTCTGTGGCTGATTGTGAAATGCAGAATTGGATGTAATTCATGTGTGCCCCAAGTGATGAGGTGGGAACGTTACTCAAATTTTGACTTGTAGAACCATAAGTCGCATATCTCTTGCAAGTGCCATTCACCCCATGTAACAATCCCATGTAGCATTGCCCTCTGTCCTTACCATGAGAGTGTCAATGCCCCTCCTACTAAACATCTCAGTCATGCTTTTGTATTATCTCCTTCATTTCCACCCAAAACTACAGTTTTAATTTTGCGGCAGTTCTGTAATAGTTTATTTTATATTGTTATCGTCCTCTTTATGGAGGGTATTTATCAAAGCTGAGAGATTAAATTATAAAAAATAAATTACCAACCAATTAGCTCCTATCATTTAAACACAGCCTGCTAAATGTAAATTGGAAGCTGATTGGTTAGCACTTGATCTCTTACAATTTTATCTCTCTCCCAGCTTTGATAAATACCCCCCTATGTTCTACACTTTAAACTTCAATATTATATGTCCTGGGACCAGGTAGCCCAAGAGATAAACAACATAAAACAGCCATTTACATGCAACAATATTCAGTTTGATAAAGCTGCACTATTAATTCTTTAATGAAAACATCACAAAGTAGTTTCTCTACTAAAGAAGACACAATAATTTGACTTTATCACATAAGACAAATACATACCATTACTGCAGAAGTCATTAAACTCTTACTTAAATTAGAGGTAGCCAAATTTGACAAAGTCTTTAAGAAAAGCAGAAAAGGGACAATAATGGAAATCATCTCTTCAATATTGAAACAATACCATGTTCCCGGACAAAACAGTTTTGTACAGTTGGTCACAACCATGTGTATTCAAGAGTACCAGCACTGTGTATATGTATGGAAAAAAAATAAATTATATATATATATATATATATATATACATATACATATATACACAAGGTTTATAAACTTAATTTTTATATATAGATATATATATATATATATGGGTATGAAATGCCGTGCAAATCCTGATCGCGGAAGCCTGACGAGTGAAAATCCCGACGAGGGAAGACAAGTACAATATCCCACCCATGCCCCCTCCCTAACCATGCTTTTGTGGTGCCTAGCCCTAATCTCCCCAGGGGGGTGCCTAACCCTAACCTCCTCCCTGTGGTGTCTCACATTAACCCTCCTTTCCCCGCATCCTAAACCAAAGTCTCCCGGTGGGATGCCTAACCCCCCCTAGTGGTGCTTAACCCTACCCTCACACTCCCAGAGGGGGGTGTCTAACCCTAAGTTCCCCCCGGGGGTGGCTAAACCTAAGGCCCCCTTCCCTGGGGACGAGCACATACTTACACTGCCAAGTAGGTTCAGGATTCCGGTGGCTTGGGATGCTGACGCCGGTATCGGTGTTGGCATAATGCCGGCCGGCGGGATTCTGTAGCCGATATATCAATGGCTGGTATCCCGTCCGCGGAATATCACTGCATCCCATATATAGTAGTTCACTCTAGGTGCAGGATGCTGATCAGTGAGGAGAGCATATTTTAATTTTGAAGGCCAAAATTTTAGAAATTAGGTAACACTACAGCTACTGTACGTCATCTCAAGCTGGTTCCTTGAACATGACAATGAGATCAATGTGCTCCAATTACCTCCACTGTCACCAAACCTCAGTTTAGTAGAGAATCTTTGGGATGGGGTGGAACAGAAGATTTCCAGCATTAATGGGCACCCAAATAAACCTGCAGCAACTGTTTGATGCCATCATGACACCATGGAAGAGAATGAACATGGACCAGAATGATGAATGTTTCCAGATCCATGTTGAATCCATAACTTAATAATTCAGGCTGTCCTGGGGCCCTCTACAGTAATATATATGTATAGATATATATATATATATATATATATATATATATATATATATATATATATATATATAATGTGTGTCTCCCTTGCACGTACAATGAGGATATGCTACAGACCACCTGCAATAATTATTATATAGATACATACATCCACTTTTTTCAAACTTTTGTAGATATTTGAAAGCGCCTAATCAGCATGGCTCCATACATTTTACATATGTAAAAATTTTAAATAAAGCTTTTTTTTTTTTTTTTAAAGCAAAAATGAGGACCAGCACACTTCCATATTTGCATATAAAAGTCGAGGATTAGTATTCTTACCACGATCTGGAATAAATGAAAAAACTGATAAAGCTTTTCACTTCCATTAGAGGACTGTCTGAAATTAGCATTTCTTTCAAGAGAAAAGGGTAGCTTATGATATGTTTTCAGATGTGAAGGTAAAAGTAAATGTCATAATAATAATGAATTATGAAAGACCAAATGCAAATATGGAATGCTTTAATAAGATCCAATTTAATAAAGTCTGTAAAAATAATAGAGTTTTAATAACATGGGTCAGAAAAGGCAAAACAGTGGAAATTTCTGAGAACTCGCCACTGAATGAAGTCTATTAATACTTAATTATTTTCATGAAACATAATTTAAATTGGAGTATTTTTTTTTTTTTGGTTAATGTCAGTGAATATAAATGTAAGGAATAGAGGAGAGAGTGGCATAATTAATGATAAACAAAATATAATAAGGTCTTCTTAGTCCTCTATTAACCCAATGGGATCTTAATTATTAGGGAAATTATGATGTAAACAAATAAACTGTTTATAAACCTCTTAATGCCGTTGGCTATGATATGTTTATGGCATTTTAGTCTATAGCGCATGCTAAAAAGAGACACAAAGTAATAATTACCGGTAATAGACTATTAATGGAGGTCCTGTAATTAAAAATAGACCGATATTGTGCTACAGAACTTCCTTTTAGATGCCCCAGTTTGTGTGTTTTTTTCCCCATCTCTGTACCCCTCTCCCCCGTCCACACACTTTCCAGGAATATGCAACACACATATACAAACCAGCATAGTCAAGACCATTAATGATTGGGACATGTCAAAATGTGATCGATGGGTAAAATATACCCATAAATAGATTAGCTGTACAACCTTGTACATGCAACGTCATAAATAAATGCTTTGTTATCATACAATTGTTACTCTTGCCATACAGCTAATTAGACTGTAAGCTCCGATGGGCAAGGAGATATTTTTATATGGAGGTTTAAATGATGTGAGGCAGGTATGTGGGGGCATAAATGATGTTGGGCAAGTATGTGGGAGCATAAATGATGTTGGGCAAGTATGTGGGGGCGTAAATGATGTGTGGCAAGTATGTGGGGGCGTAAATGATGTGTGGCAGGTATGTGGGGGCATAAATGATGTTGGGCAAGTATGTGGGGGCATAAATGATGTGTGGAAGGTATGTGGGGGCATAAATGATGTGTGGCAGGTATGTGGGGGCATAAATGATGTGTGGCAGGTATGTGGGGGCACAAATGATGTGTGGCAGGTATGTGGGGGCACAAATGATGTTTGGCAGGTATGTGGGGGTGTAAATGATGTGGAGCAGGTATGTAGGGGCATAAATGATGTGGGGGTGTTGCATTTATGGGAAAGTGCTTTTGAAGTTGCTGGTGTGAGTTGAAACACATGTTCAGCCCAGATGGTGTAATGGTGAGCATTACTGTCTCACTGCACTGAGGTTGTGGGTTCGATGCCCACTGTGGCCCTAACCATACTTGCGTGGGTTTCCTCCGGGTACTCCAGTTTCCACCCACACTCCAAAAAAATATACTGGTAGGTTAATTGGCCCCCAACAAAACTGTAACCCTAGTGTGTATATGTGTGTGCAAGTGATAGGGAATATAGATTGTAAGTTCCACTGGGGCAGGGACTGATGTAAATGGCCATATACTCTCTGTAAAGTGCTGCGGAATATGTGTGCGCTATATACATAACTGGTAATAAATAGAATAAATAAATGTTCTCAGCATTTTGCAAACTTGTCTTAAAACACTGAAAAAGGACAGTAAGTACATTTTTCTCTACCCCAAAATACGGTACAGGCTTTAATTTGCTGAAAAACACTACACTTTTTCCACCACTACTAATAAAAAAATAAAAATAACCATTTGACACCTTTTAAATACATCCAATACTTTGATTACAGCCACTAACCACCTCTAATACAATTTTGCTGTGTTATTTGGCACTTCTGGGGGAATTCAGGGTGATTTCCTCATTTTTTCATGAATGACATCGCCCCTTAAATCCTAATGGCCAGTGTATACAAAATCAACCATGCAATCAGTGATTTGCAGTCTGTGAATGAACGTCCGACTCCAATTGGGTAACTGATGCCCGATATATTGAAATGTAACTATTATTTAGTTGTTACATTATTATCTTTTTCTTGGAGGACACAGTAATAAACAAAGAATAGTTCCAATGTCTCCGACAGGAAGGTCAGTTTAAAGAAGGATCTATATTTTAATTTGGCATAAAAAAAATAAAATAAAAATCCGATATATGCTATATATCTCATACAAAGTTATTTTTAATCACCTACAATTCCTGTGTGTGCGTAGAATAAATGACCAATAACGCTATGGTATTTATTAATAAAAACCATGCATAACTTAATGTCAGCTAAAGTTAATCACGTGAACTTTGTTATAGGATTGCTGTGGGGGTGGGGGTTCCCCGCACATTAAACGTGTTATGGTACTGCTTTGTGTCGCCAGACTGGGCCATAATACAATGGAGGCCTAATACAGAGCATGGCACTGATCATTTGAGTGAGGTCGTGTAAAGGCTAGACGGGGCGCAGAAGAAACATAGGTCAAGTCCAGCCTGGACTGGCCGACACAATGACCTGTGGAGATCATCAAAAGAGCCAGATGTCGCTGTATGCAACAGGGCTCCATTCACATCTCGGAATCTGGATTATCCAGGTCTCCTCCTATGTACAGAGGGAGGTGAATTGTGACTAACACAGAGCAGCCGGCACCCCGCCATTCCTGCGTCTCCCTCAATTATACAAATATTTAGTTGGATAAAGAAACATGGCAGGCATTACTACAAAGGGGTTTCAAGCTTTCTGTGTCTGTCCTTTAATTGACAGTTGCAAAAATGTTGCTAAAACCAATGCTGAGAAGTGCTGTAAACGCTTGTGTTAGAAAACAGTGTCACTCTCATTACTGCATGCAAGGCTTTGTTGTGGCTGCAAGTGAAAATGTAACCCGGCAAACATACACGGTACAGCTGAGCTGCCGGCAGAGCTGGTGGTCTGCTAGAAGCGCACACTATAGGGAAACGTGTCTGGAGACCTACATTAGACAGATCATACTGTGGAAAGAGACGTATATATGTAATAAACATGTATCTCATGCTACGGAATGTTACCCCCAAATAATAAGTTACACCTATAGACTTTTAGAACATGCACCTATAGTTGTGGAAGGAATTGCTTTTAATTTGATCATACAGTGGTCATTTAAAAAAACAAAAATGGTATGCAAGACTGGATTTTAATATGCTGAACTTAAAACAGTTATAGGGAACTTCAATTCGAGCCAAGTTGCGCTAATACGTATACCACGGGTTATCTGGCACAGAGGTGTGACTCTCCTAGCATAATTACCCGGAACGTGTGCAGTTGAACCTCATTGTTCATTCAATCTACCCTAATACGTCTAAAAAAATAAAATAATTTAAAAGCTGTGTTGGCAAGTGGTTCCAATCCAAAGCTGAAAAGGCTCGATTACAGATGTGCCCACATACATCTATCCTCCGTGCCCTACAAGTCGCGTAACACAACGCGTGAGTTCCATGTGACTCAGTAGCGCCGACTGTAATGTCTCATTTCGCATGCAGATAGAGCCACAGTCGTACACAGAATATAGGCATGCTGCATATCATTGTAATCATCGTGCATCCTATTCGCATCGCTGTGCAAATAAGACGCATGTAATGGTAGAAAGTCGCACAAAAACGCTCTGTGCTACCAAGTCACGTCATGCCACGGTGCAACTAGAAAGGCTGTTTAACGCGCAAGGAGGCTAGATGTATGGGGACACATCTGTACAGCAAATGGCGACACGCATGGTGTGATTGCAGTGTGCCCCATAGCGTATGTTGCTGCGGGCGATCGCATGGCGCGATGCGCAATGATGTAGCAGGACACATTTGTATACTGATATTAATTAAAAGCTACAGTTAGAGAAGATGAAAACTATATGAATGGTAAGTGTCAAGTTTGTATAAACTCACGTATATTTTATTTGTGGCAGTATCCAATAGCAAATGTAATAACTGGGAATGTTGTCATCTACAAATAAAATAAAATTGCAATCTATAAATAAGGATGGATGATGGACAGTATCAACATTTCATGTGAACTAGAACAATTTAATGTCACACTGAGCGGGCTTGTAAACTGTGTCAAAGTGCGTCACAAGCTACAGAGCAACTATATGACAGAGTGTAGGCTGCTATTTTGTAGGATGAACCAATGCAGCTTCTCAATTCTCAAGGAACCAGTGACACCGCTGAGGCACCATCAGTAATAGTCATCAGGTCTGACTTATATTCATGAGGCGGAGGTTTCCCATAGAGATAGGTTGCAGTCTCATGAATTTTAGTTCAGCCCACAAAATGGCTGTTTCCGCATTGTATCAGTAACACGTACACTGTCAGAGCGTGGAATCTCACCACAAGTGAGAATAGGTCTCCTATACTTGAGTGTACCTCCATTGCAAGACAATACATAAGCATAATTAACCATCTGTCTTAGTTTTAGAAACCACTCACGAGTTATCCACTATATTCTGCTCTAGCTGCTCTTTATCTGGGCGCTGACACCGCTGAGACAAAAAAAAAAACCCCAACAAAAACAGACTTGAGGCAGCATTAAGTAAAATCAATTTCCTACATCTGTCTGATGTCAAGTGCAGAAAATTTCCCTAATCGTCTCGCTGAGCTGCGTGTGGTACAAGAGCCGGCAAGGATCAGCAGACTGATGCTTAATAAATTACTGGAGGGTGCAGAGGTCAGGCAGAATGAACCACAGAAAGCTCTCGCTGGAGAAATATTAAAATGTCGGCTTTCTTGAAGAGGCAGAGCTGGCGAGTGGAGGTTTTAACGAGATGCTGAGTGCTCTCTATCGCAGATACAGGGGAATGGAAGCCACGAGAGCCCTTAAGGAAGTGAAGAATTTGCAGCTTTACAAAGTACAGCACTTAAAGAGAACATGTGTCAAACACTCCTCGACCGTAAAGTGGGGATTCAAGAGCACTGCAGCAACAATAGCGCCAGGCCTGAAGACGATGGTCATTTTAACGCTTTTGTTCTGGAAAACTGTGGCTAACTTCGGGGGCTGGGTGATTAAATTCCTGGCTACAACCACAGTGTCCCCGGAGTACAGTACGTGACCATCCATCTTCAGTGACTTTCCTTAGCACCCCTATAGAGGTGCGCAGCAAAATTATAGGCGGTTTGCTACCGTACCAGACACTGTGGTGATCAATGGTGGCTAATGGCAAGAATTGAATTGCCCCCAATGGTCGTGATATACATCCAAACAGATTCCATTAGTGCAACATTAGCGCAAGGTATACTCGTGGTTGCCAACTCTCCTGCAATGTCAGGGAGACTCCTGGAGTTATTGGGAGATCTCCCAGACTCCTGAGTGAGTGGCTAAAGCTCTGGGAGTTCCGGACGGATAATGCTGTTTGAAAGGCGCATGCCCCGAATTAAGAATGACGGTGTGATGACGCGTCCAGTGAAGTGAAGATGGACCCTGTCTCTTCCACCCAGCCAGGAGACAAGCATTACATGCACACTGCCAAGGCTAATCTGCAATATCATCCAGCAATGTTCCTCAGCATTTATGGGAAGGGAGGCAAAGCAGGTATTGCTAAAATAAACAAAAATACATTGAAATAAGAAGGATATTTAATCAAAAGAAACTGTATTTATGTGCAGTCACGCACCCAAAAAATAAACAAGGGAAAAAAAAAAAAAAAAAAAAGACTCATAGCAAAAAATAAAATAGAAAGTAAAATAAGGCAACAAATAAAAGCAACTTGAGATTATATAATAGTATACAGTCACACCCAAAAATAACCCAACAAGGATTGTAATGTTAAATAATATGAGATATGGTAAGAACTTACCCTTGTTATCTCTATTTCTACGAAGTCCATAGGGTTCCACAGGATACCTTGGGGTATAGGTGTGACGTCAGTCGCTGGGCACCATAGAGTTAAGCTTTTCAGCCTCCCAGGATGCACTAGGGTCCCCCTCCTATACCCCGCCCCCGAGCCAAGGCACCTCAGTTAGTTATCAAGCCATAGGCCGGAGGAGGAGAAGGAAGAGAGAGAAAAAAGATCTGGACACATACAAGAATCACATTCTCACCAGAGGGAGACGGAAAACCGGTGACCAGAGCAAAGCCCATCTGCAGCACAGGTGCGACAGGGCGGGAGTCCTGTGGAACCCTATGGACTTCGTAGAAATAGAGATAACAAGGGTAAGTTCTTACCATATCTCATATTTTCTACTTCAGGGTCCATAGGGTATCCACAGGATACCTTGGGGATGTCCCAAAGCAGTATCCTTTAAGGGTGGGGACGCTCCTGTGCAGAAAGGAGAATCCGCCGCCCGAAGGAAGCATCCTGAGAGGCGAAGGTGTCAAACCTGTAATACCTCACGAAGGTATGGACAGAGGACCACGTAGCAGCCTTGCAGATCTGAACTGCCGAGGCACCACGTCGAGCTGCCCACGAAGGACCCACAGACCTAGTGGAATGAGCCTTCAGAGAAGGAGGGACCGGTAGGCCTTCATGAAGATAAGCTTCAGAAATAGCCATACGGATCCAGGCTGCCAAAGTTTGCTTTGAAGCAGGCCAACCCTTTTTACGGAAGCCATAGAGGACAAACAAAGCGTCCGACTTCCTAAACGAAGAAGTGCGGTCAACATAAGTCCTTAAGGCCCGCACAACATCCAAAGAGGCCTCACCCACGGAAAGACCCGGTGAGTTAAAGGCCGGAACAACTATTTCCTCGTTAACATGAAACTGGGAAACAACTTTGGGAAGAAACTCGGGCCGAGTGCGGAGCACTGCCCTGTTCCCATAAAAAACCAAGAAAGGGGGTCTACAAGAAAGAGCCCCTAACTCAGAAACACGTCTGGCCGAAGCAATGGCCAGAAGGAAAACAGTCTTAGCTGTTAGCCATTTAAGATCCACTGAGCCCAGTGGTTCAAACGGCGGTCCTTGGAGAGCCCTCAGGACCACAGCCAAATCCCAAGGCGCCACAGGTGGAACAAAGGGCGGCTGAATGCGGAGAACACCTTGCATAAAGGTGCTCACATCCGGGATTGTAGCAATCCTACGGTGAAACCAGACAGATAGGGCCGAAACCTGTACCTTCAAAGAAGCAAGGCGAAGCCCATGATCTAGTCCCGCTTGCAGGAAGGCGAGAATCCGAGACAGACGAAACTCCCGCGGTGCATAACCTCTCGGTCGACACCACTGGAAGAACGTATGCCACACGCGATGGTATATCCTCGCGGAAGACGGTTTCCGAGCTCGTAACATGGTACGCACCACAGAGCTGGAAAACCCCCGGGACCTCAGCATGGCCGTCTCAACAGCCACGCCGTCAAAGACAGCCGAGTCAGGTCCGGGTGAAGGCAAGGACCCTGAGACAGAAGGTCCGGTCGTAGCGGCAACCGCAGAGGACTGTCCACGGACAGACCCTGAAGGTCTGAGAACCAGTGCCGTCTGGGCCACGCGGGAGCTATCAACAGGAGCGTCCCTCCTTCCTGTTTGAATTTCCGGATTACCCGTGGAAGAAGGGAGACCGGAGGGAACAGGTATGCGAACCGGAACGTCCACCGGACGGACAGAGCATCCACCAGAGACGCCTCTTCGTCTCTTGTGCGAGACCCGTACACCGGCAACTTGTTGTTGTGCCGGGACGCCATGAGGTCGATTTCTGGAAGACCCCACCTGTCCACCAGTAGTTGAAAAACGTCCGGGTGCAGGGACCATTCCCCCGGATGAACGTCCTGGCGACTTAGAAAGTCCCAATTTAGCACTCCCGGGATGAAGACCGCTGATGAAGACCGCTGATATGGCCGGAAGATTGCACTCCGCCCAAACCAGGATCCGAGAGACCTCTACGAGAGCCGCCCGACTGCGAGTTCCTCTTTGCCTGTTTATGTAGGCCACGGTGGTAGCGTTGACCGACTGGACCTGCACCGGGCGACCCTGGAGAAACCGCTGTGCCTGCTGGAGAGCATTGAAGACCGCACAGAGTTCCAAGATATTTATTGGAAGCTCCGCTTCTGTCGGCGTCCACCTGCCCTGGAACAAGTGTGGACCCGAAACTGCTCCCCAGCCCCGAAGACTGGCGTCCGTTGTCAACAGGACCCAATTTGGAACCCAGAACGGACGTCCCTTGTTGAGGTGGGTCGTCTGTAACCACCACGCAAGGGACAGGCGAACCTCCTGGGTGAGCACAATCGTCTGGGACTTCAGAGACTGAGGCAGCCCGTTCCACTTGGACAGGATCAGGTGCTGCAGAGGTCTGGAGTGAAACTGGGCGTATTCCACCATGTCGAACACCGACACCATGCAGCCCAGTAACCTCATCGCCGAGTGTAAGGACACCCGGCGGCTGTGCAGGCAACTGCGCACCCTTGACTGTAAAGCAGAGATCTTGTCCTCCGTCACGAAGATCCTTTGCTGTCCTGAGTCCAATAAGGCTCCAAGATGCAGAATCCTCCGAGACGGGATTAGAGTGGACTTCTGCCAGTTGATTAGCCAGCCGTGCCGTTGCAGCAGTGCAATGGTCAGGTCCAAGTGGCGTAACAGGAGCTCTGGAGATCCTGCCACCAATAACAGGTCGTCCAAATACGGCAACATGCGGACTCCCTGCAGCCGCAGAGAAGCCGCCATGACCGCCATCACCTTGGTGAAAACACGTGGTGCTGTTGCCAGGCCAAAAGGTAACGCCCGAAACTGGAAGTGGTCGCTGCGGATTGTAAACCTGAGGAACTGTTGATGGCGCAAAAGAATAGGGACATGCAGGTAAGCGTCCTGTATGTCCAATGACACCAAGTAGTCCCCAGGTTCCAGCGCCAGAATGATGGACCGTAGGGTCTCCATCCGAAACTTTGGGACCCGCAAAGACTTGTTGAGTGCTTGGAGGTTGAGAATCGGACGATATGACCCATTGGGTTTCTGTACCAAAAATAGATTTGAATAGAAACCCTGGCCCCTCTGGGAGAATGGAACAGCCACTATAACTCCAGCCTGGAGCATAGTGTGCAATACCTTCCGCAGCTCCGTAGCCTTGTTCCGGTCTGATGGGAGACCCGTGGTGAAGAAGCGAGCCGGGGGTCTGTGCCGGAAGGAGAGGGCGTATCCGTGGGAAACCACCTCCAGAACCCAAGTGTCTGTCGTAGTGGTCGACCAACACTGGGCGAACTGTAGCAGGCGGCCTCCCACCCTGGGATCCCCCAAAGGGAGGCCCGGACCGTCAGGCCGCAGGCTTGTCATCTGGCTTGGGGGCCGGACGTCTGGTACTCCATGCCTGCTTCCGGGGCTTGACCGATTTCTTAGGGCCAGCCTGTCGAGGAAACGACTGTGGTTTGGGCCTGCCCTGGGCCCTAGATGACCGAAAGGACGATGGTCCCGAACCAGAAGGAGCAGCGGCCGACGGGAGACAAGCAGATTTGGCTGCCGCCAGAGTGGCCACAATCTTATCCAGATCCGGACCGAAGAGAACTTCTCCGGTAAACGGCAACGCTTCCAGACCTTTCTTGGAATCTGCGTCCGCCTTCCAGGATCGCAGCCACAAGGTGCGACGAGCAGCTACCGCTGCTGAAGAAATTCTAGACACCAGAGTACTAATGTCTAGAGCCGCCTCGTTGATGTAGGTGGCCGAATCACGGAGATTGGCAATCAACTCCGCCTGTTCGGCCGGACAGTCGGATTCAAAAGAAGCCTCTAATGAATCCGCCCAGCGCTCCATCGCTCTGGCAACCCAGCAAATGGCCATAGCCGGCCGTGCTGCCCCCCCTGCAAGGGAATAAGCGGACTTCAGGCAGATTTCTACCTTGCGGTCCGTAGCATCCTTAAGGGAGGACATGGATGGCATCGGCAATGTGGCACTACGGACAAGACGGTTCACTTGAGAATCCACCTGTGGAGGGGATTCCCACTTAGCAAAATAATTATCCGCGAACGGATAAGCCACCGCCAGGCGTCTCTGCAGCTGGTATCTTTTGCCAGGCTGTTTCCACGCCTCCTCTAAATGGTCCACCAACTGACCCGAAAGAGGAAAGACTGTGGCATCGCCCTTCACATCTTTGAAAAAGGCATACTTAGATTTAGCCGCTGGGGGAACTTCGTCCTCAATCACCAAGGCTGTGCGGACCGCCCGAATAAGTCCAGGAATATATACTTTGGACTTAGCATCAGCGTCCTTAGTATGGAGAGGTTCCTGATCGTAAGGATCCAGAATCTCCCCATCATCCAGACGTCCCTTCGTCATCCTCATAAGGAGCGGACAGAGACGCCACCGGCCTTTTATGAGGCCGCATCACAGACTCCCCTTGCAACACATCCGACAAGTGCTGTACAGAACTCGTCAGGGAGTTAACCCACGCTGGCTCCTGAGAACCCGGGAGCGGGGAAATAGGGAGACTGTGGGGTACCACCAATTGTCGTGGGAACCCTGCATGGGTGACGACACCACAGACTGCTGGGACAAACCCATCGGAGTAAACGCGGGCTGCGGAGCTAACTGGCCCACTAAAGCTGTTAATGCCTGAGCGAAACAAGCCCAGGGCGGCTCCTGTACCGGTGCTGTAACTGTAATAGGCCGCGCCATGGACAAACACTGCCGGCAAAGGCCCTCCGCGCTACCCTCCCCCTCCGCTAACGGTACTTTGCACGTGGTACACTGTAGCCGGAGGGGAAAATCACTTTCAGACATGATGGCACCACGTATGTGACCTCTCTCACCAATTAAGTATTAAATAGGCGAGAGACCACCCTGCAGCACCGCACCGCAAGGGCTTTAGCAGAAGAACAGGGACAGTAATAAAGCTGACAGTTTAGAGAAGAAAAGTTACAGGCAGCGCTAGCACAGTCACATACAATGCAGAGAAATAACAATTCCAGCACTAACAGCGCTGATCACTCAACTACACAGACACAGGGCCTGGTAGGACACAGCGCTGCATACACAGACCTGAGCCACAGCGGAGGAGAGGTATGCGGGGGGACCCAGACCACGATGCTTCCGTCCAGCGCTTCCAGCAGCGTTCACCATGCGTTCTGGAGAAGATGGCCGCCGAGGAGCAGAAAGGAGGCTGGCCTGGGGGAGGAGCGCTGCCACAGGACCAGTCGGCAGCATGCAGAGAGGGCTGTGTGCAGCGGGGGAGGCGCCGGCTGTGAGACAGGGAAGGCGCGCTCCCCTGGCATGCATTTAACCCCTGGGACGCCGCAACGCTACCGCTCTGCTGCGGTCCGCTGTCCCAGGGGGTAGTGGAAAGCGCAGGTTGGTCGCCTGGCTCCACGCTGCAGCCAGTCCCCAGGGAGCCCCCTGCCTGGGGACTTAGGACCATGTGACCAGCGGGGACCCACCGCGGGACCCCGCTGCTTACCTTTGTCCCCCTTGGATCCGGCCATGGTCCGGAACATCTGGGGTCACCGCTAGCTGTGACCCCAGATGCTCACCAGCATCCCCGGATCGGTACCGGCGTTCTGGTACCGGCGGGGGTGTAGGGAAGACAGCATGGACGTCAGGACTGACTGTCCATGCTGTACATCCAGATGTGCAGCCACAGCTGCACTGAAGAAAGCTTCAGGGGCTCTTCTAGCCCCCCACTCCGACAGGTGCACCCGACGCCGGCCGGGCACCAAACTAAACTGAGGTGCCTTGGCTCGGGGGCGGGGTATAGGAGGGGGACCCTAGTGCATCCTGGGAGGCTGAAAAGCTTAACTCTATGGTGCCCAGCGACTGACGTCACACCTATACCCCAAGGTATCCTGTGGATACCCTATGGACCCTGAAGTAGAAAAATACAAACTGACACTCGCAGTAAACAGAAAATGAAACAAGGCAATAAATAAGTTGCTGGAAATGTAATAGGAGTAAGAAATAAAGATTGCATACAGTACAAACATACACCCTGGGGTTGCCTGCAACTCAAAGTATTGATATCAACTGATAATCAGATTAAATGCGTCTGACCTCCATTATAATAAAGTAAAAAGAAGGGAAAACTAGTAGCGCTTTTGAGTAGTGCTAAATATGCACTTAGTTGGAGCAGGACACGCCCACTGAATGGGCATGATGCACCCCTTTAAACGGAGTTGCAGCCCCCCCCCCTTGGCACAAAGAGGTTCCCCTATACATCTCCCAGAAATTATTATTCAAAAGTTGGCAAGCATGGGCGCACTGCACCTGGAATCAGAGGTACCAGCTGTGTTGTACACACATTGCCGCCAACCATATCAATGCAACTGCTTATGGTGAACTGCACATGACAAAAAAAAACTCCATTTATGAAGGCAAATCTTAACTTCAAGAAATAAAACCAAACGTAATACATGCTGATCTGTGTAAACGTGTCCAGCTCTGTGAATGGTATGTGTGCTGTTGTGGGGCTTTTGCACTGAACACTAAGTTCCAGTAATAATAAAATACTGTAAAGTACTTGTGTCTTGCAAAATGCATGAATGGTTTTTCATTGTAATGTATAGGAACATGAAAAAGTATAGGAAAGCGTTACAAATAGGGGATTGTAGAATGGAAGGTCTATTTTATTTTCACTGATGATTTGTCAATGTATTAATATTTAGTTTCAGAGCAAAATATACAGAAAGTTATTTCTCTGTGCAAACTGGTTTATGCCAAAATGTTGTCATTAATATTAATAAATATATTATATACATAATATTTGTCCATTAAAAAGAGTTCGACCAAACCCCTTAACGAAAAACCTAGTTGCAGTATTTTCTGTGAAAAACACTTCTGGAACTTCAAATTGCACAGTGTTCCAGGCAGATACCACTTATCAGCTCACATCCAGTCCCGGACTGCCTGCTCCAGAGTGGCTGTGGCATACTAGAAGGAACATCTCGTTATTGAACATTTTCCTTGAGTTCTTTTGCAGGCTGCCATAACGCATTTATTGTTTTGCAAGTTATGTGACTACTATGATCACCAAAGTCACGTGAAGTAGTGAGCAGAGAGACTTTGGAATACCCCTCTGAGCTGTTTTTCTACTGAAGTCTACAATCGTTTAGATAGATCTGAACAACATACCATAACATTTATGGTCCTTGAGAGGAAAACCACATGGACACTGGGAAAACATATAGCTTCCTGGTCAGATTCGAACCCGTATTGTTTTCTACATGTGAGCAGGTCATCAATCCTATCACTATCTTTATATGTGAAATAATGATGTGCCTGGGTGGCTCTGTGAATGACCCCTTTCCATTAGTATATCTAAAGCTATAACAAGAGGAACCATCGTACGTATAAGACTGGCTCTCTCTGAATCTATTGTCACATGTATTGTTTTTAGAAGTCATGCTTTACGCAGCTAACTTTAATATGCTCTAACAAAGGACACTGTTAGCTAGGTTAGGGCTCAGGTGTGCTCAGTTTACCGTATTCTTCAACTTTGCGCAACAATATGAAGTGCAAGCTCAGTGGGAAAGTAGAGTGTAAAGCTTCTCAGAGATATAACTTCAAAACTAGCGGCCTTGTCCGGAAAACAATACGACTAAAAGAGCAAGGTTCTCAGAGCCGTTTCCTGTGCAAATTTCTCACGGGTTGCCATCTGGAAGGAACACGATTGAAAAGTGGTATCTTCTTTTCCTACTGTACCATTGCCATTCAGAAATAGGATTATCACCTAGTGAAAAGAAAACCTTCCTGCTGCTATTTAACTCATTTACTAGAGGAATGGGAAACTGCAGCAAACGTATCATTAAGAGAAAATGGATACCTTGAGGGTTCACTAAGCCGTCACACGTTATCATCCTATCAAGTGTTTTCTGAGACGGTTAGTTTACCCGTTTCTGTGACTGGACAAGAAAGGCATTTTAAACAGTTAAACCCCGAGCACATCCAGAACAGCTTGTTTATCAATCTCTGAGACTTTCACCTCTTGTCCCTTTTGATTTTTTTTTTTTTTTTAATTCTTCTTGCAGCGATTAAGAAAGTATTCACAAGTGCTGCCTTCGACAATCTCGTGCAGTAATTATGTCCGGCTAACAAAGAGATGGGAACAATTACTGAGCCTTTTTTTTTTTTTTTCTTCTTCTTGAAACTGAACACTAATAAAGTCATTAGATGCTGCCCTAGTATGAAGTTACAGGAACACACAGCATTGTGTGGAGGGACAATCGCTGCTGGCGGAATGCAAACCTTGAGTTTAACCAGGCTGCAAATTGATCTTGACGTTCGGTTAAGGCTGACACTATAATCAAAAGCCCCAGCAGAAAGGGAGAATATGACTGGAGGAAACCAAGCAAAAAGATGCGCTCCACCAGCTCCTGCAGAGATCCTGCACAGCTGGCACTCAGACCCAGGAGAACCTGCTAACATTTCTACACATAGGGGGATTTAAAGGGGAAACTTATACTGCTCAAAATCAGCATTTTTTTTTTTTTTTTAACAAATTAAAACTTTATTTATATAAGTCATACCCCACAGAGACTTCTTTTGAGCTGCTGTGCTCGTCAAGCTGAGTAAATGGAAAATAAGTAGCAGAGCTAACCGGAATAGTGACGCTTGTTTAAAATGATCACAGCGCTTTGCAGCATACCGGTTCTTCCTTGAAATGTAACAAGAATGTTGACTGAAGATTCTCATACAAGTGGTCTGAAACAGATAGACTAGAGAGCATTTACTAACAGCAGTCAGGTGCAAAACGTGCGCTGACCCATGGCCTTTGCAAGTCTAGTGCAACTTGCACAAGGAAAGGAATTGTCTGACTGGTTGCAGATTGTGCACCTTGAATGTATGCCTGCCAAGCCGTCCTGATTTCAGCACAATCGGGAATGCATAGTAGAGTAATCACAGCAAACAGGTTATTTTCATGGGTGAATTGTGAGCAATTTTTGCTCAGATGAAAAATCTCTGCAATAAATATTGGCGTTGTTTTCTGACAACTTTAAAAGTTTGATCTGCACAAAAAACCAGCTACATATTGCTAGTTAATAACAGTGAATATGCTCTGTGAGCTAGTAATGGTTAGTTGCCGCTAACTGCAATAGAGCTACATTTTCCGGTATCATTTAATCCGCTGGACAGACTGTCAGCAGCAATGGCTGGTAAACTGCTAGAGGAAAATGACTGGTGTGACATAACGTTCTATTGGGGATATCTCCTAACTAGAATTATTGGGAGTGGTACAAAAGATCAACAATGTAAAGGTTGACAGTCAATGGGTCGACACAAGATGGCCGGCATGCAATAGGTTGACAGGGACAAAAGGTCAACAGTGCAAAAAGTCGACACAAATAAATGGTCAACTATTTTCTTTGTAATTTAACCCTAATCCTTCCCCTAGAGCCTAATGCTAACCCTAACCTTGGTGCCTAACATTTCCCCAAGTGCCTAAACCTAACCCTAGCCTAAACTAACCCTTCATCCACTGTCAAACCCTAACCATCGCCTCTGACAACCTAACTGTAACACTCCCTCGCAAGTGCCTATACCCAACCTAAAAATGTGGAAAAACTTAAAAAACATGTCAACCAATTTTTTTGTGTTGACCTACTGCATGTCGACCACCCGGTGTCGATCCATTGACTGTTGACCTTTACATTGTCGATCTTCTATCCGGATAACAATCATCATTTGATAGGTTATAGACACCAAACACTGTCACCTATCAGATTCTATAACCTAGTACTTCTTATAATATGATAGATAGAATCTGGTTGCTAGGGCCACAACCTCCTCTTGACCTCTTCAGAAGGTTTGAGAAGTCTCACGCTAACTAGTCTAGAAAGAGTCTGCTGTGGACCGTTCCACGTGGAAGAGGCTTGGGCCCTTTCCAGCATTCAGCGCTGAAACACGTGTTAAGTGGCATCCAAAGGATATGAGGGGGATCTGTGTATGGTGTAAAGCTCACGGCATGTATCTGTGCAGCCTATTACCAGTTTATCCAAGTTCTGCTACTTAATAAACCCCTTTAGTAAAACATTACATAAGCAATTACATGTTCGCTCATAGAAATCCCTGTGGAACAAGGCTTTTTTTTTTTTCTTAATGAAACTACAACGCAATTTTTGTTATTGTAAAATAAAAGGGACTGTGAAATCAAACAGGGAGCACGACAAAGCAACAGCAGGTATCCATCTGAACTGAGCCACTACAGATGGTTATGGAATAGCACTTCACTCGGCAAGAAGTTCTGGATAAAAGGCTTGGTGGGGTTCTGTGGGGATAGTAAATGTTCAAAGTAGTATGTAATAGTTTTTTGGACAAAGTATGGAGCTTGCTTCACAATAAGGGCCCCAGAGTTTCTTTCTGAAAATGTTTTCGTTTCTTTATAAATTCCTATTCGGTATAGATAGATGGCAAAGCAGTGGGCAGTGTCCCTTTGTTGCTGTAAAGACCCTCCCAATGATGATGAGCAGGGGCACAGGGCTCTCAGGTCAGGGACAGGTGGCGGTGATTGGAAACTGTTACTGTGTCACAATTATAGTCTGTATGTTAGGATTTAAATTCTTGTATATAAGGAGAACATAAGAACATGAAGCATATATGGCTGTAAACACTCAGTGCCTCACTCAATGGAAAATACAAAATGGGGAGGGTGAAACAGACAGAGGGAGAGAGATGGTAAGAGAGCACGGACATGAGTAATGGAGACTGGGGAAGCTGGAGAAACAAGGGACAAATTGCTAGTAATAAATGTAACTGTACAATACATTTACTGAAGAGTAGTTTAGTTTGGTTAATATAAGAGGTGTTTCAGTGAATAGTGGACCATGCTGACCATTGGGAATGGAGTTGGTAGGTATGACAGAGCATGTTCAGGCTGTTTTTAATGGCGATTTTCACTAATTTCAGTGGATTAGTAGGCTTAATTCTCAGGAATATTCGGTTTAGTACACAAAATGGCTGCCACCACTGTGTGCAATTCCCGGGAATATGAGAACATAGCATTCATCACTGGCGCTGCCTTGACTTCATTCCCTCTTACCCTCCCTGCTTATTCATTGCTGTTTCCATTTTCCATCTCTCTCCTTCCCCTTCTATCTTTTTCTGATTCTCTGACTTGTTCATCCCTTTTTACTCCTCCCTCTTCCTCATGCTGTCGCCCCTCCCGTCACTCTTTTGCTCCTCTTTTTTACTCTGTCTTGTCCCTCTGTCTGGAACATATGTTACCTTCCTCCTTCTTGGGTCAGCTTCCAGTCTTCTTCTTCTTATTCAATGGCCATCGGTCATGGGTTTGAGGAGTTTTTTTTTTTTTTAATTATTGTTATTTAAGTCAGGAGTCTAGTCAGAGTACATGTGAGCACTTTAGGTTGAATGTGCATGCGCCGATGTGCTGACAATTTTGAGCAACAGTCAGTTTTATTATACTGATATACTGAGGACCATGTAGAAGACCAATGAATGTATGAAATGTAAATAAACCTTTATCACCAATAAATACATTTATAATAGACTTGAAATTAAAAACAGGGACACCTCTTTGACCAATAATATGGGACTAAAAGGATGAACTGCCAAGTTATTTAAGATGGGTCCCCTTTGCCTTCTATTTGTAAATATATGCAGTGTCGTAATGGGGCCCACTGGGGAATACAATGGTATGGGGCCATGCTTAAGGGGTGTGGTCAGACACAAGAGGGGATATGGCCAGCCACCACAGAGAAACCTGGTCAACCTCTAAAGAGGACATAGTCAGCCTACCAAGAACAGGGCCCCTTTATAAAGGAGGGGATAAGGGTGTGTAGCACTGCTCACTTTGATCGGCAGGACAGATAATTGTTATGTTTTTTTCCATAGAAATGAACTAAGCACTGACCACTAGTAGGACAACAATGTACAATTAGAGTGCACGGTCTGGAACTTGACCCTTAGAAGATGGGGTGGGGCCCTCGGGCAGTGGGGCTCACTGGGAAGTCTGACCATGACCCTGTGTGTAAAGCCAATTATTATACAAGCTGATGATCTGGTATAATTTAATACAATGTATCAAAAGCGGCACTCCTCTAATGTGCAAAAATAATGAATAGCTACAGTCCGGTGTGCTCCAAGCTATACACGCAGTTCGTGTTGCTTCATACAATAGATTCCATACCGACAGCACTCAGGAATAATAAAACACACAACGAGGTATAGTCCAACATTTCAATGCTCTATTCATGCAGTTTCGTCAGGATGCAAGTGTTTTCTATTTTATTAATGTATGTTTGGAGACAGGGCCTTTAGATCGGTCGCTCACACTCAAAGTGAGATCTCATCTATAATTCCTGCTACTAATACCGCTTCCTATATAACCAAATACTCTATTGGCTTTGCCCACTGCTCTCTCTACTTCATCTGAACCTACAACTCCATGGTCTCTTTCCTAGGTTGTTGCGGATGTTACATCATCATTCATTCTGTAATCTGCTTTCACATTTGAGTTCCCCACATGCATTATTTTATATTTTGATGTTATCTTTTTTTTTTTACAGCTTCTAAGGCATCAACTGTTATACATTCTTATATCATCTATCCTACCTCTTGCAAACCACCAGCTATGTTTTTATGACACCCGTGACTGTGTTTATGTGTGTACACCCACTGAGCTGTACAGAACATTACACTTATCTATGAAAGGAGGCCTGTCACTTCTGACACTGCCCCAGAGTGATACAAGGTAGAGAAGCTCTGCAGCTAATTTAAAAATGGACATTTGCAGCAAGGGGATATGAGAGTTAACAAGCTGATTGATAGGTATGTAACTGAAATTTAGATACAGGTTGAGTCTCCCATATCCAAAATGCTTGGGACCAGGGGTATTTAGGATAACGGAATATTCCGTATTTTGGAATAATTGCATACCATAATGAAATATCTTGGAAATAGGACCCAAATATACACACAGAATGCATTTATAGGTTATATACACCTTATATAGGCAGCCTGCAGGTAATTTTATACAATATTTTCAATAATTTTGTGGCTCAGACAAAGCTTGTGTACAGAAATGAAATTAATTTATGTTTCATATACACCTTATACACACATCCTGAAGGTAATTTTATACAATATTTTTAATAATTTGTGCCTTAGACAAAGTCTGTGTACATTGAACCATCAAAAATCAAAGGTTTCATTATCTCAGTCATGCCAAAAAAATTCTGTATTTCGGAATATTTGGATATGGGAGACTCAACCTGTATATTACTTCCATATTACTATAGTTATTAGTGTCCATTCTAGCACACTGCCTCTGCTTTCCTGCCTGGGGTGGTGTTCTCTGCTCTGGTGCTTCTAGCACATGCAGCGGATGCAACACAATTTTGAGATACAGACTAGTGTGTGCAAGAAGCACCAGAGTAGAGTGTGACACCCCAGGCAGGAAACTGCAGGGTGCTAAAATGAACACTAGTTATTTTGGATTGACCTGCTCTTAATGAGTGGAAATTAGCACTATAGTATTTTTCATTGTCATACTATGTAATGATGTAGAGCAGCAAGCAACTGTAAACTTTACAAATAAAAACTCACGAGTGGACGTCCACATTAGGTGAAAGGGAAGAACCTAGATGTAGCCCTTATCACCTTTCTAGAATGAGTGGCCTGCTCAGGTTTACCTCGCTCTGTTGGCCTCTCTGGTCATGTCCCAGGCCCATGTGATGAAGTTCTGACTCAGGTATGAGACGATGGATTCTGCACAAAGCATCTGGGAGCAGAAGACGTTGGTGAGGACACTCTCGTCGTGGTGGAGGTAGATGGCAAGGAGTTTTCTCTGCAAGACACGCGGAAAGGGTTCACTTTAATCAGGAGCACTTTACCTGTTGCATGTGCAATTACAGCCAACAAATCAACTGCACGTAGAAAACGTTCACATGAAATCTCCAATTCTTTTAATGCTAAAGAAAATCCCATTCATCATTTCCAAGCAAGTGGCAGCGCAGCTGTGTAGAGTGATCAATAAATGACCACCAATATCGAAGGACAAATTGGGAATTCTCTAAAGCTCTACTGGGCAACGATTGCACTGCAATATATACCTAACTGACATCTTGCTGCAAGTCTATGGGGCCGATTGAAATATCTGAGAGGTGGCTCGCTCCGCAAGTAAATGCAGGTGTATGCCGCACTTACGGTAGTGCTGAACTCGGGTCTTTTTGTTGGCAGCCCCATAAAACCACGTACATAAAAAAAAATGCCAATCCGGAGCGAGATCGGCGGGTTCAGCTGCTTTGCTGGCGTTTCTATGCTGTTGGACCAGCAACTTGACCTCTTTGCGGCTAATTGAATCGACCCCTATTTATTTTACGTTGTGAAGTGCAGCCCCCCCCCATGTAGTGTCATATAAATAAATGTATACATACATCCAGCTGATAGTATGCCAAACTGAACGAAACAGATCTCAAAGGCCCCAATGTTTCCAGTACTAATCAGCCTGGACACATGGTCAAGTCTGACCTCACTGTTTTTCACTTATTATTTAGGGTGATCGATTGAGGGTCACGTAATAATGAAGTTGTTCGCGCAAAGTGATGCCAAGCTCATAAAGGTCACTGTCAGAGCATGAGTACACAAATACCTGTCACTGTTCTTTTCCCCAAAGACAGGAGAAACAAAAAAAAACAAAAAACACATCACTACTTTACATAGTATACAGAAGTGTCCAATGGTTCTCTGTTGCTACCAACTAGGCAAAGGAATTACTGATGATCTGTATTTAATTTAGGCAAAATCCTAAAGATCAGGAGACGTCTAGATCATCCGCTCTGCATTTCAAAGAGCAACTTCCATGCAATATCCTAAGTTACTGTGCTAGAATCTGTCCCATTCTAAGGAGAGCAGGGTAAGGCGCTGTTTACACAGTGATTAGGCCTTTAGAAATAAGCTCCTAACTCCTGCAGAGAGAGCCCAACAAATATTCATCTGGACTAATTCACAAAGCTGGGGAATATTAAACACCCATGCTGGGAGGACAGGCGAAGGCAGGCTGGTGGGGAAGACAGAAACTCCTTGAAAACCCCTTGTACAGCCTTCATTATTTTCCCCTGCAAGGAAATCTTAGGAAAGTGTTTAGTTAGAGAAAACCCACATTGACCTTGCTGTAAACCCTTTAATCTGTCCTTTGTCACAGTCCCGCTTTGTGGCCAGAGGGGCTGGCATTTTTACCACTCTTCCCCACCCCCCATTTGCTCTTTATGGACAGAAAAAATACAAAAACAGAATAAAGTATAAAAAGTGAACGAAACCTGCAGAAAAATAAAACATGAGACACAGGCACACATTGAGGTTGTATACAGTAAAAGAAATTCAGATAATATATTTTTATGAAACTTCTTACTGATCTATAACGTTCCTATAGCATCACCATATTACACAGTGCTTTATAGAGAATATTTAATCATTTACATCAGTTTGGCATTTACAATATAAATTCCTCACCATACACATAATTGTTACTTGTCAGCAGTCAATTAACCTACCAGTATGTGTTTGGAGTATGGGTGGAAACAGAAGCCCCCAGAAGGAACCCACACAAACACGGGAACACCACACAAACTATGTAACTATGACTGTAGAGACAAAGGCAATATCATGCATCTGCACTGAACAGCTTTCTCCACGTGTCAGATTCCAAGCTCAAAGCAAAACAGGAATATACAGAGGAAATTACTTCCACTGACACCTTCAATGAAGTGTAATATTTATCCTCAACAACAATTTTCTGTGTAACGCACACATCTTACAGAGCTAGTTACAGATATTTCAGTCATTTAGTGTTCCCGCTAGGCTGTTTTAGTGGGGCGCTGCGCCCTGCCCAATTTTAAAAGGGCAAAACACAGGCTGCCCTAAGACTTCCTCACCCGCGGCCTGCAGTGTCCCACCGGCGGGAAAAGATTGCCACGGCATCTATTCACTGTGAGGGGAGAACTTGGGGGAAGCCCAGCGGCTCCGTAAGTGCTGGGCACTCCCCCAAGTGTGACAATTTATTTATTTTATTTTTTAATATATATTCCCTATCACATGGACATAGATATGCACTAGGGGTTCATTGTGTGTCAGATGCCAACCAACCTACCAGTATGTTTTTGGATTGGGGGGCAGGGGGGGGGGGGGGGGCAGGAGTGGTGATAGAGCCACCAAACATGGGGAGAACACACAAAACCCAACATACTCTAAATAGGGCCCTGGTTGGAATTGAATTCATGACTGCAGTGCTGTGAGGAAGCAATGCTAACCACTGTGCTGTCATCTTCTGTCTATAACATACAGTCAGAGAAGAAAAACCTTTATAAAGTCCACCTTTTGGTAATGGGGATTTATAAGAAAAGGTACCTTCCATTCACTTACTGAACTGTTGTGATAGTCAACAAGGCAATACGATCAATGTAGGGACATCCAGCCTGACTGTCCCCATAAATGTAATGTGTGCTGTACATAACGAATGCTGGGGATCCCAGGAGAGGGTCCATAGTGTACGGCTAATCAGATATTGTATACCATAACTAATCAATATCTGAAACAAACCAGTACTTCGTATTATGGCAAGCATTTACAGGTCAATTACATACCGGCTGCCTTTGCTTGCGCTGTACTTCCAGTACAAGGAAAATTTTGAAAGAGCTGGTAATCAGCAAGTGTGCTGGGCACCATCAATCACTTATAAGCAATGGCTGTCACTCCAGTTACACCAGCTAGTCCACTTACAGCCCGGCTCAGTTACAGGGAGATAGGACTATTCACAACATATTACATCCAATTACCAGGGCCATTGGTTTGCCTGTCTCCTGTACACATAACATGGTATACTTCATATAGAACGGCAGCCTACAGCTATAAATGTGTGTTCTACAACACTCAAACATACATTATTGGAGGTGTGCATGGATCACCGAGGTACAGAACAATTAAATCAGATGGCACACCACAGCACTAATTACATACTGTGTACCAAGGCAAGTCAGGCACTCTGCACATAGGCCCTCATTCAGAGCCGTATGCTCTGAGCAGAGCGCACGCTCTGAATGAGGGCCGCCCTCCATAATTCTGGAGCGTCCTCCTGGACGCTCGTATAGCTGTGGGTCACCACCCACAGCCTATACGAGCGTGCAGTTTGATGGCCGCGATGGTCGTGACCATCGAAACTGCGAGCCGGAGCCTGCCGTTGAGGTTTTCAACCGCAAGGCCCGGAGTGATTTTGGCTCTATCAGAGCCAAAATCACTCCCACTGACATCACTAGTGATGTCAGTGGGCCGGCTTCTGATGGTAGGCGTTCCCTTGGGAAAGCCCCCGTCAGGGAGGCACACCAAAGGGGGCGTGCTGTAAATCAACATCGACAGCACGCCCCCTTTGATCAGACACAACGAGCGAAGGACTTTCCTTCGCTCGTCGCGCAGTGCACAACATCGACCCACTTGCGAGCGGACAGCCGCTTGCGAGTGGGTCTGAATCAGACCCATAGTTCACTGTATGTAAGAGGGCATAGTCAATTTGGTGTGGACGCGCCTTTTCTGCTATGCCCAGTACTGGATCGAAAAAGAAAAAAAAGTGATTGAATTCATTCTCTATGAATGATGCAAGACCTATAGGGTGTATAGCCAATTCGCACCATCTTGTTCAGTAGGAACCAGCTGAAATTACGCTCACCAGCAGAGGCACATTCATCGTTTGGATAAACATTTGGCTAACGGTGGTTAACGCGTTTCATTAACATTGCAGTATCTCTAGCAAATACAATACTGACTTTACCACCTTTCATATTGAAATCTTTGGTAAAACTACTTGTGCACAGGGCAAAGTAGATCATATTTTTTTGTGCTGCTGGTGAATTTCCAAGAGTAATGATGGTCTAAAATAAATTTAAGCAGACTGTAATTTATTGGTTTCCAACAACACAGTTGCAGCTTCATTTTCCTTTTGCATCAGAGCCTCCTTCGATTAGCAGCTCGAGAGGAACTCGCTCTGGGTATCGCCTGTGATCAACGGTTCCCAAAATCTAACAATCTGGAGAACATTAAATGTGCCATGGTAGAAGGATGCCAACACAGCTGATTTGTTATAGCTGGCATGGATCACCTCACTTTGGGGAGATGTATTAGGGATCCAAAATCTTGAAATAATTTCTTAAACTGCCCACACAGGGGAATCGGTATGATTAGCCCGACAAGGATGAAAATCCCAATCATCCCCAGGTAAGTATTCACTAACCTATTCTACCCCCTAACCCTCCCTTAGGGGTGCCTAACCCTAACCTTCCCTCCCAGTGCCTAACCCTTATACCCACTCTAAGTGCCTAAACCTAACCCCCACTTCCCCACAGCCTAAACCTCCGGGGAGGTGCCTAACCCTAAGTTCCCCCCCCCGGGGGTGCCTAACCCTCCCTCCCCCTAGCCTAACCCTAACCTCCCGGGGAGGATGCCTAACCCTAAATCCCCCCCTGGGAACCTTAAACCTAAACCGCGGCTGTCCACGCTCGGCATCACTTCGATTGGGACGCTGGGCGCCGGTCTCCCTGCGTCAGTAAAATGACAGGTGTCTAGATTTAGACTCCTGTCATTTAACCCTCGCCAGGATTAAGCAGTCGGGAAGCTGGCTGTCGGGATTAGGTCCGCCGGCTTCCTGACTGCATACCCACACAGGCTGTATCTAAACCAAACTGACCAAAATATTGTACCGTATGGTTACTGGAGAGATTAAACTGCTCTACTGCTGGATCAGGTTTTATGGAGCCAGTAGATAAATTAGTGTAACCATGACCCCACCAATGCCACGTGGGATGTTCACGAAGGGCAGGAACCATTGCAAGCCAACATCCGAGAACATGAAAAAGTGGCTAATTACTAATTACAGTTTAGCAGTTTGTTTAAATGGGAAAATCCCGTTTTGCAGGAGCCATAACAACCATCTTCTCAGATATTGGCTTTTAATGAAAAAAATACATTGACTTAAAATATATATATATTTTTTTTAAAGTAAAAGATATTGGCCATCATAAAGTTAAATAGAGTTATGACCTTGCCTTCTACTCAGCAGCTATAATGTCCTTTAGGATGAGATCTGAACAGTCTTACTAACACACGCTTACCTCATAAAAAGCTCACACGTGAAGATGTGGATAGGAATAACTCAACGTGCGCTAAGGACTCTTCGGCTGCAAAGTGGCCCCCAGTGAGCTGTTCTTGGAGGGGATTTCATTAAATCGGGGCAGTGTGTGATATCGTGAGAAACACGTTATCAAATGGAGTGTTTTACTTAGTGATTAAGCAGATACCAGTTCACGAAATTCTCCAAATCCCCCCTAATCCAGGCACTCCAATAAACATTTAATGAGCAGAGCAGTTCAAAAAGGCTGGCGGGGGATTTAAACCTTCAATCTTGTTTTTATTGACTGTGGAAACTCAATTTCCAACGACAATTCATCTGCTCTCTGCCGATTCTCCAGAATTTCATATTAAACGTTAGATAGGGAAGTGAGAAATTACATGGAAAGAAATAATAGACCTTAAGACACAAAAACACCTACTGTGGGATAACTAAGGGCTGCAGAGCCACACAGAGACTGCAACCTCCAGCAGCTTCATAGCCCAAGGTGACTGCAGTATAATTACTAACTATGAGAGTGTAACATAGATATACAATTAAGAGCGTCCGGCACTCCAAACAGATCACCTTGATCCGATGCCCACACGGTAAGGAGTACTATATAGCTGGATGTTGTGGCACTCAGGATGCAGTATAAATCACACAAGCACAGATGGTGTGATCAACGTTTCAGTATTGCAATTGTCTTATCCTGTCTATATTAGAGGTCGATGGAACAGCTCAATCTCACACTATTTTTTAACAAACTAGCAGTGGAAAGTGCAAATACTCTTCATGCAGGAACACTTATATTTTGTATGAGATAATCAATAAGTGTGGATTGTCCGTGCACAAATCATTTTGCAACAAGTTAAACAAATGACAGTGGGTCTGATTCAGCTGCGTATGCAATTGCTATTTCGTACGGAACGCAGCACGCAAAAATGTGCTGTTTGCCAAAGCGCAGCCAGCATAGGGACGCACAATGCCGCTTTCTCATATCTGTCCACCCTCAGCGTATACATCGGTACCATCGAGGCACATCGGCCCGTCGCGCAGCATTTACAGCAGGTCTAACCAGCCGCAGAAACTGCAATACTCGCTGCAGGCGGTACTCAAGCTGCATATGCAAACGCAGCGGGCAATTTATGCAGCTCATGCAACGACGTTCAAACGGACAGGCACGCCGGCTTTTTTCTGACTACTCTTTCGCCACCCCCAAACACTGACAGCCTGTCTCTCACTTTGCAATGGATTCCTTTGTGCGTTCGTAATAGCAATGTGATTGCTGCTCAGGTGCAGAGCGGCGTGTACGCATGTGCAATGGCAAACAAATCGCTCGACTGCGTTCGCAGTTGCTATTGTGTACGCTGTTGTATCAGGCCCAGTGTCTTCTAAGGGTCATATTGCGATCCCACTTCTGCGAATAATCCCACATCTTTCCATTTTATGGTATACTGTACGTTTCTTTTATGGTGTCTCTGTACTTTGCCCTCTGACACTCTATAGACTGTCATAACGGCTGCTTACACCTCGACATCGCTGATCTTCTGTGACCCAGAGAGGTGCTGTATGTGGTATGCCAGAAAACATTGCCCAATAGAAATGGGTGTATGCAAATCATTAAATGGTTTTAGAAGATGTGGGCGTGGCCTAACTTTAATTTTCATGTTGTACGATGTTTGCTACTGGGGTGTGTATCACATTGATTTCAGTGTCTGCCAGCATGTTCTGCTTTGTGACATCCAGGAACTAGGACGAGGAGCACAGCCACTGCCCAATTATGCACATGATCTTTCCATGTCTTCACCAATTCTTTTACGGTGGGTGGCCCCATCTCCAGGAGGGTAATAGAGTGTATTCAATGTGAAGATTCCCTTTAAAATGACATTTCTCCCTGCCGTTAGCCAAGATGAGAGACAGAATGGCAGCGTGCCCAGTGTGTTAAACATCATTTACGGGGGGCACCATCATTTTAGCCAGCTCACTACCAGTAAGAAGCCCTGGTACACTGTATACGATGTTGACCAACACTGTAGAAACTGCTTTTCCAGCACCAACTTTCTTCCTATACGTCATTCACTTCATGTACTTCTTACTGGTCGGAGAGAAGATGGCAGGGGAGAGATCGCGCTGCCCACGTAAGTGGTTTAGTCTAATACACTGATTACAACGTGGTTTTGCACCTGGGCAAACACAGGTGAAATTTTCTAAGTAATCTTTATAAGTTAAAAAAAAGACATCAATAACCCCTACAGTTCAGGAATAGGCAAAAGAACCAGTACTAATATTAACATAAAGGTCTTGCTTTACAATGATAAACATTAAAATAACTATTACTTACTTCTCTCGCTTTCCCGTAAAATGCCTCCTGGAACGAAGCCTCCAGCGATCCAATGAAGAACACAGGATGGCACTCGCCATATCTGGGGAGGAACAAATGGTTAGGTCCAAAATATTTGTTCTATCATTCTAAATTCCGGTGACTTGATTCATTATGAATTGAGTAAGCTGGGCAGTACATCCTCACAGCAGAGACTCTTTCAATCACTAGATATATCCTGCACTGCTGGCGATTCTAATGTGTGTACTGTTAAGTGTATAACACTGCTGCAAACAGACTTACTCATCCACATCGGTGGCTTCAAATGCGCTACAGAGTTTTGTCGATTGGTCCCGGAGTTATTCAATTGTAGTTCGACTACAATCACTTAAGTCAGAGAATGCCGGTTCTTGTGACTAAAGTCGGGTGTTTAGTCGCAAGAACCGGCATTTTCCGACTAAAGTGCCGGCCGTGAGGCTGTTAGCGCCGCGCTAAGCTGGAAAACAGCCTCGCGGCCGGCACTTTAGTCGGATTAATCATTTAGCCCATCTAACAGCACGCTGAATCGAAGAGCTCCGGGAGCTCCCACTCAGCGATAACAGCAGCGCTCTGAATTGAATCGCCCTCATTGTTTCAGAAAAAGTATCAAGAAGTTGTATCTGAATTTGGACAGTATCTCGTCATGAAACATGCTCACAGCATCAATCTGCCCAAATGCTGTATGTGTTAAGTGATTTAAAAAGCTTCGCCCAGCGCAATTGGCGATCCGGCATTTTCTGCACAGATAAACGGCTAGCTAGCAATTAAGTTTTACTTTCGTATTTGCAGCACCTACGAGCATAACAAAACATTAATTCATGCTCAATGTTTTAAAATGAAAACAATCACCGTGTACAGCATTTTCAAGGTGTAGGAGATGCTCTTTTAAAAACATTAAACAAAAAAAACCAAACAAACCAAAAAAAAGGTTTAAAAAATACATATATATATATATATATATATATATATATATATATATATAAAAAAAAAAAGTACCTGGAGGAAAATTCCGCTGTAAACTGTAGCAAAGCATCGGCTTCATTATCCGCGTTTTCAGGCACTGCGAACAAAGAACAGATTTCTAAGCGGAGAGGAAACTGTGGAAACAATGAGAGGCTTAGCCATACCGGTTACATAAATTACTGCATAAGAGCCCAGGCACAGAAGGAAAATATCTCAGATTATTTACATGATAGAAAACGTTTTATTTTAAGTCTCTTTACATTTAGATCTGTCAACATATTATGAAGTTGTCAAAGCTTATCTGCTGAAGTTACATTTTAAATTATTCATATGAAATTCAGTGGAGCCGTGCCGATCATTACCCAAATTCACATGAAACATGGTACAATGCTTAATTGGTATTAACGTTTAACGGCTTAGACATATCTTGTCGGTATGCTCAGGGAAAGGAGTGCCACCATTTTGAACTGTGAAGATGTATCAAAGTACAAATTATTATGCAACTTTAAAACTAACAATAAAGGGATTTTACAAATGCAAATATCATTGTTTCATAATGTGATCTAAGGTTTGCGCAAAGTCGCATCCATTGTGTGGCGGTTTTAAAAGACCCAAAATGCAGGAGTGGCGAGTTTAGACCTAACCGCATGTGGTCTGTTGCAAGGGGCTCGTCTGCAAACAAATCATCATGTAAAAACTGCTTGCACCTGATGTTTAACAAATATGTATGGTTTTGGAGGCATATCATTGTGCATACCATTTGCTTGGAGCATGGTTGATGAGGATAACTGCTAGTAATACATAGGATTTGTGATAAGATTTTTGTGTTTTTAGTAAATTAGCCTCCTCTGTATACCCTCTATACTAAAATATGATTTTTTTGCCGACTCTCCCCGAAGAACTTTCCCATTAAACAATTAGCGAGTTTCTTACTCATCGGAGACTTTCGGAGAGCCGAAGAGGAGGCCATTCCGAAGATCTCTCCATCATCCACACCAAATTCTGTAGCGTCTTCAAAGTCGTCTCCATCACTGTCACTGATCATGTGAATATCTGTACACTGTTAGGGAACACGGAAGTTACAGTTACCATATTAAATATATGGGGGTTGCTTCAAACGGGAACAAATGCTATCTAATGCAAAAAGAGTGGTGCATGCTAGCAGCAATGTTTATTTTATTTACCGATAGTGCACCCCCATGTGCCCCCTCCCCAGTATAGCCCCAAAGTTCACCACTTCCTGTATTTGTAATATAAATCAATATATCATTGGACCATGGACAATATGAAAAGGTGCTGGGACCTCTGTGTCCACTTCACAAAACCCGTCCTGTCTGCTACAACCCCTGCACTTTTTATTCTCACTGCAAAATAATCCAACTATTGCATTTTCCTACAGATGCAACAGCCGACTGTACTAGTGCTTATAAATGTGCCTAACATTTCACATGCACAAACAGTTATCATTGCATATATATATATATATATATATATATATATATATATATATATATTATATATAATATAAATATATATATAAAATGCAGGTTAAAACCTGCCTGCAAAACTGTAAACAAGGTTATCACCTTGTGTAAAACTTTTGCAGGCGGATTTCAACCCGCAATTTAAAAAAAAAAAAAATCATCAGAAAAACCCTCTACATGGGGTTCTTGCAGAAGTCAAGCTGTGCTCATATAACTAGTTATTTCATTTTTTCAACCAGAAAGAGGAAGAACCTATGTCCTTGGCGAAAAGGCGATGAATATTAGGAAATGGAGGCTGCTAAGAAAGTGAATACGTTTTACCAATAAACTATATAACAGCCAGTTATACGCACTAATATACAGGCTGCTACCCAAACTCGCAGTGCTACTGCCACAGGAGAGAGTGAAAGAATTACTGTGATCATTTCAGTTGAAATAAATATTATATATATATTTATTTTTCTTTTACATAGCTTTACAAATGATAGCACTAAAAGCACAATAATAGGTTTCACGGGTTAAATATTTAAAAACAAATACAGGGCTTATATTTCATCTTGCTTCACAGCGTCTTAGGCTAATGTGTGACTGAATGAATAATGTTCACTGTGACAATGCTAATTCCTATTTAAGTAGAGAAGAATGCCAAGTAATAGGATAAAAATTACAGTGCTCATTTACAAAACAGAAATAATCTGCAGATAGACTCGCCAGGTTATTTCCTGTTGTTTACAAAAGATAACACAACGGGAGAAATGTTATTCAAGCCAGAATGAATCTAAAGCGCCTTGAAGTAAATGGATGGTCAGATCACTCCTTTGTAAGGCGAGTAAGTGCACAGCAGTGTAAGGTGAGTAAGTGAACTTTGTAAGATGAGTAAGTGAACTTTGTAAGGCGAGTAAGTGAACAGCAGTGTAAGACAAGCAAATGCACAGCAGTGTAAGGCGAGTAAGTGCACAGCAGTGTAAGGCGAGTAAGTGCACAGCAGTGTAAGGCGAGTAAGTGCACAGCAGTGTAAGGCGAGTAAGTGCACAGCAGTGTAAGGCGAGTAAGTGCACAGCAGTGTAAGGCGAGTAAATGAACTTTGTAAGGCAAGTAAATGCACAGCAGTGTAAGACAAGTAAGTGCACAGCAGTGTAAGGCGAGTAAGTGCACAGCAGTGTAAGGCGAGTAAGTGCACAGCAGTGTAAGGCAAGTAAGTGCACAGCAGTGTAAGGCAAGTTAGTGCACAGCAGTGTAAGGCAAGTTAGTGCACAGCAGTGTAAGGCAAGTTAGTGCACAGCAGTGTAAGGCAAGTTAGTGCACAGCAGTGTAAGGCAAGTTAGTGCACAGCAGTGTAAGGCAAGTTAGTGCACAGCAGTGTAAGGCAAGTTAGTGCACAGCAGTGTAAGGCAAGTAAGTGCACAGCAGTGTAAGGCAAGTAAGTGCACAGCAGTGTAAGGCAAGTAAGTGCACAGCAGTGTAAGGCGAGTAAATGAACTTTGTAAGGCGAATAAATGCACAGCAGTGTAAGACAAGTAAGTGCACAGCAGTGTACGGCGAGTAAGTGCACAGCAGTGTAAGGCGAGTAAGTGCACAGCAGTGTGCGTGAATCACGCTTCAACTCTGCTACATAAAGTTATACAGAAATAAAATGTGTATAGGGGCCTATCCATTAGCAGATCTTTTCCAAAAGATGAAAGACAAAAGATTATCCCTTGAAAATTCTTGGGGCTGCAGTGACAGATATCTTTCATGTACATGACAGATTTTTGCAAACGACGAACGGTATTTTGCAGGACATCATTCAGGGAGTGGAATATTTTTAATGTTTCTATTAATTTTCATTAAAAATATCGTTCGTCGTTTACCGCAACAGATATTTCTAATATCTGTCAGCGATAAACGATAATTGACCAACATGTTGGAGAGACAAAAGACAAAATTTGTCGGCCGCGGGAGTGCGCATTTTCATCGTTCAGAGCCTATCCATTAGCAGATAGTTTGAACAACTGAACGATAAATCGTTCATCGTTCAAATTTATCTGCTAATGGATAGGCCCCAGAGTGTTTGGCACAAATTTTCAGTTTATAATTAGAGAATAAAAATATAAATATCTATTTACGCACACATACATATAGTGTATATACATATAGTGCAAGCAGTGAAACTGATGTAGATCTCCAAAAGTGCCTAAGAAGGCAATATAAAGAGAGAAATAATTCTAGTTCACGTAAACAAATTCAAAAACTGCAACAGTGCATAAAGTGCCAAAAACAAAATGCTAATACCAAATGCTATGAAAAAAAAAATGGGGCGGGTTCCCTGAATATTCATCTCAAAAATATTTCCAAAGATTAGACCCTTTCACACCCAGGAGGCTACTAAAACCCTCATACACTCACTGGTCATCTCCAGATTGGACTACTGTAACCTCGTCCTATCTGGCCTCCCCAACTCCCATCTCCCTCCTCAATGCTGCTGCTCGACTCCTCTTCCTCTCAAAACGCTCTACATCTGCCTCCCCTCACCTTCAAGCCCTCCACTGGCTCCTCTTCCCTTTTAGAACCCAATTCAAGGTTCTCACACTCGCTTACAAAGCCCTCACCCATTCCTCTCCCATTTACATCTCTGACCTCATCTTCCTTCACTTTCCTGTCCGCCCTCTTCAAACGCCACCTCTCATGCCAACTGATTACTTCCTCCCACTCTCGCTTCCAAGATTTTGCCCATGCTGCTCCCCACCTTTGGAACTCTTTTCCTCTCCCCATCAGACTCTCCACCTCTTTACAACCCTTCAAACAGGGTCTCAAGACCCACTACTTCATCAAAGCCTTCCAGCTCTCATCCTAACCCACTGCTACATGCTCCTTCCTCCCTATCTACCCCATCTGTGTCACACCTGTTTGTCTGCCCCTCCCCTTTAGAATGTAAGCTCTTCTGAGCAAGGCCCTCTCCCCTCTTGTGCTTCTCCTTACTTTACTTTCATCTACTTCTTACCCCCCACCAGAGCACCTAACACTTGGTTACTTACGCTCTGTTGCATATCCAGGTGTTATGGTCACATTTGTAGCAATGTATATTATCCATGTCCTTGTCCTGTATTGTATTGTACTGTAAGTCGCTTGTCAAATTATTTGCTTATGTACTTTGTAAGGCACTGTGGAACACTTGTGGCGCCATATAATTAAAGGATAATAATAATAGCCAAGCCACATCGTAACCACACAATGATAAATCAATTAAGAAAGGATGAAAGCTAAATATAGATTTATAAAAAAAGATAGACACAAAAAGAGCACCCATTTATTGCTGACATATGACATAAAACAGGCACAAATTCATTATCATCAAACAGAAAACAATTCCATAACATAATAAATGTGGATAAATAGATAAGAGTTTAGATCTAGTGAGCTTATCTGATTCAGAGTAAAACAAGTTCACGAAGGCAAGAATATAGAGCACCCAACGCGTTTCATCTGAGTTGCAGACTTCAAGGGGATGTAAAGTCTGAAGACACTAAACAGGGAATTTAATTATACCTCTACAATGCTCACTGCAAGTGTTCATGCTGAATACTGCAGGCAGCAACAAGATCACCCTCAATGTGACATCTTGAGTATCTGATGTGGCAGAGCCACCGTAAGATTGATTTAAGGGCCGATGTGTTCAGGTGTTTTGACTGTGGTATTACCTCTTCTGACTGTTCCCTGGTTTGAACAGGGGACGTTCTTCTGGCCACTGTTAGCCGGTGACATGGGAAGTTGAGTCCTGAAGATGCAAGCGTCATCTAAGTTATAGTAAAAATAAGAATATAAGGAATGTTAGACTGACCAATCATCACACTGCAGAAAAGAAAGTTTAACGGTTATTATAGACATTAATGCACACAACATTCATATGACAGATTATTATCTGAAAAGACAAATATCATTGAATGTAGCTGTCCATCCATTAATCAGGTACAACACCCTGCATTATAGCAACCTCAGCTAGTACCGGACGTTGGAAGTTGTATGTGAGCAACACTTGGGCCCGAGGCACAAGTGGGGTTCCAGGATCATGTTTTGAAGCCTACAAACTATAAAATAAGCAATATACTGGGAGTTCTAGAGTAATGGCACTTCTTCCACCATAATGAAAAAAGAAACACTAAGGAGGAATATTAACTAAAGTGTGGGTTTTTAGAAATGGAAATGTTGCCCATAGCAACCAATCAGATTCTATTTTACATTTATCTAGCACCTTCTAAATGATAATTGCTAGAATCTAATTGGTTGCGATGGGTAACAATCCTATAAAACTTTTTTTGTGGGTCATTCCATGAAATAGAAGAAACAATACATGAAATTTAATTTCCACATAATTTATGCTGCTAAAAGATTGTATTATATTGTGTGATTGTCACAATGACTTCAGATGATTTAGTTAGTGTTGGTGACTAATTTTATGTTGAATATGATGAAAAGAGTTACCCAGATAAGATCAAGGACATAAGAGATGGTGAATACTTAGTGAGTACAATGGAGTAAGCTGGCTGCAACTGGAAATGGCCATCACCACCAGATGATATATTGTATACATCTTTACAGTTCATCAGGAAGATAAACAGGCCTACACTGATTAATTCACATGGATTGTACAGGTTTGAGTAATTTGTATCAGAGCCCTTTGACTAGGGATAGAAATGTAACGTGAGTCACATTTGTATGTAACATGAGTCACATGTTAAAATTGATTTTAAGTATAGTTAGGTTAACATTCAGTTTTTTTGTTTGTGTATCAATCATTATTTTTACAATATGATTGCTAAACTATACACTTATAAGACCCTAAAATTATTAGGAAAGCAGGTTTACATAAATATATAAGTCCCCTCAGTTCCTATGTCCATTTTTATTGTAACATGAATCACGCATATAAACAATAAAATTTAACAAGTGTAAATTTTTTCCTGCTTCTAAGCTTTAATGACTACCTACCCTACATAGTATTGTCATATTTCTAAAATATTGAATTTCAGCTTCATTTTTGTATGTGGTGCATTTAAACTTCTAACAATTAACATGAAATGTAACGCGAGTCACATGAAATGATCCATGTGGTAGTCTAAAAATATTTAAAAACAAAGAGTTTTAGTAAACATTTATACACACTTGAGGATGTCCGTTAACTATATAGAAAATGTACTATAAAAGATCGCAGTGAGATGTTTACTTTCAAACAGTAATAGAAAATGGAGCATTACATCCGATTACTGAATACTTGTGTATGTTTAAATACAATTACATTTACTGTTGCGACATTTACGGGCAATTCCACTGGTAAACTCTATTCATTATATAACTGCCACCGTTAGTGTGAGCAAATCATCAGTAACCAAGAGCCTACAATTAACCCCATATAAAATACTATCAAAATAGAATTTACACAGGGTAGCACTTAATCGAATTGATAAATCAGCCTACTTACACAAAATAAATTTGGTAAAAATATGACAATTTGCGTAATCTGGGCACTTTTTCAATAAAGTAACGGAATCACCATGCTGAAGTAACAGAATCACCAAGTGGTTAATGCGCATGGTAAACTATATTGATTACAATATGTTTGCTACCTACTAATGCATCTGCTACTACTTAAATATTTTGTAAAACATTAGTAGTAAATAAGAACAAAATTCTATAATTTAGAACGTGTCAACATGACTCAATACTTGGAATACTTGTGACTAAAAGTTGACAAACAGATCCAGATACATAGATGAAGTGCAAATCACACTTGCCTACTTTTGCCTCCTTTTTTTGGGAAAAAAAAACAGGTCCGTGGGGAGTGATTAGAGCTAAAGTTATGAGATTTGTGGCAATTTAGCCCTGTCCCCTACCTAAGGACCCATGATTCCCAGCAATTATATGCCCACCCTGCCCACTTCACTAGGACGCAGGAGATCCGGCCACACTTCCAGGGACTACTCAAAAAATCAGAAGTCTCCCGCACCTTCCAGGATTGCAGGCAATTATAGAAGTAGCCACGCTCAGCTATCCCACGATGCGCGCACATCGCAACATGGTTGGCGCGACGTGTGTCTGCATCTATGGCGTGCGTATGCACATGCATGACATAGACTTCAATGTAGAAACACCTGGCGAGTGCTCCGCTATGCACGGTCACATGCATTGCGGCAACAATGAGCGTGGTAAGCTACAAATGGGTACATTCAATACAAAATCAAAACTAACCAAATAGTACATTCATGGAATTAAGTATTTTCTGAGCCTCTGGAACAGGACGACTAAAATAGCTTTCCTGCTAGGCTGTTTTAGTGGGGAGCTGCGCCCTGCCCTCCCTCTGGAGGGCAAAAAGCGCCCTGCCCTCCCTCTGGAGGGCAAAAAGCGCCCTGCCATCACCGCGCAGCACACTGCTAAGACAGCCTGCGGGTACCGTCTTCACCCGTGGGTCGCAGTGCCCGGCATCTATTCAACCTGTCAGCAGCGCTTGGGGGCTGCCCGGCGTGTCCGTAAATGCCAGGCACGCCCCTAAAAGTGACGAAAAGGTGACAAGTTCCCTTTTAATTGACCTCGTCCCCTTTTCGGGTGCACACGTGAAAGTGCCCTCTATAGCACCGGCACCCTGTCTGCCACCGGAATTAGAGTGAACACTATATAATAATCATGTCCACCTGTTATCGATATTGGGGTGTTGCAATAACTTCTAATAATATCTGAACTATTCAATATGCCTATAGGACCAATTAAATTAACAGAGCAATTAGCTTACTGCAACACAAAGGTGTGAATTAAATGGATTTTTTCCTAAAAAATCCTCAATTGATAATACCCAACATAGTGTATATCTACACCATAAAGGTAAAAAAGTGCAAGTGCAAAATATATAAAAAATATATACAATTTTTTAAAAACAGTAATAATGATAAAATAAAGGGGTGGGGTTTCACAGGTAAAAAACTTTTAAGCTTTAAAAATACATTTAGGAGCAATTATAAGCATGAGACTATAGAATCCAGAGGCAATAAATAAATGAATACAAATGGATTAAAAAGGAGTAAAAAATAGCAGCTTATCTGAGTGTATGAAAAGAGGTTTCTGTCTTTGAATTCATGAAACAAGTCAATCACTCCCAACGCGTTTCGAACTGGGACTTCATCAAGGGGATGGTGTGTTGGTGGGGTATTCCGATATTTATACCCCACTAAGAGTTCATTAGAGGTCGGAAGTCAGCATCACTTCCAGTGTGTCAATTTTTGGACTGTGCGTGTGCACTGTATATACATTCTCAGATACCACTTTTAATATACAATTGTGAAGATATACATAGAAGCGTACAATTGCATATGATCAATTACTTTCACAATGCTGCTAAGGGTAGATGCTCGGAGATTATAAGGTCTTCAGCCTGGGCGATACGACAGTGAATGGTATAATGCAGCCATGCAGGTGCTCTGACTTCTCTCACAAACCCCAGAACCGAAATGGGATACTGAACATGGGTTCAGCCTGTGCTGCATCTGTGCACACGGCACTCGGGTCCTTATAAATTTTTTTCAATCTCCACCTTTCACATTACACCAGTGTCTGCACTTTGGAACAGGATTGTCATGCTGCCAAATCATTGCAACATCATATGGCCCCTTCGATCGACCATGTTCCTTGGTCATAACCTGGATAGAGTAATGCAGAACTGCCCTTTCATTATAACGCTAAACCGGGTCAGACGAAAAATCCAAGGTCATCACCAGGGGTGGGTCAGATAACCCGGGTTGACACATTCAAACCAACACATGGTTTTCCTGGGTCCTTGCCTCGGTGAGAAAGAGAGATTAGAAAACTTGCTTGTCCACACAGTTGTGCCAAATTACAGAGAAAAATATAATGTTTATTTTATTAGCGATTTTATTTTATGTAAGCAAGCTGCCCCCTTTTACAGTACAAAATTAATAATATAATATAGAAGGGAACGTAATCAAGAAAACCCATTTTACACATTTCTCATTGTCTCCTCATTCCTTAATGCAACCAAATAGGCCTGTAATCCTGCACATACACAGCCTTTTCCAGCACACTCCTCCAGATAGTTTTATTATGTACTAATCACATTGCAAAACAGTAGTGGTTGCATTTGTGTACCACACAGTATCACATATATTAATATTGCAAAACAAACAAACAAAAAAAAAACCAGACAGAAGATACTGTATAATAATTGGGGTTACTTTTCCTCCAGTTAAAAGTTTTACTTTACTACACATTTGTATGATTTATGGAAAGGCCACCACGTGTCGACATGTCATATGCTATAATACAATCTGTTTAACACTGTGGCTGACTCTACATCCTGTCTATGGGGTATATTTAATTAGCCACGGGGTTTCCCCCTCGACTAATTGCCGGCAAAAATCCCTGCGGCTTAGGGGAAAAGCTATTCAATAAAATAGTCTTTTTCCCGAGCAGAAAAAAAATTGGGACTCGTGCAGAAACACACCGATTCCGCCTAAACTGAGGAATCAATGGGTGTTTTTTTACCCACGTGCGAGCCCAATTTGGTGAATTTATGTGGATTTTACCTCACACCTCCATGAGCTGCGAGGTAAAGTCCGACTGTGGGGACTCGTGAGCGAGGAATCCCCGCTAATTGAATAGGTCCGGCGAGGCAATTAGCCACGGGGTAAACACTGCAGCTGATTGAATATGCCCCTACTTTGCTGAGGAGCAGGTGCATTCACACAGGCTACAGACGATACTATACTGCTGTATTATAATCGACCTTGAAACACTTTTCACTTCAATGAATTTATTTCTTTTTTTCCCGGCATTCAAAATACTCCATTTAACAAAACGACTGACATGAAATGTAGAGCGCTATGGTGCGTACACACGGTACGATTAAAATGCACGATATGAACGATAACGACATTGATCATATTGTTAATATCATGCCTTTTTCAGTACCTCCAACCCACCAATGACCTGCGATGCGCGGGCATGTATGAACGATAAAATATGAGATATGGTAAGAACTTACCTTTCTTATGTCTATTTCTACGAAGTCCAAAGGGTTCCACAGGATACCTTGGGGTATAGGTGATGACGTCAGGCATCGGGCACCATAGTGTTAAGTTTTCAGCCTCCCAGGATGCACTAGGGTCCCCCTCCTATACCCCGCCCCCGAGCCAAGGCATCTCAGTTACGTACCAAGCCATAGGCCAGAGGAGGAGAAGGAAGAGAGAGAAGAAAGATCTGGACACACACACAAGAATCACATTCTCACCAGAGGGAAAAACCGGTGACCAGAGTAAAGCCCATCTACAGCACAGGTGCGACAGGGCGGGAGTCCTGTGGAACCCTATGGACTTCGTAGAAAAAGAGATAACAAAGGTAAGTTCTTACCATATCTCATATTTTCTACTTCAGGGTCCATAGGGTATCCACAGGATACCTTGGTGATGTCCCAAAGCAGTATCCTTCAAGGGTGGAGACGCTCCTGTGCTGAAAGAAGAATCCGCTGCCCGAAGGAAGCATCCTGAGAGGCAAAGTTGTCAAACGCGTAATACCTCACAAAAGTATGGACCGAGGACCACGTGGCAGCCTTGCAGATCTGGACTGTAGAGGCACCACGTCGAGCTGCCCACGAAGGACCCACAGACCTAGTGGAAGGAGCCCTCACAGAGGATGGAACCTGCAGGCCTTCATGAAGATAAGCTTCTGAAATGGCCATACGGATCCAAGCTGCCAAAGTTTGCTTTGAAGCAGGCCAACCCTTTTTACGGAAGCCATAAAGGACAAACAAGGCGTTCGACTTCCTAAACGAAGAAGTGCTGTCAACATAAATCCTTAAGGCCCGCACAACGTCCAAAGTGGCCTCACCCACTGACAGGTCAGGTGAGTTAAAATTCGGCACAACGATTTCCTCGTTGATATGAAAACGGGAAACAACTTTGGGAAGAAAATCAGGACGAGTGCGCAACACCGCCCTGTTCCCATGAAAAATCAAGAAAGGAGGTCTACAAGAGAGCCCCTAAATCAGAAACACGTCTGGCTGAAGCGATGGCCAGAAGGAAAATTGTTTTAGCTGTCAGCCATTTAAGATCCACTGAGCCCAGTGGTTCAAACGGCGGTCCCTGGAGAGCCCTCAGGACCACAGCTAAATCCCGAGGCGCCACCGGTGGAACAAATGGCGGCTGAATTCTAAGAACACCTTGCATAAAGGTGCGCACATCAGGGATTGTAGCAATCCTACGATGGAATCAGACAAACAGGGCAGACACCTGCACCTTCAAAGAAGGAAGGCGAAGGCGAAGCCCATGGTCTAGTCCCGCCTGTAGGAAGGCTAGCACTCTAGACAGACGGAACTCCCGAGGTGCATAACCTCTCGGTCGACAACATTGGAAGAACGTATGCCACACACAATGGTATATTCTTGCAGAAGACTGTTTCCGAGCTCTCAGCATAGTGCGTACTACAGAGCTGGAAAACCCCCTGGACCTTAACATGGCCGTCTCAACAGCCACGCCGTCAAAGACAGCCGAGTCAGGTCCGGGTGAAGACAAGGACCCTGTGACAGTAGGTCCGGTCGTAGCGGCAACCGCAGAGGGATGTCCACGGACAGACCCTGAAGGTCTGAGAACCAGTGCCGTCTGGGCCACGCGGGAGCTATCAACAGAAGCGTCCCTCCTTCCTGTTTGAATTTCCGGATTACCCGTGGAAGAAGGGAAAACGGAGGAAAGAGATAGGCAAACGGGAACGCCCACTGGACGGACAGAGCATCCACCAGAGACGCCTTTACGTCTCTTGTGCGAGACCCGTACACCGGCCACTTGTTGTTGTGCCGTGACGCCATGAGGTCGATCTCTGGAAGACCCCACCTGTCCACCAGAAGTCGAAAGACGTCCAGGTGCAGAGACCATTCCCCCGGATGAACGTCCTGGCGACTGAGAAAGTTGGCCTCCCAGTTGAGGATGAATACCGCTGAAATGACCGGGAGATTGCGCTCCGCCCAGATCAGGATGCGGGACACCTCTACGAGTGCCGCCCGACTTCGGGTTACTCCTTGCCGATTTATGTAGGCCCTGGTGGTGGCATTGTCCGACTGGACCTGCACGGGATGACCGTGGAGAACTGCTGGAGAGCATTTAAAACGGCGCGGAGTTCCAAGATGTTTATCGGAAGCTCCTTTTCCGCCTGAGTCCATCTGCCTTGGAACAGGTGTGGACCCGAGACCGCTCCCCAGCCCCGAAGACTGGCATCCGTTGTCAATAGGACCCAGTTCGCCACCCAAAACGGACGACCCTTGTTGAGATGGGACGTCTGCAACCACCAGGCAAGGGACAGGCGAACCTCCGGAGTGAGCACCATCGTCTGGGACTTGAGACTCTGAGGCAGTCCATTCCATTTGGACAGGATCAATTGCTGCAGAGGTCTGGAGTGAAACTGGGCATATTCCACCATGTCGAATACGGACACCATGGAGCCCAGTAACCTCATTGCCAAGTGAAGAGACACACGGCGACTCTGCAGACAACTGCACACCCTCAACTGCAAGGCAGAGATCTTTTCCCCCGTCACAAAGATCCTCTGCTGAATGGAGTCCAACAAGGCTCCGAGGTGCAGAATCCTCTGAGACGGGATCAGGGTGGACTTTTGCCAGTTTATCAACCAGCCGTGCCGTTGCAGTACTGCAATCGTCAGATCCAAATGGTGTAGAAGGAGCTCTGGAGATCCTGCCACCAACAGAAGGTCGTCTAGGTACGGCAACATGCGGACTCCCTGCAGCCGCAGGGAAGCCGCCATGACCGCCATAACCTTGGTGAACACACGTGGTGCCGCCGCCAGGCCAAAAGGTAACGCCCGGAACTGGAAGTGATTGTTGCGGATTGCAGACCTGAGGAACTGTTGATGGCGCGAAAGAATAGGGACATGCAGGTAAGCGTTCTGTATGTCCAACGACACCATGTAATCCCCAGGTTCCAGCGCCAGAATGATGGACCGTAGGGTCTCCATCCGAAACCTCGGCACCCGCAAGGACTTGTTGAGTGCTTTGAGGTTGAGGATCGGACGGTACGACCCATTGGGGTTCTGCACCAAAAACAGATTGGAATAGAAACCGAGGCCCCTCTGGGAGAAAGGAACAGCCACTATAACTCCAGCCTGGAGCATAGTGTGCAAAACCTTCCGCAGTTCCGAGGCTTTGTTCACCCGTGGTGAAGAATCGGGATGGGGGACTGTGCCGAAAGGAGAGGGCATACCCGTGAGAAACCACCTCGTGAACCCAACTGTCTGTCGTGGTCACCGACCAACACTGGGCGAACCGTAGCAGGCGGCCTCCCACTCTGGGATCCCCCAAAGGGAGGCCCGGACCATCAGGCCGCAGGTTTGTCATCGGACTTAGGGGTCGGACGTCTGGTACTCCAGGCCTGCTTCCGGGGCTTGGCCAATTTCTTGGGGCCAGCCTGTCGGGGAAAGGACTGTGCTTTAGGCCTACCCTGGGCCCTGTAAGGCCGAAAGGACGACGTACCTGAACTGGAAGGAACTGCAGCAGACGGGAGACATGCCGATTTGGCTGCTGCCAGCGTGGCTACAATTTTGTCCAGATCCGGACCAAATAGGACTTCTCCATTAAAAGGCAAAGCTTCCAAACCCTTTTTGGAATCAGCGTCCGCATACAAAGATCGCAACCATAAGGTGCGCCGAGCCGCCACAGCTGCCGAAGAAACCCGAGAAGTCAGGGTACTGATATCTAAAGCCGCTTCATTAATGTAAGTGGCCGAATCCCGGAGATTGCCTATCAACTCGGTCTGTTCAGCCGAACAGTCGGAATCGAAAGACGCCTCCAAACTATCAGCCCAGTGCTCCATAGCTCTGGCTACCCAACAAACGGCCATAGCCGGCCTGGCTGCCCCCCCCGCAAGGGAATAAACGGACTTCAGGCAGATTTCCACCTTACAGTCCATGGCATCCTTTAAGGAGGACATGGAGGGCATAGGCAACGTGGCACTTCGGACCAGGCGTGTCACATGAGAATCCACCTGTGGCGGGGATTCCCACTTAGCAAAATAATGGTCCGCAAACGGATAAGCCACTGCTAAACATTTTTGAGGCTGATACCTTCTGCCAGGATGTTTCCACGCTTCCTCTAAGTGGTCCACCAATTGACCCGAAAGAGGAAACACTGTGGCGTCACCCTTAACATCTTTGAAAAAGGCATATTTGGATTTTGATACCGGAGGTTCATCATCCTCAATAACTAAAGCTGTGCGGACTGCACGAATAAGGCCAGGTATATCCACCTTAGACTTAGCATCCGACTCTTTAGTACGGAGAGGTTCTTGGTCCGACAGATCCAGAATCTCCCCATCATCGGTCGTCCCGTCATTCTCATAAGGAGTGGACAGAGACGCCACCGGCCGCTTGTGAGACCGCAACACAGACTCCCCTTGTAACACGTCTGACAAATGCTGCACAGAACTTGTCAGAGAATTAACCCACACAGGCTCCTGAGAGACAAACAGGGAGACTGTGGGGTACCATCAGTTGTCTCGGGAACCCCTGCATGGGTGACGATACCACTGACTGCTGGGACAATCCCATCTGAGGGAACGCAGTTTGCGGAGCTAACTGGCCCACTAGGGTTGTAAGCGCTTTAGCGAAACAAGCCCAGGGCGGTTCCTGTACTGGAGCCGTGACAGTAATTGGCCGCGTCAATAAAAAACACTGCCGACATAGCCCCTCCGCGCTACCCTCCCCCTCCGCTATAGGTACCTTACACGTAGTACACAGAAGCTGGAGAGGAAAATCACTCTCAGACATGATGGCAAGTATGTGACCCCTCTCACTGATACGCGTTAGTATAGTGAGAGAATTGCCCTGCAATCACCGCACCGCAAGGGCTTTAGCAGAAGAAGAGCAGGGACAGTGAAAAGGCTGACAGTAGAAAGTACAGGTAGCAGACGCTAGCAGCAGTCACATACAATGCAAATAAATCAATCCCTGCACTATCAGCGCTGATCCTCAACTACGCAGACACAGGGCCTGGTAGGACACAGCGCTGCATACACAGACCTGTTCCAACGGAGGAGAGGTATGCCGGGGGACCCAGACCACGATGCCACCGATCATTAGCTTCCAGCAGCGTTCACCATGCTTCCATAAAGATGGCCACCGAGGAGCAGAGTGGAGGCCGGCCTGGGGGAGGAGCGCTGCCACAGGGCCAATCGGCAGGTGCAGAGAGGGCTCTGTGCAGCGGGGGAGACGCCGGCTGTGTACAGGGAAGGCGCACTACCCTGGCATGCAATTAACCCCCGGGACGCCGCAGCGCTACCGCTCAGCTGCGGTCCGCTGTCCCAGGGGGGTAGTGGAAGCGCAGGTCCGTAACCTGGCTCCATGCTGCAGCCAGTCCCCAAGGAGCCCCCTGCCTGGGGACTCCGGACCATGTTCCAGCGGGGACCCACCGCTTACCTGCTGTCCCCCTTAAATCCGGCCATGGTCCCAAACATCCGGGGTCACCGCTAGCTGTGACCCCAGATGCCTACCAGCATGCCCGGATCAGTACCGGCATTCTGGTACCGCCGGGGGTGTAGGGAAGACAGCATGGACGTCAAGAATGACTGTCCATGCTGTACTTCCAGATGTGCAGCCACAGCTGCCTTGTAGAAAACTTCAGGGGCTATCCTTAGCCCCCCTCTAAACAGGTGCATCCGACTCCGAGCCGGGCACCAACGAAAACTGAGATGCCTTGGCTCAGGGGCGGTGTATAGGAGAGGGACCCTAGTGCATCCTGGGAGGCTGAAAACTTAACTCTATGGTGCCCGATGCCTGACGTCATCACCTATGGACCCTGAAGTAGAAAAATATCGTCCATCGACCCTACATGCAGACCAACTTGGTCGATATCAACCAGGTTACTATAGAGATCCGCTCATTGGCCGTCGTTAGTGGGTTGGTGGTGTGCAGGATGATCGATATCGATCATCCAGCACACACGGGAGATCGTTAAACGTTATCGTTGGCGATCGTCCCGTGTGTATGCACTATAAGAATAGACAGAATTGCAAAAATACTTTTTTTTTCTCAAATAAAAATAGGGATTTTCCAAGCAGAAATATTTATAAAGCCCCATACACACTGGACAATATTTGTGAACAATATGAATGCTAACGACATCTTTGATCGATATATCCTTCATATCGTCCAGAGATGAAAGATGCGCACTCCTGCGGGTCAGTAACGATATCCCTAGTCGTTTGTACATGCAGCTCAATCTGGGGATATCGTTAGAGATGCCATGCTGTCAAATGACGCCCCCCGCCGTCGTTCGTCATTGCCAACATCGGCAAGTGGGTATGCAGTCGAGAAGCCGGCAGACCTAATCCCGACAACTGGCTTCCCGACTGCTTAATCCCGACGCCGGGAGACCGGCACCCGGCACCCCGACCGAAGTGATGCCGTGCGCGGACAACCGTAGGGTTTAGTTTAGGGGTTCCCGGGGGGGGGGGGGGGGGGGACTTAGGCACCCCCCCAGGAGGATAGGGTTAGGCTAGTGAGAGGGAGGGTTAGGCACCCCCCGGGGGGGATTTAGGGTACGGCACCCCTACGGGAGGGTTAGCGTTAGTGAATACTTACCTGGGGACAGTCGGGATTTACATCCTTGTCGGGCTGCCGCTGTCGGGATTTGAACCGCCAGCCAGGGGTCCGGCGGTAAATCATACCGATTCCGGCAAGTGTGTTGAGGTGCTACCGATAACTTTTACATTCACATGTATACACCACAAAAAGAAAAAGCAAGAAGAGTAGAGAGTATATTACGGTGCACTCATAAGGTCAACCTATTAATTTCATCATTTTCCCTGGAAAAACAGAAAAAAATACAATAAATCTTTATTATTACTCATATTAAAATATGTTAAGAATGGATGCAAAATATCGTCAAAAATCAAAAAATAGTACAGATAGGATGTTAAATTTTTTTTTTTTTGGAAAAGTGCTTTTAAAATTCCTTTCACCACTGGTCATGTAACATCCTTACATTTCTATTTAGTATAACCGATTATTCTATGCCAGTGTACCTGACTAATAACGTTTGTCAGTATAATACCCTATTATATAGGTCACTGACAATATTTACTCCAGTGGAAATTAAGTGGCTATGTGTTTTAATATTTCACATATAAATCAAATATTTTCTTCCACATGGGAGACATTTTCTCTATTAAAGCAATTGTAATACACTGTATACACGAGATTGCTTGCATAGGAACGTTCCCTGCTCATTTATCACTTAGCTAACCCCCCCAGTATCATCAGATTATAAAACCAGTTGCAGAACATTTTTTTTCATTCACATCTTGACTATACTATACTATATTTTTTATTTTAACAAAATTTCACCAACATTCCGAACATATTTTAATAAGAGTAATAATAAAGATTTATTGCATTTTACTATTTTTCCTGGGAAAATTATGAAATTAATAGGTTGACCTTATGGGCGGTATTCAATTGTTGCGCCGCAGCACGCGCCCGACAGGAACTAATCAATTGTTTCTCCTGTCGGGCGCAATCAGGTGCCGGCGGACCATTTCAGCTCGCAGCCACAGGGGGGGCGAGAAATGGGCAAAAAGTGACATGTTTGGGCGCCCAAACATCACTTTTTGCAATCGTGCCCAGCACTTTGGTTGGGGTAGCTGTTTTACGTGGCTAAACCCAACCACTTTGGGCGCGATCAGCGAGAAAGACGGCAACAATTTTATAGCGCCCTGCGATCGTCCGTCACTTTAGACAGGAGATCGGGCACGCTATAACTATTGAATACCGCCCCATGAGTGCACCAGAATATATACTCTTCTTGTAGAAATCTTTATAAACTTGGACTGTTTCCGGAAATTAGGGACACTTGATACCTATAGGCTACTCTAATACATTAACATGAAATCAGAACCTTAAATCAGAATTAGATTTAATATATAAAGCAGACCCATCTTGGAAGACACGTAACGGGCATCACTATATATACACACTTACATACTGTACAACCAGAATATTTGCCAGTCTTGTGAAAGTCTCGCAGCAAGGAGTTAATCACAGGATGTCATATACTCTTACAGGTTGGAACAGGCAGATTATCAGTTCTAGCAATAAGCTGGAGGGGACCTGTTAGAACTGGCCCAGTGTTAAGGCTCACCTCCAGCGGGGGCAGAGTTCTCCCTCTCAGTATCTCTAATTAGAATTCAACTGTATTAGCTCTATTAAATGGCCACGGTAACAGGGAATTAGAGCTTATGCAGGATACAGGAGACAAACGCTCGGAGCATCTCTGATTTTAAGACCTAATCATTCAGCCAGTTTAAGCTTCAAACACGAAGACCATCACCTGTAACATCAGGGTGGACATGTAAAGTACTTACTCTTGGGGAAGTAGTAAGCATTGTTACTTCTAAATTAACGTTGCCTCCCTTAACTCAACGGACTGTTCTTTATAACTATTATCATCCAGGGCTAAAATGGCAGCAAGTAGCACTTTGCTGTATGCCCGCTGATTACAGACCCCTGAGCAGCTACAAATAATTACCAAGTACCATTTTGGTCCTGCAATTATTTATCAAATGCCAACTTGTGTCCTTTTAGAACTGTAAACATTTACCAAAATTATTTTGCATCTACTTTGTAAATTTGTGTTACATTAAAAGGTTCCTAGTTCCAATGTATTTACAAAGGAACCACAGCCGGAGAAAGACTGTTGTCAATTACTTAGATTAAGTTACATTTTCACGGGGTGCTATAAACCTGTTCTACAACCACCTAATGTATCCCACCTAATGTTTCTTTATGCCAGCATTACTTAAGCACCCATAGGAAATTGAACATGTAAAAATGTAGGCGCACTTGCTGTATGACTCATGACAGATGGGGCTTAGTTGTTGGAGTGAAGGCAAATACTTTGACTTGGCAGGACGGGATGCATTATCCCATATATTGATAGCATACTAGACACACATGAGACAGTACAGTGGGACAATGCTGCCTCACCGTGCAGCAGTCATGGGTTCAACTCCAACCATTCTCTATCGGCAGGGCCAGCGCAATGCCCTCGGCCGGCCCCTGCGTCTCAGGGAGGCGCCACGCTGGAGAGACGCTGCCGCTGCTTACTCTATTTGCAGGGCGCTTGCTGAGATCTTGTTACCAGCAGGCGCCTGGCAGCTCGTTTCCTGCAGCGGCAGCAGGAGGCTGAATCGGAGCTCTGCCTTCTGGCTCCCACAGGAATGACGTCTCTCCCATAGTGCAGAGCACGAGGAGCAGTCAGGCGTTGGCGGGCGCAGGGGCGGGGCTTTAGTTAATTACAGTGTTGTGTGTGTGTGTGTCTCGGTCTCTATGTGTAAGGGGCATCACTACTTTGGGGGCACTGCATAAGGACACTACTAATGGGGGAACTGCATAAGGGGCACCACTACTGGGGGCACTGCATAAAGGGAACCACTACAATGGGCACTGCATAAAGGAAACTACTGCTGTGGGCATTATGTGTAAGGGGGACTACTGCTGTGGGTATTAGGTGTATAAGGGGCACTGCTACTGTGGGCATTGTGTATAAGGAGCAATACTGTGTATCATAACGTGAATAAGGGACACTACTATGTGGTGTAATGTGAAACAGGGGCACTATGTGTTGTGCAATGTGAATAAGATTGTGCAACTGTGTGGCATAATATGAATTGGAGATACTATTGTGAAAACCGACCTCTTTTTGTAGCACGCACCTAAAGTGCGCACTGTCCCTTTATAGAAAAATGCGAGGAAAGGCATAAACTTATAGTTTGCAGGGGGCGCCAAACACCCTAGCACCAACCCTACCCATCGGTGTGGCATTTGTATGTTCTTCCCATGTTTGCTTAATATTCCTTTTGGTGCTCTGGTTTCCTAGGCAGAGATGACGGTGTAATGGTTGATATTACTGCCTCACAGCACTGAGGTCGTAGGTTCGATTCCCACTATGGCCCTGTGTGGAGTTTGTATATTCTCCCTGTGCTACAGTTTCCTCCCGCATTTTCAAAAACATACTGGTAGGTTAATTGGCTCCAAACAAAAATGTAACCCTAGTGTGTATGTGTGTGAGCATGTTATAGGGAATATAGATTGTAAACTGTACTGGGGCAGGGACTGATATGAATGGCCAAATAATCTCTGTAAAGCGCTGCGGAATATCTGTGCACTATATAAATAACTGGTAATAATAATAATAATGTCGCTTGGTAAGTAATACATTTTGACTGCAAGCTCCAATGGGGCAGGGGCGTATACAAATTATTTCATATTGTACCTACAGGATTGCATAATATAGATTAACGATAGTAAATTTGAAAGTGCTTTTTTTTTTTCATTTAATTTAGAAGAACATGGAAACAAATTCCAATTTTCATCCTCACTCTATTCTATGGCAAGTCTGATAAAAAAAAAAAATGGTAATAAAAGAAAATAATTATTATTTCTTTACACACACATATACTATATATACATACATATACTATATATATATATCACACACATACACATATACACACACATATAATTGATGACAAATCAAACAACAAAAAAATGTGTTCTGTGCTCCAAAATAATAAAAAATACATCACCAAACACGACAAAAAGTGTAGTGAGCAGGTATTTGGAATAATCACTGAAATCTGTTAACAGATTACTTTTTTTTTTGTTTGTTTCCACCGCTAATACAATGAATTTGGATGAAGTTTTCCTCCCTCAAACAATTTTGTGTTTTCAACCAAGGTTAATATGCAAACAACTGCAGTGCATCTTAATGCTGCTGGAACGGCTGGACTGTCCTAAGCTCAACAAAGCTATTTCCAGCAGGTAAAAGGTTTCTTACTTACAGAATAACGGATAAAAGGAGCTGGGCGTATCTCCGGGAGGTTATACATGCAGCGTTATTCAGATTGGAAGATAATTACTCCTGACAGCTTTACTTAAGGTTCATTTCACTGTGCTATTTTCCTTCAGCTAGGGGTTCAGCGTGTCCCAAAGCCCAACCTCTCACACCTGTTGTGGCTCTTCATATTACAGGCCAGTTTGGGCATGTCACTTCAAATTAGCGCTCTGCTGAGTCGATAACAGTGGCAATTACTTATCACAGGTTTAAAAGGAGGTAAAACGAAAAAAGAAAAAAAAAAAGTTTCTAATTTAGCCTGGACTACAGTGTCAAAAGTAGGAAATGCAAACTTGTTAACGCAGGCCGTGTGAAGAATTCTGAGACCTGGGCTGGGCACTAAAGGAATGTTGAGAAATGGATGGGTGTAGAGCGTCTGGACTCTGAAGGGTTAACAGGAAGGCTACACTGAGTTCTCATTTTCAATCTATTCGCTGTGATTTGTGTTCAGATGAGATTTGATCACATTCAGCAACTCCTGTCCCGTCAGTTGTTGATAGCCAGCTTTCGTATACTAGTTACCTATAGCCGCCATGTGTGGCCTGAGCTGCTGTTTATCAGAATTCAGTTATACATTTCAATAGGAGCTAGTGGCATAATAGGGGCATCAAAGTGCCACGAGGTCTCTGATGTCACTAGCTCCGACTGAAATCAAAGGTTCCCCTTGTATTGGTCCAACACACAAAATGACCGTTTCCATTGTGAGCGATGGGTACATTATCTAACAAAGTATGAGATGTGGAAGAAAAAGCGATTTAATGAAGATGACAAAAGATTTTGCTACATTCAACACAAATTACTACCAGCCCCACAACAAGTGCATTTACCAGGTGTAAGTGTCCAACACTCTCCGGCACACAGATGTAGTTGAGTAGAATGAGGGGAAGCAGCGGAGATGAAGAGTAAGAGGAGGTGGGGAAAATAAATTTGGTGTGGAATAAAAAGTTGGGGGAAAGAACAAAGAAAAAAAAAGAAAAAGAAAAAAAAGATGTAAGAAAAATGGGGGGTGACATGAAACAGAAAAAGGGCACAGGGACAAAGGGATCTGTGGCTGAGGGGGAAATAGGAGGCCAGTTGATGAGAAGTGAGGTGTGAAAGTGAACACATCTCTCTGGCAGCCCATTTTTTAGAATATACCAACTTGTGTCAGGTGATTTCCTGGGTGTCTATAAGATGCTATAGTGTTGGTGGAGGATTTACCTTTAAAAGCTGCATGCAGGTAAGCTTAAACCCAGTCAAACAACATAGCAATTGTCATATTGCCTTGGTTAACGTAACATATAGCGCAATATGTGGAACATCCTCTGGTTTTAAAATAAAACACAGCTTGAAATATATATCAAATAAGTTCGTTCAACAAGGGTCCTCTCCAAAGTCAATCATTAGAATCAAATCATTTTTAATCATGCTGATTAATGCCACATAGTTGATTAATATCAAAGTTAACAAATGCCTTATGTCAACGTTTCGGTTCCTGTCGAACCCTCCTCAGGAAATTATAGTTCAATCAAAACATCTGGCGCACATAACCAACATAGGAACAATATAGGGATTGGTGTGGGTGCAGGACAATTTTTTACTAATATATTCTCTCTCTCTCTCTCTCTCTCTCTCTCTCTCTCTCTCTCTCTCTCTCTCTCTCTCTCTCTCTCTCTCTCTCTCTCTCTCTCTCTCTCTCTCTCTCTCTCTCTCTCTCTCTCTCTCTCTCTCTCTCTCTCTCTCTCTCTCTATATATATATATATATATATATATATATATATATAGTATTAGTCCGCTACTCCCATATACGGAGATGCAATATGCCCGGGTGCCTCCTAGGTGAAACAGGATACAGTAGCAGAAAACAAAAGTGGCACTCCGGGTCTCAAAGCAGCAGATATAAAAATATCTTTTAATCCATATAAAGGATAGCCAGGCCGAAGGTTTCGGGGCATCAGCGCCCCTTTGTCAAGTTTGTTACTCACCTTGACAAAGGGCGATGATGCCCCGAAACGTCGGCCTGGTTATCCTTTATATGGATTAAAAGATATTTTTACATATGCCGCTCTGAGACCTGGAGTGCCACTTTTGTTTTCTTCTGCTATAATATAATATATATATATTTATTTATAGTTTTTCTATAGCTCCACCCACAGTTCCTGAACCTATATTTCCATAAAAAATAGCCCTGTATGAATGAATACATGTATGCGTGTGTGTATATATATATATATATATATATATTTATTATATATGTGTCGATGTTGGCATGGTAGAATGCCGACATATCGCCCCTGGTGGTCCAACGAGGACTTACCTTGGTCCCTGACGGCTGCAGAGAGTCCAGCAGAGCTTACGAGTCCCGGTGGTGTGATCCTCCGGTGTTCCGGTTAGTCTAAGTCTAATCCTAAACTCCCCCCCGCAGCCTGACCCTTATTTTGAATATATCTATATATTTATTTATCTGGATAGCGCACTAGATACACCCAGGTGGAGCTAGACATGAACAATGGAGTAGACCAGTCTCAGTCTCGGAAATTGCTTTTCAAAATGCATTCCAGTGCTTTCAATCTCAGCTTGGACTACAGTTGCATAAAGACAAATCTTTGCTGTGTGTACTTTAACCCCTGCAGAAGCATTGGTTTACTTAAAAAAAAAAATGTATTCTATGCCCATTCCTCTTGCTCCTGCACCCTGTTTGTGGAAGACTGCTAACATATACAATATGAAAACACAAAGGGGCAAATTTACTAAAGTGAGAGTTTTTCAAAGTGGAAATGTTGCCCATAGCAACCAATCAGATTCTAGCTATTATCTTCCAGAAAGTGCTTGTTAAATGTTAAGTACAATCTGATTGGTTGCTATGGGCAACATCTCCACTTCTAAAAACTCTCACTTTAGTAAATATACCCCAAAGTCTACTAAAATTGTTGTATATAATGGACAATTCCCTTCAGGTGTCAGCAGAAGACCCTTACACATAAACGCCAGAACTTTGTGATAGCTGTCGCTTTACAACACTCAAAAGCAGTCACGCGTGAGCTGTCACTTTTTGTGGTAACAGTTACTGACAGACCACATGAATGACTGTTCTCAGCAGGCGTATGCTTGTGTAAGAGAAAAGCCTGTAAAATATTTCCATTAGGTGCATACTTGTGATCTATAAACAAAACAAGACATTGATACAGTTCTATAATAATTTCCATATATTACACAATAAGGCAGCTCCCTGCCACTCTACATAAAAGCTATACGCTTTCTATTGGAAGAGACGCTGCTTTTTATTTAAAGTAGCATAAAACGGTGTCGCCTACATTTGCATTTAGACATAATGTGTATTTCAAAGCTATTTGTGTGGATAGTGCTGTGCTCATAATGATCAATTTTAATGGTCTTCTTCTTGAAGTATTATATTTCGGATTAAATTTCATGCTCCAGAAATATACCTATGCTCACTTTACCATAGTCTCTCTCATGCGCTGGTGGTTCCTCCCTAAGCATCATGGCATATAAATGAGGAAGACTCAGCAGGCATTCTAGCAGTGCAAACAGAAACGTAGGGGCTGTCGCAGAGTTGACCTCAAGTTAGTTTTGTGTAGCGCATTGTGAATGTTCTTACACTGCACATGTCCTGCAGACGAGCTTACACAAGTACGGGCAATTCAGAGTCATATGCAACTCCACTCGCAACTGAAGTAACGTAACTGGTTGGCAACATGTAGGCAGTGCTCAGAGAGGGCATGACTATGGTACTACAGAGTTGTGTGTATGTATAATCAAGTCTATTTTCACATGGTTCTTTTGCACCAGGCTGGTGGAAGTGTGCCCTGATGAAGAAGGCCACTAGCTATGTTTGCACAGTTGACCATCGGTGATGTGTCCGAGTTGCACTCCACAAAGGTCAAGCTTCATCTTCGTTGTAGCTCACAGGATTTATCTGCAAAGTGCTTGACAGTGTTGCAACCATTTTTGGGGAGTGTCTTAGTCTGCAATCCTGTATGCAGTAAAGATGGCTCAGGCATCTCACTTCATGCGACCAGGATTCCTATAATTGTCTGATCAGCGACTAATGCTTTGCCGCATGGATTTGCCGAGCTGGTGATGGGCGTCTTCATACAAATCCCGGTGGCTGCGGCAATTGCATATTTTCGCACAGCAGCTGCCCGTCTATCACACCGAGTAAAAAGTAGCTGCGAGCGACAACGGTAATGTACGTAGACGCATGCAGTGTGCAACTAATGGTGCGTACACCCGGGACAATTGACAACGATATCGTTGTGCGATCACCTGATATTAATCATCCAGCACACCACGTACCCACCAACGACTAGAACGACCTGCAATCAACGATCGCGGGTCCCTATAGTAACCTGGTCGATAACGACCAGGTTGGCCAGCATACACGGGCGAGGGTTGATATTGATAAGACGTGCCTGCGCATCGCAGGTCATTGGTGGGCGAAAAAGTGCACGATATGAATGATAATGATATCGTTCATATTGTCCATTTTAATCGTACCATGAGTACGCACCATTAGACGCATGCGCAGTTTATCTATAATCGCTCAACTGGGTAAATATCGGCACTGCGCATATCTGCGAATCAGCCCGTATATTCCCAGAGGCCATCTTTCATCAGAGACTCCAAGACTGTCTGCTGAACTCATATCCTCTCGGCACCAGCATTATGGAGGCCGCTGCCAGCAGGTAAGAGGAAGGAGACATATGTAAGGAAAGTAAGCTGGAAATCAAAGGCTAACATGATATACAAGTAGTTTCCAAACTGCTATTTAAATGCAAACTAATGGAGACATGCACTTTGAGTTAGGTTATCAGATGTTAAAGCAAATACATTTAGTTTGGCTTTCTTTTACTCCTGTGGATGGTGTCAGGATTCAGGAAGTACAGACAGAAACAATTAACAACAGAGAAGCAGCAGCTTAGCGACCATGCCCAGCGCCTGCAGTCACTTACAAGAAGCATTTTTGGCACCCTGCGCTCTCCTACTCAGATTTAATGAGGTTTCATGGAAATCAGGTTTCTTGACTATAGGAACAAATGTGTTTATACAGTGGAAAGTCTTCTGTGATAGCAGGCACGAGCTCAGGTCTGAGAGAACGCTGCTGTTTAACAAAACACAAAATGCAGATGATGGACACCAATGGGCAGGATTCAGAGGTGGACGCTGATCTGGTCGCGGCTATGATTCCGTATGCAGCGGTAGTGAGAAAATATGCTGGGATTTGTATTGAGACACCCACAGGCGTGGTCTCAGATCCGCTGCTTGCGTACGACGACGTATCATTGGACTTCCGAGAAACCCTATGGTGGCTCAGTGTCCGTGAGGAGACGACAAAGCCTTAACCAATGCGTATGAATTCGCAGTTGCTCTTTGCGACATGCAGACAAACGGGTTTTAGTTACCACTCCTCCCATTATCTCCCCCAAACGGTCACTGTCTGTCAATCATTCTGCGGCCTAATCCACACTACGACCGCTGACAAAAGACCATCGCGGCGTGCGCGCAGTGAGATTTTGACGCACGCACAGACTGTAAACATCGGCCGATTACAGACACTGCATCCGCTTCTGAATTAGGCCCTAGGAGAGGAGCTGAAGATTTGCGGCGCTTGTGTATAGGGAATGGAGGCCAATAATGGTTACATTTCTGGTACAATGAAACATAGTCATTGACATTAAACAAGTAGTTATATTTTATACCAAAACGTGCCATTGCATCATCAAGCCCCACTTACCTTAGACAACACTGAGTGACGCAATTCATGTTATCACACCCCTGCTACTCTGCGTTTACATGGACAGGCTAGAAGATGGTATTCATATTACGTACCCAGGTACACCATCAAATCTTTTGGGCCCTGGTACCTTTAAGGGATGTGGCTATGCAATGTGCACATTGGGCCTCCATGAAAATGCTAGGCTATTGCAAAGTGGCGGTGCAATGCTTAAAAGTGGTGCTGCCACACAATATTGGGGGGGCGAGGCAACACCTACATGGCTGGTCTGAGCACTTTGTATCCAACCCCCCTCAACAATAGGCCCCTGTGCTCACTGGGAAAACTGCCTGCTCTAACAGGAGTCTGGGTAGTGTCCCCTTAATACAGGAGTCTCTCAAACATTATGGGAGATAAGGCAACTATAGTTTAACTTGGAGCTAAACCATAAATATGCTTACATTTGAACTTTCAAAATAATACATGGGAATTTTTAACTGACATACCGGTTCTACACTGTCAGCCTTTGTGGATTGGTGGGATATTGACAGGCATATTCAATTAGGCGCAGGGTTAACTGTGTGGTAAAAGCTCCAGGTTTAAGGGACGGAGTTATTCAATTATTGGGCATTTTCTCTGCACGGTAAACTATGGAGTAATGCACGGTGACCCATAGATTCCACAAAAATACTGGAATCTATGGGTATGCCCTGATGTGAAAACCCTAGAGGTTGCATTTAACACAGATTTTTTTCCTTGCAACTTCTGAGGCTGAAAGGGAAAAAGCAGCATTACACACAGGGATGCAGGATCTAACGGAATAGGTCCACGGTGTCAATTAGCAGCGAGGATATACCCCCGAGACTTGTTCTCTCAGACTTTGAAGTACTAAGATGTGTGTTGAGAGAATTATATGGATTTAAAATAAAAAAATCTAAAATAAAAAAATCTGACAATACAAACAAACTTTAATAAACAATGTTGCATAGGGCAATAGCTGGTACTAGGGCTAATGTTACCAGATCTAATGTTCCTGCCTGCTTTGCTATAGCAGGTAACACCAATTGAAAAAATGCCATCCCCCTCCTGATTAAACACAGTGATTTAACGTATTGCCCCAACTAATAGTAATGTGCTCATCTTCTGATGGTTATGGGGGTCAAAAACGTGAGCCCTCAAGTGTATAAGGTTGTCTATCACTGTTCTAGGGCATGTTATTTAGTACCCAAGACAGTGATTTGAGATTCCTCAAGGACCATCAAAGAAATTGGATTGATAGGTCTACAATAAAAAGGTAGACAGTTAATGGGTCGACACTTTTTTGGGGTTAGTCTAAAATATAAAAAATCATGTGTTGTCATTTTTTGTGTTGACCATTTGAATGTCGACTTTTTAACTCTGTCAACCTTAGTCACCGTCAACCTTCTGGTGTTGACCTATTGACTGTCTACCTTTTTATTGTAGACCTATCAATCCAGAAGGTTGACAGGAACATTAGGTCAACAGGTAATTGGTCGACATTGACTTAGGTCAACAGTGTTAATAGGTCGACATTCAAATGGTCGACAAAAAAAAAGTCCCCACATGCTTTGATGTTTCAGCCTAACCTGAATAACTTTTTTTGGTGTCTATCATTTGCAGGTCGACCTTTTAACCTTGTCGGCCAATTGCCTGTTGTCCGACTGTCCCAGTCGACCCTCTGGTGTCGATTATTAACGGTCTACCTTTTTACTGTAGACCGATCATCCGTATACCAAGATAAATAGGTCAACATCTAACATTCCTTTTACATATTTACCTACCTACAGATGAGTCCTTACTCGTGAGCCCCCCTCACCACCCTGACCCAGTGAGTGACTGCTAGCGGCCTGCATCGTTTTATTGCCAAAAATGCACCTAAGTAGCAATGTGATGCAACTAGGACATACCAGGAGACTGTGCTGATTAATTTGACATGCAACACTTGTATATCTGTGTGTCAATGAGTCCCTCAATCAACATGCGAAGTACACACAGATACACAAGTGTCGCATATCAAAATCAGCACAGTCTCCTGGTGCGTCCCAGTTGCATCGCATTGTGACTTAAAAGCATTTTTGGCAAAGAAAAGACGCCCGACGCTCGCAGAGTTGCACAGGACCTGGCGGCTCACTCATGCTAGGCATATCACAGTGCGTGGCGTATTACGGCTAGATGATGAGCAAGTACACATCTGCATAACATAAAATAGATATTTCATTCAAAATGAACAAATGTGATCTTAATCTTCAAATGCAATAAATGCCTTCACCAAAATCAATCTAACGTGATTAAAGTGCAAATAAGGGATTAGATTAAAGCGCAAGGCAGGAAAACAAATCTAATAAAAACTGCGACTATCCCTGAATTTTATTTTAAATGTTCACTAAAAGCCACCGCACTGTGAGGCTGAACCTTAACCCTCTAGAAACAAGAGCTCTCCCTCTAGAATAGAAAGTGTTAAGTCAAAAGTGGTTACCATTTTCTGAATTACTGGAACTATAAAAGGACACACTACACAAGCTGCCGCTGAATGTCACCTGAAAAGCAATCACAAAAGGGCTCTGTCTTGGCTTATCTTCGGGCTCTGTCACTACGGCAACCAGCCGATGAAACGCTTCCCGTATCCGCGTATTGGTGGATCCCATAGAAGCCGGGGCTAAGGAGGCATGTGAAGCCTGGCAGAGATTGACTGCATTAATACATTAGCAAATACTGTGAAACACTGGATAAATGTCAGCAATTATGGCGAGAAGCATCTAATAACGTTATCCATTGCCTGTCAAACCCTCGCGAGGTTTGATGTACGCCTGCCACTCAAAGCTTCTCTGTAATTTTATCTCTTTTAGGCGCCCTGGTCTTCTGCTTTTGGATTTAGTACTTTGAAAAGCAATAAAGTCGGAGGGCTGCTCATTCTATGCTGATCACAACAGTCAACAGAGCCAACAGTAAGAGCAGAGAGCTGTACTTCCCACGCTGGTGTCAACAGCAAGGACTTTGCTACTGACTAACAAATAGCTTCAGACAGCAATAGCGGAGAGCGCTGTCGACAATGGTTTCGTGAACTGTTCCCTGCAGCCATTTAGGGCCCCCCACATTGTGAGTGCGGTGATGCTGTGACCCATCTCACCAAAGCCGACGTATGCCAATTTATTACAAGAGCCCATCTCTTTCATAGTTACAACAAAAGTGCTTTAGTGGCTAATAATGCAATGGTTTGGGGAGTACAAGTGTTAAAACATAAAAAATACAGCTGTGTCCTTATACATGTTTGCTGCAGTCGCGCTAATAAGCCCTTCTGGGCGAGTCAGGTGACACTGCTAACGCCGGGCATTTTTTTTTTTTTGCTGAAAAAGTCACATTGCGATGTGATTAGGATGCACCAGGAGACTGTGCTGATTAATGTGATAGGCGACACTTGTATATCTGTGTGCAACGGGGTCTCTGAATCTGTATGCGAAGTGCTACAATTGCAGCAGCCGCAGCTTTTTTGATTTCAAGTTCCCTTGAGCTTCATATACAGACTCAGAGGTGCACACAGATATACAAGTGTCACATATCTAGGTAATCAGCAGTCTGCAGGTGCGTCCTAGTCACATCGCATTCTGACTTAGACGCATTTTCGGCAAAAAAAAAAAAAAAAAAAGACGCCCTATGCTAGCTATCATGGGACCTGGCGGCTCACTCACGCCCGGCAAGTCGCGCTGCATGGCGTATTGAAACTAGATGTATGAGGTCACATCTGTATATAGAAAGCAGCGAACTCTTTTAATATATGGGAAAGATGTCAAAATACAAGGGAAATCCAGAAACTAAAGACAGTTTGCACATTCCCACCATGAACGTCATTCACCCTCCCCAATTCAGGGTCGGGCGTTCTCCCTAATCGTTTTTCTGAGTGCTTTGGAATGGCGTGCGGTTATGGATGTTTTTGGCGTTGTTATGCATTGTTAAAATGAACCCTACGATACAAAATGCCTCCAACTGTGAAGAGTTATTCATTTCTTAAATGCGCAGAAAGTGAGATCTGCCTAAATTTACTGTCAATTTGCAGGTGTATGGCGATGTGAGAAAGTGGTGGGAAAGTTCAATACTGGATGATCATCGACGGGACGCCCATGAAGTGATGATGAGCTGAAGTTTGCAATGGACTGGAGGTAGCAGAGTACGACAAGGGTATTCTATAGCGTGTGGACACATTTTATACATGCTTAAATGTGATTATGTGGAGAAATAAACAAAGGCACATTTTTTTTTTAGATGTATATCTGCCTTATCTATCTTATTATATTAGTGGAGTGCATAGAATATACTTTGTGTTACGCAAATATGCATTATAAACGGAAGTGGAATAAAGGATGGGGACTAATTCTTTATGTGATAAAAATGGTTATAATCTATAATACCAGATTACAAATTAGAGAACACACCAGTCAAAGGTAAAACTTTGCCAGCATTTTTCTAGATCAAATCCCATTTCTACTCTTTTTCCTACTAATTTCTAAAAAAATAATAAAAAAATAAATAAAAATAAATATATATATATATATATATATATATGTATGTATATATACACACACACACACACACACACGTGTGTGTATATATATATATCCTTATAAATGGTGAGCGATATGGCAAGCTCAGCCATTAGTCATGAAAAAGCAGCCAACAAATTCACAAGGAATCAATGACATCACTTATGTATTATTTAGCGCAGCCATTTAAATTATACCTACACATTATTTCAAAGCAACCAATTAATTCACTGGGAACTAATGATATTACTTACACATAATTTAAAAGCAGTCTATATGCCTTCACTGGAAAGCTATGGCATCAATGGAGGTAGCCACTGGTGTAGGCAAACTGCAACATAGCCTATCAATTCAATGTCATCACTAAAGCACTTAATAGTTCATTTAAAGGATATGTTTTTGAGAATGCACCATGTGAATGGATAATGTACGCACTTTAAATATCTGAAAATTATTTTGTTTTATACTCCTCATTTAATACTGTGGATTACCTTATACAAGTCACTGTTTAGATTGTGGCTAGAAGATTTCTATACAAATCATCAAAATCGAGGAGCACTGGAACAAAAATGCCTAAATGCTATTAACGAAGCACCTACATACCTAGGTAAATAGCAAATTCCCCTAATGTATCGCTGTGCACTTTAATTTTGTACAAATATTTCAGAATAGTCAAATAATAAATTAGTCACTTCACACCTACGTGTTGCAACTCGTTTAGATACAAAAGGTGTAACTGAACTCTAACATATTTCACGCATCACATATCGCTAATTGAATTTTCAATGGGGGGGAAGGTTCGGTCATAAAACCATACAAGCAAAGAGTTACTTGTTGACTAAATAACATCACAGTAGGCTGCTAGTGGAATAATAAACCATACTATTTAAAATATAAAATGTTCTTCAGGTCACGCTTAATATTGATCCAAAAAGGTTCGGTATATGTTGTCTGCATTCGTCATGTGAATGACAACATGGTCGTTTTGTTGACATGCCTGTCATGTCGACACTGATGACTACATGATTAGACAAAACATTCCTGGTGGTCCAGCAAACTCTCCCCCGCTAGTACCTAAAACTCTCCCCACTAGTGCCCAACCCTAACCCTCCCTCTAGTGCCTAACCCTAACCCCCCCAGTGTCTAACCCTAAGCCTCCATCTAGTGCCTAACCCTAACCATCCCCCTAGTGCCGAACCCTAACCTCTCTTCATCAGCATAGCCGTAAGAGTCTTCATTTCATTTGCCGAAATTTTAACAATGTAATCATAACTGTCGGCATTACAGATTTCAACTGCAATCTGATACGAAATAGCTCATTTGCATTATTAAGCCTCCTTTCTTTTCGGTTGACTCTCCCAGTGAAATGCCAGTGGCTCAAATATGTAAATGAGGGAGGAGACAGATTCAGCAGTTTTAAAGAAGTGTTAAAAAAAAAAAAAGAAAAGAAAAAGAAAATGTAAGACACTGATTTATCACGAGAGTCCTCCTCTGTATTTACCATAAAGTCTTCAAGAGTAATCCTTAATTAATATTTCTAAATTTATTGTTGGGATATTAAAATCAGGCGTCCCTGCATAAAACCCTCTGTGCTGATACACTTATTGTATTCTCCTCGTAGTGGGATGTCTGCACAGTATCAGTGCGATGTGAAAGAGTCTGAGCAATCTGATTGGATAAAACAAATTATCTCTTTGAGAGAGGATGAAGTAAGTGGATTAAGGTATCAGGTTGAATAAAAATACATTTAAAAAGTCCCGAAAACAGTTTAAACTATCCCAGATAATTAGAACACATGCTACAATAACAGTGGCCACCTGATTTCAGAGAATAATTGGAAAACAGCATTACAGGAGCCTACACTCTGTACCAAAACATAGTTGGTTACAAAAAGTGATAAGTCTACGGGGATTAAAATAAACATCGTCTTTAATTAGACCAGGCAGATTAATTCACAGTGTTAAAATTATTCCTTCACTAAATAAACCAAAAAGTGCCCTTGTTAATGTGCAAAATTAGATTTCCGGGGGGTTTGTCCTCTGTGTGAATCTCAGCTTCACTGTCACAGCATGAAAACATTCTTCAGACGTGCCCCCCCTCACCACTCCCCCTGAAGGAGATGTGCTATTGACGAGTCTTGCAAAGCAGCAAATCTCACTGCAGTGAGGAGGGTAGGTTGTCATCTCCGAAGGGAAACACAGTCACAGTACATTTTCAAAATGTTTTAGAACAGGTTTATTACATAAAATGTGAGACTAAATGGTCTGCTTCATATGTATTTGTATAGATAGAATAGAGTATGTCGAACTGAACAGAACTGTATAATCTATGATATAGGCAATAGCAGTGCTCTGAATATCATTAAAAGAACAACTGAAAGTGCATATATTAATGAGCCTAATATGGCACTGACCATAGGGGTAATGTTCTTTATGATGGAGTGTAAGAAGAATGTATGGTTTAAAATGGTTAGAGGTCCTTCAGTAACTGGGTTACAGATGAAAATGACTGGAGACAAACTCTTGCAGTCCGTAGATGATAAAGGAACTAATGTTTTAATAGTTAATAGGGCCTATTCAATTAGCCCCGGGACTTACCGCAAGATTTTAGCTCCCAAGTTCAGTACCCGGAGCTATTCAATTACTGCCAGCGGTTAGCCCACGAATGACCCATAGGGTATACTTAACGCAGATTTCTGATCACACTCTCATGAGGAGCGCAAACCGGAATCCACGTTAACTAGTGCTTCTGGGGCTAGCCGTTGGCAGGTAACTACATAGCTCTGGTCACTTAACCCGGCAGCTATGGCTTACCTCAGGAAATAATTGAATAGCTCCGGGCAAGTAAGCTAAAACCCTCCGGTGTAAGACCCACAGCTAATTGAATCGGCCCCAAAGTGTACCTGTAATCTACAAACAGCAGAGGAAGCCATTTTGCTGGCTGAACCCCTAGCCATGAAGCTGCAGACCACTAATTCACTAGGAGTTGCCGCCGTGCCTGGGTCACGTCTGAGGTGCAGCGGGAGCAGCCTGATCACTAAACCAATATTCATGAAACATTTTGCAGGCTGTGCCTCTTTCAGGGCACATTGGAAGCAACCACTCTATGGGTTAAACCAATATTGGTCCAGACCGAAAAAAATATCTGTCGGTTGTGTATAGGTGTCAATTACCCTTTAAGGTGCAATCTGGTTCGAGGTAGGGAGGATAAGGTATAAAAAAAAATAAAAAAAATATATGAATATTTTTTGTTTATTTGATTAGTCTACAACATCTAGCACATGAGGAACAGAACCCGGATGATGGTCTTAACCCATAGCGCTATTATATTACACCTAACAGCCACCAAAGTGCTTTAACCTTCTTGAAAGGTTCATGTCTACACAACTGATAACAGCTCTGCTGTAGAGAAGTTAGTAAATGCTCTGCAGTGTGTTTAAATCACATGATTATATTTGTTCTGCCCTACTGTGCTCTGTCATCGCATCACAGCTAGAGAGAGGTTTTGACATTCACATGTCACCAGGATCATCTGCAGGTTATAGTTACAACTGTTGATCCAGCGGCTAATTTTTCAACAATCAGAGTCTCATGCAGGGAGCCAGGAACTGCTCTCAACTGGATATATTAAGTGCTATTATTTCCACAACACTTTTGATATATGAAATTAAAGCGGGTTGCTCTGTAACAATGTCCCTTGGGGCTGTATACTTCATAGGATGCGGCTGATGGCATTAAAGGAGATCTCGGGCGTAACAGATATAACAGGCACAAACCACAACTGAACGGGCGTCCGGCGTAGAATGCTGTAATGAAAACAAGGCCTACTTCCCCTTAAGGCAAAGTCTGCTGAGTACATGGTGATGTTGCAGGTTATAGCCCCCTGCATACGGAAGGCCGGGGAACCCAGCAAATGCTATTGAGAAGAAAAGGGGACAGGACTCCATAAGGCTTAAGAGATGTCTATATAAACTGGGGACCTTTTTTGACCTATTTTGGTAAGGACAGAGCATAGATTCAGTCACTATGTAATATAGGGGGGCTGATGTTGGCTGTGATGGAGACATCCCAAGTCACTGACATTTCAGACAGTCTTCTATGGGTTTCATTCAGACCAGCTCACAAGCGGGTTGATGTTGATGCCCTGCTCATGTGCAGTGTCCGCACTGCGCGTGCGCAAGCCCCGGAGCGAGAAAGAAAATCTCTCGCTCCGAGACTCACTACAAAAGGGGTGGCTGTCGATGGTGGTCGACAGCTCGCCCCGTTTTGTAGGCGGGACGGGGCTACACAAACGGAGGCGTTCCCGACGGAACGCCTGCCATTTGGGGGCGGCCCCACTGACATCACTCGTGATGTCAGTGGTGAACTTCCGTTTCTAATACAGCTGAAAGCTCACTGGGGCTTGCGGTAGACGAGACCCTACCACAAGGGTCTCGCGACCATTAACCTGGCCGCTCGCTAAAGCTGCGGGTGGTCACCCACAGCCTAGTGAGCGGCCAGGGGGCCGGCTCTAAACATAGAAGCGGCCGCCCTCATTAAGAGCGAGTGCTCGCATTTTGCGAGCGGCTCTGAATGAGGTCCTATGTCCCAACAGACTGGAGTGTGATGATATGTTTGCATTTATCTGACATTGACATTGTTTTAAGGTCTCAAGCCTAAAAAGGAACCTGTCACTTACACACTGACTCAACATAGCACATGTGCCATTTAAAGGGCTTTATGGTGGCAACCATGCACCGGCACGCTACACCATACAGTGCACAAACCAAACAAATACTAAAACTGGACCACTTACAGTGTCGCTCTGAGCAGATGCAGGCCAGCCTTCCCACAACTGATGGCGAACAGGGATGCTGGTGAGGTCATACACATTTCTTTTTACCTAAAGCATAAAAACAAAATCAACATGTTGTTATAGAGATATGTTGCCATAGGTTACGAAAGTCAAATAAATACTGAATAGCACGATATTATTCTGTTATGGAGAAAGCGACAAAATATCACGCAACATTAAACGTCGAGGAAAAAGTAATGAAAAGATGTGACACGTAACAGAAGGTAAAAATGGCCAAGCCTCTATGAGTTTACATAGGTAGTTTTATCTTGGTTATGTTAGGAATTAAGATATGTTCAAACACTGAGTTTGTATTCAAAATGTATATTTAATGAAATCAAGGCTATAAATGTATATATTACATGAAATAGTAAAATCAATGGTGTTAATAGCAACTAGACGAGCACTTTACAAGACAAAACAAAACAGCACAACAACAGATAAACATATAGGCATGCATGCATGTAAATGCACAATGGGACCAGAGTATGGAGGGAGAGAACGGGGGGAGGAAGAAGGATGGGAGTGGGGAAGTAGATCAGTGTTATTTCTGGCAGAGCACTTGCGCAAGTGTTATGCTCTGTATAGTGGTGGATGATCACCTGCAACTGATGATTATATAGATGGACAGATATTTAATGTTCGAACTTGAGGTAGTCCTGTGTGTGAATCACTGTTGATCACTAGGAGGGAGACGTGGTGGTAATGACCATGAGAGTAATGACAATGTACAGTTCCAGTGGTTGCAGGGCCTTTGGGTGCGGCGTCCCGTGACCCCAGGTACCCTACTTATCCACACTCTTCTTCCAAAGCGTTCTGTCCCAGTCTTCCTCACCTCAACGGAGGTGTCTGTGTATCTTGAGCACATCTTCCAGACATCCCACATTGCATCCCTGAAGGCGGCCTAACTGGCCGCTACGCGTCGGAGCTACTACTATCACCACTTTGAGAAGTGCACGAACTGTGCTCAAGGTACACAGACACCTCCGTTGCGAGGTTACACAGACGGCCGTCTGTACTCCATCGTTCTCCAGTATCGCGAGACCAGCACCAGGAAGTGTCGCGACCACACAGGGATTCCACGAGGCTGCCGAAGGGACCAAGCTGGAGTGCGCTACGTCCACACACTCCGGCAGAAAGAACCAAGGAGAAGCCAGGACGAGCACCGCCCCGCACCCACCACTCCCTAACTCCGGGGCTCCGGTCGTGGAGAGGTGAGGAAGACTGGGACAGAACGCTTTGGAAGAAGAGTGTGGGTAAGTAGGGTACCTGGGGTCACGGGACGCCGCACCCAAAGACCCTGCAACCACTGGAACTAGACATTGTCATTACTCTCATGGTCATTAACACCATGTCTCCCTCATAGTGATCAACAGTGATTCACACACAGGACTATCTCAAGTTCGAACATTAAATATCTGTCCATCTATATAATCATCAGTTGCAGGTGATCATCCACCACTATACAGAGCATAAAACTTGCGCAAGTGCTCTGACAGAAATAACACTGATCTACTTCCCCACTCCCCTCCTTTTTCCTCCCCCCGTTCTCTCCCTCCATACTCTGGTCCCATTGTGCATTTACATGCATGCATGCCTATATGTTTATCTGTTGTTGTCTTGTTTTGTCTTGTAAAGTGCTCGTCTAGTTGCAATTAACACCATTGATTTTACTATTTCATGCAATATATACATTTATAGCCTTAATTTCATTAAATATACATTTTGAATACAAACTCAGTGTTTGAACATATCTTAATTCCTAACATAACCAAGATAAAACTACCTGTGGGTAAGCGCGGGCACTACCCCCCTAGATTACATTTAACCAATAAGAGAGAGAGGTTCCTCTTATAGTCCCTGCTGCTGCCTCAGACATATCAGGTGAGTGAGCGCTGACCAACTATCTTCTTTCAAGTACTTCTATGAGTTTACAATCTAAGACACATGGGAACAAAAGTAGGTTTCAAAGATACATTAAACGAAAATCATACTAGCTATTAACTTCTGTGCTTAATCTGTACAGAAATATGGGTCTCATTGTTAAAAGGACTCTGGGTTTAACAGAAAAAAATTAGTGATTCAACATGGAAATACATTTTGCTATATAGGTTAAAGTTACCATACTATAACCTGTTACAAAGCGCAGTCTACTGCACATGTATGATCTATGTAACCCTGGCTCTGTGCGGCCCATTGACTGCAGTATCAGGAGTACACCAGAAATCCTAAGTACAGGAGCAGTGGTGGCTTTTACCTAGAGGCTGCAGCCTCCCAGTAAAAATCACCACCCCAGTGACAGCCTGGTAGTGGCTTCCCATTGGAAACTCTCCATGCTAATCACAGCAGGACAGGCAGTTTCATGGGGGGGGTAGTGTTTTCTCCCCCTAGAACTGCCAGTCCTAACTGCAATTAGCAGAGAGCACACTTACGATAGGAAGCCATTGCCCTGCTATAAAAACAGCTCTATCTGGCTTCTAGGGACTGCAGCCAATGAAGTCTCTATAAGCCTGATTGTTGATTTGTGCGCATATGAGAGATCGTGATGCTGCGTATACGCACATTTCAGACCAGCAGACCACCCGGGAAATACAGGTAGGAGCTGCTGCTGTACAGGAGTCTGGTTTCTTTGGTAAATCCTAATAGAGAAGCCCACTAGGGCTCGGGGACACACCAGTGAATCCACTAAGCATACTGTGCCCTTTAATTTGCTACTAAACAGTATGGTTTGCATAGTTACGTATGTTCTATATCATTTATTTATAAATATTATCCCTTCAGATTAGGTCCTGGAAACTGTACATACAGCGACTTTGAGAATGCTAACAAAAGCCATTGTATTAATTAGAGCGCTTTCAAATGCTGGCTGGTTTCACTCATTTTAATGGCTCTAAAATTATGCCTGCATAGGCAAGTTGTCTAAACAAAAATATGCTGCACTGAACAATATTAAACATATAGGCCATCTAGGCACCTGCCAAGGGCCACACTGATCAGGGGGCAGCATGCTGATGTTTTTTACCTTTCGCCTAGTTTTTGCCAACAAAAATAATGGAGGAAGTAGTGTAGGGTAGAGGTACAGAGACATGCACCTTCATTATTAGCTTACAGACCATGTATTCCCAAACGCCTACAGCCAGATCCCCTGTAATGTGGCTCCGCAGCCCCAGGATTTAACAGATACCGGAGATTCCTTGTCCCACCATTACATACAATGCAATAAGTGACCATGAAGTTACATGGTGAGGTGGTTGATGAGAACGACTGGGCACATTTTAGTTGTTCCTTGTACTGTATAAAATCACAATACTCCTTATCACAGTGTTTAAGCTAGTGCTAATATATAGAAGATATTATTTATGGAGTGAAATAAAGAGGCTCAATACAGACTTCTTCCTATGCAGGAAATGGAAACAGTCAAACCCCTTAAAAGAGAGAAAGAGATGGACTCAGACTGATGATACTTGTGGCAGCGATTATTGGCAATCTGGCCTGGACTCGTGCTAATTGCCCTGTGCTGCAGCTAAATTGTCATGACTAGTGTATTTACAGAGGCAAGTTCAATGTAGAGCTTGTATATAGAGAAAGGTCAGCCAATATAGTCCTGCTTGACCTTTAGAGAATAAAGAGAAGCCAGGGACCGCTCACTGGCAGAAATTATATGACTGACCCATTGTGAAGGACGCACACACTGATCAACATCCCACTTTCCTTCCTAGATGAATAAGACACAAAGAGAGTACTCCTGCATGGGACATGGTACAGATATAATCAGCCAGATGACCAACACCAGGGCTTATGCTTTATTTTACTTTGGGTTGGAGGAGTTATGACAACCTGGCTACATTTTCAAAGTCATTCAAAAGACAATTCAAAGTCTAGTACTTTAGACATTATCACATCATCAGACTCATTCAACTTTATAGTTCTTAGATGTGCACGCTGTGAGCCGAATAAAGGTTTTGCACGAAATGCTGACATTCAGAATATCAACACCAAAATGTCGACACTGACAGTGTCGTTATTCAAAATGTTGACATGACGACTATGTCAACATTCTGAGGGGCTCATTTATCAATGAGTGATATTCTTGTCGTCACTTGTTACTAATCTTAAATGGTGCTCCAACCAATCAGCTCCTAACTGTCATGTGTTTGAAATATTACAGTTAAGAGCTTATTTAACATTTAAGATTAGTAACAAGAATATCAGTCGTTGATAAATGAGCCCGATTGTCAACATTATGACTACATACCCAGAATAACTACTATGATATAATTCACTGCCCACTTAGTGTATAAACCTATGCCGGGTACACACTAGACGATGTCTAGTGTGTACCGACCTTGTTAGCGACGGGACCCGGTGGGGTGCCAGCATCGCCAAGTGCATACACCCTAGCCGATGCCGGCAGCGACGGAACGACAGCGGGGGTTATGCTGCATTCGGTAGCATGGCCCCCCGATGAGGAGTCCGCATACATGCAGGTCCGACAGACGAGGTCACTGACTATGCGTGGAAATGCGCATCGCGATTGACAGTGCGTACACACTGGACGATTTAAATAGTCAGAACGATTGTTCGCTATCTGCAAATTAGTTTAAAATGCCGTCTAGTGTGTACCCAGCTTTAGACTGGAAGCGTATTTCTCATTTAAGTGAGGTCTTGCCATCGCCCTGTCATCGTCTCCGGTTATATTGCTGCTTCTGTTAGTCAGATTGCATTACACCTCATCAGCTGGTAACCAGCTTTCCATACAGTATCCACAGAAATATGAGAGATGGAAATACCAGCAACTCAATAGGTTTTTATCCCTCGCGCACACCTGTGAAGCTCCCTCCTTGGTCATCTGCGATTATTTCATTAGTTTTGGGCAATCATGACTCAAGAGAGGGATTAACACCAATCCCCACTTCAGCGGCTCCAGCAGCTCTCCCCTAATTCCACCTTTACAGCAGAGACACGGAACAGTTAGAGTGCTCTGTATTCATCAGACTAATATTAATGAGAACTTGAAAGCTAATCTCTGCCCCGTGTTTTGTGAAATCTATTTTACATTTGCAATGAATGTTACCCCCAATGGGGAGTTTCTGGAAGACTTACAAATTTAGACGTTGATTTATTCATCAATGGATGCAAAGTTGGTATAAGAAAATGTAATAGTCTCTTGAGTATTTATTATAATGGGAAAGAACAAAAATGACACAAAGGGAAACGCGGTTCTCATGTCAACAACAGACTACTCGTCAACTTAAACATGTGTCAATGCAGTAGAAAACAGAGATCTTTTAGGTTTACAAAGGGAAAAATACATTACACAGAGAAAAAAAATATATAACACCAAGTTTCAGGCAGATTTTGCTTCTCCTTTATTTTTTGCATAATGACTAAAAAAAAATAAATTGGAACATTTTGTTGTACAGTATATAGAGACTGTTTCTTGAAAAATGTATATGTATTCATAGCCACAGGAAAAGACAAATTCTAAAAGTATAAAATAATTATCCACACACTCCAATTAAACGATCATATTTCCGCACGTAAAGGATATATTGTTTTCAAAATTAAGTAAAATAAATAATAAAATATTACATAAAGCTCCTTTTTTAAATTTACTGGATATGACTAGAGAATCACATTCTCTAAACTAAGCAACTCCTTTAAGAACTGACCATTTCAGCTGTTTTCCATTCGTTTTAAACATAGCAATGAGGCTAACAAATTATATATTTTTAATATCCATTAAAAAAAAAAAAGAAAAAAAGGTTTAAAATGTGATCAAATGCAGCATTGACTCAAAAATTACAGTTTCTGTATATTCGGTAATCAATGAAAAAATCCACCATGAAGCATTGTTGAAGCTGAACTACTGGTTGGAGCAGCATTCCTAAACTTGGTCCTCAAGGTACCCCTAAAGCTGGCCATACACCGGACCAACTTTCCTCCAACTAGTTGGTCGGTTGGAATGAAAATCCAGTAATGCATGGGAGCAAATGACAACCAGAAAACATGAAAAAAGGTTGTTCAGGCAAAGTTGGTTAAATGTGTTTGAGTTTAAAAAATAAAAAACTTGTCTGAACAACAGCTTTCGTTTTCCGGTGTTTGGGAGCAAATATCTGATTGTCATTTGCTCCCATGCATTACCAGATTTTCATTCCAACCAACCAACTGGTCGGGAGAAAGTTGGTCTGGTGTATGGCCAACCTAACAGTCCAGGTTTTAAAGGATATCCATGTTTGTGCACAGATGGTATAATCAAATTGACTGAGGTACTATTACAGGGCCTCATACTAACCAATGAACAGAATGCTGGTAGAATCTCGGATGGGGTAAAAGCTGATTATGTGTGTGTAGGTGAGCCACTTCTATGAGGACCACTTTTAAAAGCAACTCTGTAAATAGAACTTTTTTGCACTATTTCTAGCTGCTATCTTGGCAGACAACTAGGCTGGTCTATACCTAAACACAGAAAATGATGGCCATTCATGATTGACATCTGCGGTTGTACAGCGGACTGATACTTCACAACTAGAAGCTTACCATCTGAACACACAAGCTGCGCCCTTTGGGTTACGGCTGTTCAGTCTGACTGCCATCCCGCTAAACCATTCTGTTTAAATGTTCTGCTGAGCCTTCAGATGTATCCAAAATTTGAACCAATACTTGACAGATGTCACCATTAATGTAGTTGATCGCGATCATTCTAGCCTTTACTTAAATGACATTACAGATGTACAGTAGCAGATTTATAACCCAGATCTTTATCTCACCAAAATGGTAAAGCCACAAATATGTTTTTTCACAAATAAAATAAAGGACCGCTTTGCACCTGTACACTGATTAACCTGCACCTGCCATCAACACACAATAAGGAAAGCCAATTTGTGGGCCGATATTCGGCCCATAGGTTAAATCCACACAACGGCTGCATAGCCTATTGATTCCTAGCTAAACTGGTTCAGCTTTACTTCTGCAATCCCCTCATTACTAGGCCAGGGATGCAAGTGTTAAAATAACATCACTAAGAACAACGGATTCTCGGCATTCCTTTCAGCTGGGAATCACAAGCCGCTGTATTATGAAATGAACAGTGTTTGCCTCTTCTATTAACTTATCGGCAACTGCACTGATTTCAATAACATTCCAGGGCTATCGAGAGCTTGAAAGGTCTCTTCTTGTTATAGTGTTGTGTTGGTATAATGCACAATGCCAGACTGATGTGCCGTACCAATGTGATCAAAGATCTACTCATGTTTGCAAGCGCAAAAGTATTCTTCGGACTTATTCTAGCAGAGTGACCCCTGCTTAACAACTTATCTCAAAGAAAACTAGTTATCACAGGCAGCCCCTGCTGTGAGCCTACCATCGACAACATATTAGGTAATGTTTGATGAAATCAATTCATGAGGATAACTAGTTTGTTTTGAGGAGATGCCAGCTCTGCCCAGCTCCGACTTTACTTCTACCAGTTACTAAAGACAACAGCCTATTGTTCAGGGATTCAGGGGTACAGCACCGTATTAGGGACAGAACTTTATGTATCAGACTAATGGAGGGTTCTAGGCATGATTTAAGTGTTCCACATTTCAACATTCTGGTATCCATAATATAAATGTGAAAAACATTAAGGCAGGATTTTGATTTTATTTATTTTTTAGACCCAAATGAACTTGGGAAAAAAGAATTACACGGTCCTTACAGTAGAAAACTTTATTTTAGCTCAAATTTTAATTCTGGTAGGTGGACGGATATCACAAATGCATGATAGAGGGCTCCTAAAAAAAATAAAACAATAATAAACTTTATGTTCTCTAGGTCAGGCACCGGATCTAGAGCATAGTTGCCGACATTTCAGCAGGGGGAACCGGTAAGGGGCTGGCAGGTCCGTCCAGCAGGGAGGGTGGGGGCGGTTCAAGTGGGCGGAGCGGGGGCGTGCCGAAGCGATCGTTTCATAGTGGCCCCGCCCCCACTTTATAATGAGAATATTACTGGCATTACAAGGCAGGGGATGGGGCTACGATGACTCGATTCAGTGCTGATGGAGTCATCGCACCCCTGGACCGCTCACTTTTGCGGGGTGCCGGCAGCCATTCCGGGGGACTTGCCTAGTCTTGCGTGGTGTTGGGAGCGGCACCCGATTTTCGGGAAACTCCCGACAGGAAAAGGGGCGTATCTAAAGAGGTCCGCCCTCTTTCCATCACTCCTGGGGTGTGCCAGGCACTTACGGAAATGCCCTGCTGCCCCCAAGCACTTATGTCTCTGTGAATAGATGGCGGGCGCATGCTCTCGACATTTATTCACCAGCGGTAATTGCTACACTGCAATTTTCCCCACCCGGCAGGCTGCTTAACTTATTTAGAGTTGAAGTACAGGGGCCTATGTATCAAGCTTTTTGTTCATTCAGTTAAGTAGAAACTGTAGTTTCTGCGTAATTTTATGAACTGTTGCTGTATACTAATAGCACAACGCAGGAGATATTACAGAAAGCTCCGGCAGAGTGCTAATTAGCACTTCAGATCGCAGTCCCCATTATTACTTATCAATAGGGACTTCGATCTCAGCCCTATGTACCAAATTCCAAAACCAAAGCTTTTCAAAGTTTGGTCCTGGTAGCTTACACCATCTTCAGATGGTGTACGCTGCTTTAAGCCTATGAAGTTTTCCGAGAAGGAAGAGGTCTTTCAATCTCCCACCCTAAGCGTACGGCTGGTGGTGGAAACGGACAATGTGCTCACAGGGTTTTAACTCGAAGGGGGAGCGGTTACTGCAACCGCTGTCCTCGCAAGTTTCCTCTCTGTACATAGCAGGGATATTTTCTTTAAAAATATCACCCGCGATATGAAACCTTAAGAATTGCTGAAGTTCCTCAATTAATACATAGAGCCCTTAATCTGAATATTCTACAACAAAGGAATTAAACATTCGGCCCTCTTGCTGCTGTGTAACTATACATCCCAGCATGCCCTGCCACAGTTTTGCCATTACTGCATGCTAAAACTGTGGCAGTGCATGCTGGGATTTGTAGTTCCGCAGCAGCTGGATGGCAGCATGTTGAATATCCCTGCTCTACAACCTTAAGTACAGTGGAAGTGTCCTGAAAGCCCCCGTGTCAGGGGGAACAGCACTCCCATTTAACGTAATCGGGAGCACACTTACTTATCTCTTGGACCTTCTAGTGCACCACAATGCTCTCCTGTACAGACCAAAAGTTAAAGACTGGACGTCCTGGAGCTGCAATCCCAGTAAGAGGTAAAATCAATTATATTAATTAGATTTACATGACAAGAAAATTAAAAAAATGTTAAAAACTGCCAGAGGCCTGTTTGGATTAAAGCTATTTAAGAGCAAGCAAAAAGGACAAGCACTTTTTAAAAAGAAGGAAATTAATCTCTCTAGGTGCAACACCCCCACAAACCTTATGAGCAGCAAGTGATCACTCTTATTGAGCTGTATATAGACTCAGGTGGTGCTCAGAATGAAAGGAGAACTCCAGTCACCAGAAAGCGTTAAGAAAAACCACCCACCCCCACAGCTTGGAGAGCAGCGAGGATCCCGCTCACCCTCCAAGTTTCGAGAGATTTAAAAAATAAATAAATAAGTCTGGCTGGAACTTGGTCACCCCCCAGCTGGCTGGACAAGCAGGCGTGATTACATCACCACACTCCGCTTACAAGCTCAGCACAAAGTCACAATATAATGAATACCCTGAGTGTGGAAACTCCAGGGTAAAACTTTACTTATAAAAACAAAAAGAAAAAAAAAAGTAAGGCTGACCAATAAGGACACAGGATTACCACGGTAAATTAGAAATTACCATAAAATTTGCATGGTATTCGGACATGGCATTTGTGTAAACTGGCATAAGGCTGACATAGTAAGCACCTAACTAAACTTGAGGTTCCATGCCAATGTGGCCAATTACCACGGTCACAAGGGAATACCTGAAAAACACATACGAGTTGCACTTTAATGTATACTAAACAAACACATGTATAACCTAATGACATTAAAACATTGCAGCAATTCAAATATTGTTTATTTAATAGAGTATATAAGGTTATGGGGGTATATATTCCTGATTTAGGATATATTCCACACATAGGTCCCTTATTCTTTTATCTGCAATGTGAGGCCCCGAGCCCAGGGTTTGGCTGCACACAATCATGGTAACATACAGTACTTCCATATGGCCATGTTTCCTGCGCACCGCTATGGAGCATGAGGGAAAAATAACAAAGTTAGTTACCGCAAAGGTTCACTGTTCCGATGGCATTTCACAGCTACTGACCGCAATTACAATGCCCCCTTAGAACGTGATTTCTAAACATATCTGATCCAGCTAAATCATATGCACTCTTATAGATTTTGTTGATACTAATCAGTGTCATAAGTTCATCTTCTGTGGTCCATGGTACAGACATTACTCACTGCATTGTTTGCTGGTTAGCCTGTACACATATAGCAACATTCATGGGAGCTGCCATACAGCTTGCCTAAGGCAAAAATATGAGATATGGTAAGAACTTACCCTTGTTATCTCTATTTCTACGAAGTCCATAGGGTTCCACAGGATACCTTGGGGTATAGGTGTGACGTCAGTCGCCGGGCACCATAGAGTCAAGCTTTTCAGCCTCCCAGGATGCACTAGGGTCCCAGTCCTACACCCCGCCCCCGAGCCAAGGCACCTCAGTTAGTTATCAAACCATAGGCCGGAGGAGGAGAAGGAAGAGAGAGAAAAAAGATCTGGACACATACAAGAATCACATTCTCACCAGAGGGAGACGGAAAACCGGTGACCAGAGCAAAGCCCATCTGCAGCACAGGTGCGACAGGGCGGGAGTCCTGTGGAACCCTATGGACTTCGTAGAAATAGAGATAACAAGGGTAAGTTCTTACCATATCTCATATTTTCTACTTCAGGGTCCATAGGGTATCCACAGGATACCTTGGGGATGTCCCAAAGCAGTATCCTTTAAGGGTGGGGATGCTCCTGTGCAGAAAGGAGAATCCGCCGCCCGAAGGAAGCATCCTGAGAGGCGAAGGTGTCAAACCTGTAATACCTCACGAAGGTATGGACAGAGGACCACATAGCAGCCTTGCAGATCTGAACTGCCGAGGCACCACGTCGAGCTGCCCACGAAGGACCCACAGACCTAGTGGAATGAGCCTTCAGAGAAGGAGGAACCGGTAGGCCTTCATGAAGATAAGCTTCAGAAATAGCCATACGGATCCAGGCTGCCAAAGTTTGCTTTGAAGCAGGCCAACCCTTTTTACGGAAGCCATAGAGGACAAACAAAGCGTCCGACTTCCTAAACGAAGAAGTGCGGTCAACATAAGTCCTTAAGGCCCGCACAACATCCAAAGGGGCCTCACCCACGGAAAGACCCGGTGAGTTAAAGGCCGGAACAACGATTTCCTCGTTAACATGAAACTGGGAAACAACTTTGGGAAGAAACTCGGGCCGAGTGCGGAGCACTGCCCTGATCCCATGAAAAACCAAGAAAGGGGGTCTACAAGAAAGAGCCCCTAACTCAGAAACACGTCTGGCCGAAGCAATAGCCAGAAGGAAAACAGTCTTAGCTGTCAGCCATTTAAGATCCACTGAGCCCAGTGGTTCAAACGGCGATCCTTGGAGAGCCCTCAGGACCACAGCCAGATCCCAAGGCGCCACAGGTGGAACAAAGGGCGGCTGAATGCGGACAACACCTTGCATAAAGGTGCGCACATCCGGGATTGTAGCAATCCTACGGTGAAACCAGACAGACAGGGCCGAAACCTGTACTTTCAAAGAAGCAAGGCGAAGCCCATGATCTAGTCCCGCTTGCAGGAAAGCGAGAATCCGAGAGACGAAATTCCCGCGGTGCATAACCTCTCGGTCGACACCACTGGAAGAACATATGCCACACGCGATGGTATATCCTCGCGGAAGACTGTTTCCGAGTTCGCAACATGGTACGCACCACAGAGCTGGAAAACCCCCGGGACCTCAGCATGGCCGTCTCAACAGCCACGCCGTCAAAGACAGCCGAGTCAGTTCCGGGTGAAGACAAGGACCCTGAGACAGAAGGTCCGGTCGTAGCGGCAACCGCAGAGGACTGTCCACGGACAGACCCTGAAGGTCTGAGAACCAGTGCCGTCTGGGCCACGCGGGAGCTATCAACAGGAGCGTCCCTCCGTCCTGTTTGAATTTCCGGATTACCCGTGGAAGAAGGGAGACCGGAGGGAACAGGTATGCGAACAAGAACGTCCACCGGACGGACAGAGCATCCACCAGAGATGCCCCTTCGTCTCTTGTGCGAGACCCGTACACCGGCAACTTGTTGTTGTGCCGGGACGCCATGAGGTCGATCTCTGGAAGACCCCACCTGTGCACCAGCAGTTGAAAAAAGTCTGGGTGCAGGGACCATTCCCCCGGATGAACGTCCTGGCGACTTAGAAAGTCCGCCTCCCAATTTAGCACTCCCGGGATGAAGACCGCTGATATGGCCGGAAGATTGCACTCCGCCCAAACCAGGATCCGAGAGACCTCTACGAGAGCCGCCCGACTGCGGGTTCCTTCTTGCCTGTTTATGTAGGCCACGGTGGTAGCGTTGTCCGACTGGACCTGCACCAGGTGACCCTGGAGAAACCGATGTGCCTGCTGGAGAGCATTGAAGACCGCTCGGAGTTCCAAGATATTTATTGGAAGCTCCGCTTCTGTCGGCGTCCACCTGCCCTGGAACAAGTGTGGACCCGAAACTGCTCCCCAACCCCGAAGACTGGCGTTCGCTGTCAACAGGACCCAATTTGGAACCCAGAACGGACGTCCCTTGTTGAGGTGGGTCGTCTGTAACCACCACGCAAGGGACAGGCGAACCTCCGGGGTGATCACAATCGTCTGGGACTTCAGAGACTGAGGCAGCCCGTTCCACTTGGACAGGATCAGGTGCTGCAGAGGTCTGAAGTGAAACTGGGCGTATTCCACCATGTCGAACACCAACACCATGGAGCCCAGGAACCTCATCGCCGAGTGTAGGGACACCCGGCGGCTGTGCAGACAACTGCGCACCCTTGACTGTAAAGCAGAGATCTTGTCCTCCGTCACGAAGATCCTTTGCTGTCCCGAGTCCAATACGGCTCCAAGATGCAGAATCCTCCGAGACGGGATTAGAGTGGACTTCTGCCAGTTGATTAGCCAGCCGTGCCGTTGCAGCAGTGCAATGGTCAGGTCCAAGTGGCGTAACAGGAGCTCTGGAGATCCTGCCACCAATAACAGGTCATCCAAGTACGGCAACATGCGGACTCCCTGCAGCCGCAGAGAAGCCGCCATGACCGCCATCACCTTGGTGAAAACACGTGGTGCTGTTGCCAGGCCAAAAGGTAACGCCCGAAACTGGAAGTGGTCGCTGCGAATTGCAAACCTGAGGAACTGTTGATGGCGCAAAAGAATAGGGACATGCAGGTAAGCGTCCTGTATGTCCAATGACACCATGTAGTCCCCAGGTTCCAGCGCCAGAATGATGGACCGTAGGGTCTCCATCCGAAACTTCGGAACCCGCAAAGACTTGTTGAGTGCTTTGAGGTTGAGAATCGGACGATACGACCCATTTGGTTTCTGTACCAAAAATAGATTTGAATAGAAACCCTGGCCCCTCTGGGAGAATGGAACAGGCACTATAACTCCAGCCTGGAGCATAGTGTGCAATACCTTCCGCAGCTCCGTAGCCTTGTTCCGGTCTGATGGTAGACCCGTGGTGAAGAATCGAGCCGGGGGTCTGTGCCGGAAGGAGAGGGCGTATCCGTGGGAAACCACCTCCAGAACCCAAGTGTCTGTCGTAGTGGCCGACCAACACTGGGCGAACTGCAGCAGGCGGCCTCCCACCCTGGGATCCCCCAAAGGGAGGCCCGGACCGTCAGGCCGCAGGCTTGTCATCTGGCTTGGGGGCCGGACGTCTGGTACTCCATGCCTGCTTCCGGGGCTTGGCCGATTTCTTAGGGCCAGCCTGTCGAGGAAACGACTGTGGTTGGGCCTGCCCTGGGCCCTAGATGACTGAAAGGATGATGGTCCAGAACCAAAAGGAGCAGCGGCCGACGGGAGACAAGCCGATTTGGCTGCCGCCAGCGTGGCCACAATCTTATCCAGAACCGGACCGAAGAGAACTTCTCCGGTAAACAGCAACGCCTCCAGACCCTTTTTGGAATCTGCGTCCGCCTTCCAGGATCGCAGTCACAAGGTGCGACGAGCAGCCACCGCTGCTGAAGAAATTCTAGACACCAGAGTACTAATGTCTAGGGCCGCCTCGTTGATATAAGTGGCCGAATCACGGAGATTACCAATCAACTCCGCCTGTTCGGCCGGACAGTCGGAATCAAAAGAAGCCTCTAATGAATCCGCCCAGCGCTCCATCGCTCTGGCAACCCAGCAAATGGCCATAGCCGGCCGTGCTACCCCCCCCGCAAGGGAATAAGCGGACGTCAGGCAGATCTCCACCTTGCGGTCCGTAGCATCCTTAAGGGAGGACATAGATGGCATCGGCAATGTGGCACTACGGACAAGACGGGTCACGTGAGAATCCACCTGTGGAGGGGATTCCCACTTTGCAAAATAATTATCCGCGAACGGATAAGCCACCGCCAGGCGTCTCTGCAGCTGGTATCTTTTGCCAGGCTGTTTCCACGCCTCCTCTAAATGGTCCACCAACTGACCCGAAAGAGGAAAGACTGTGGCATCGCCCTTCACATCTTTGAAAAAGGCATACTTAGATTTAGCCGCTGGGGGAACTTCGTCCTCAATCACCAAGGCTGTGCGGACCGCCCGAATAAGTCCTGGAATATATACTTTGGACTTAGCATCAGCGTCCTTAGTATGGAGAGGTTCCTGATCGTAAGGATCCAGAATCTCCCCATCATCAGACGTCCCCTCGTCATCCTCATAAGGAGCCGACAGAGACGCCACCGGCCGTTTATGCGACCGCTTCACAGACTCCCCCTGCAACACATCCGACAAGTGCTGTACAGAACTCGTCAGGGAGTTAACCCACGCTGGCTTTTGAGAAACCGGGAGCGGGGAAATAGGGAGACTGTGGGGTACCACCAATTGTCGTGGGAAACCCTGCATGGGTGACGACACCACTGACTGCTGGGATAAACCCATCGGTGTAAACGCGGGCTGCGGAGCTAACTGACCCACTAAGGCTGTAAGCGCCTGAGCGAAACAAGCCCAGGGCGGCTCCTGTACCGGTGCTGTAACCGTAAGAGGCCGCGTCATGGACAAACACTGCCGGCAAAGGCCCTCCGCGCTACCCTCCCCCTCCGCTAACGGTATTTTACACGTAGTACACTGTAGCCGGAGGGGAAAATCACTTTCGGACATGATGGCACCACGTATGTGACCTCTCTCATCAATTATATCTTAAATAGGCGAGAGACCACCCTGCAGCACCGCACCGCAAGGGCTTAGCAGAAAGAACAGGGACAGTAATAAAGCTGACAGTTTAGAGAAAAGTTACAGGCAGCAGCGCTAGCACAGTCACATACAATGCAAAGAAAATCAATTCCTGCACTAACAGCGCTGATCACTCAACTACGCAGACACAGGGCCTGGTAGGACACAGCGCTGCATACACAGACCTGACCACAGCGGAGGAGAGGTATGCGGGGGGACCCAGACCACGATGCTTCCTTCCAGGCTTCCAGCAGCGTTCACCATGCGTTCAGGAGAAGATGGCCGCCGAGGAGCAGAGAGAAGGCTGGCCTGGGGGAGGAGCGCTGCCACAGGACCAGTCTGCAGCGTGCAGAGAGGCTGTGTGCAGCGGGGGAGGCGCCGGCTGTGAGACAGGGAAGGCGCGCTCCCCTGGCATGCATTTAACCCCTGGGACGCCGCAGCGCTACCGCTCTGCTGCAGTCTGCTGTCCCAGGGGGTAGTGGAAAGCGCAGGTTGGTCGCCTGGCTCCACGCTGCAGCCAGTCCCCAGGGAGCCCCCTGCCTGGGGACTTAGGACCATGTGACCAGCGGGGACCCACCGCGGGACCCCGCTGCTTACCTTTGTCCCCCTTGGATCCGGCCATGGTCCGGAACATCTGGGGTCACCGCTAGCTGTGACCCCAGATGCTCACCAGCATCCCCGGATCGGTACCGGCGTTCTGGCACCGGCGGAGGTGTAGGGAAGACAGCATGGACGTCAGGACTGACTGTCCATGCTCTACATCCAGATGTGCAGCCACAGCTGCACTGAAGAAAGCTTCTAGGCCCCACTCCGACAGGTGCACCCGACTCAGGCCGGGCACCAAACTAAACTGAGGTGCCTTGGCTCGGGGGCGGGGTGTAGGAGGGGGACCCTAGTGCATCCTGGGAGGCTGAAAAGCTTGACTCTATGGTGCCCAGCGACTGAAGTCACACCTATACCCCAAGGTATCCTGTGGATACACTATGGACCCTGAAGTAGAAATAACCTTTCAATTAATGGAACCAACATGGTACCTTTCTTTCATACAGTCAGATGGCAACAGCATAAAACAAAGATAATGTCATCACCCTACCAGATTTACTGACTGTTCCAATAGATTCCTATCAGATAGGAAACATTTGGCAGTATAGTCTAAATAAATAAGGTTTTGGGCTCTGCACAAACATATGGGACAACGTGTGTCTGCATGCCAAGCAATAGAGAGAAACCTAGAAAGGGCTGTAAAAAATAATATTTAAATTATATATAAAAATATTAAAAACGTATGTGATCATAGGGGTGCCCCGCACCCTAAAGTGGTATGCTGCTTCTACCGAAGAGGAGACTCAAATATATATAATACATCTGTTCTGTTTGCACAGTGACACTATAGGAGCATCTGATGGAACGTTTTCCTGCCAGCAATGTTCAAAACCACAGGAGCAGGTGGCCCTGTGGCTAGCATTACCACCTCACAGAGCCCTACCCTCTATGGGTTTTACACCTACCAAGCCACTATCTGGATGTTCTCTCCGGGTTGGAATGGGTTTCCCAAGGGTATTCAGTCTACCCACAGTCCCACCATACAAATCGGTACCAGTGGTTCATTTTGTAGCTGTGTAAGAAACGTACAATGCTTCGTCACTCTTGTTAAATGCTATCAACTGTAATATTTTGTTATTGCTCTTTTTGTTTGGACTGCAGGGTTGATTTTTTACTAAGTATTGTTGTTTTCTGTACCTATAGGTTAGAGAAACACAGCAGCATTACATTGTGATGGACTGGCCCATCAGAGAGGAGTTTGTCCAGGGAAAGCACAATATTAAGGTCGCACCTTTAGTGAATCCTGAAATTGTGCTGCTCTCTCCTTTCCACATTACGTTATGCCTCATGAAAAAATTTGCAAAAGGCTATGGCATATTTGCTTACTCTCTCTGAACTGTCGGGGAGGTTCCCCACAATCGGGTGGCGCTCCCGCCCGACAGAAGAGTGGGCAGTTCTCCTGTTGTCATCTACTTCCCAAGTGAAGTGGTCGACACCGGCAGCAGATGACGTGATTTGCATTATCGTGGCCCCGCTTCACAATGTCTGCAATCTCGGCATTGTTCAGCGGCTGTGGGACTACGATGACATGATCGCATCACCCCTCCCCCCAGCTATACGCCCTCCCAAAATGCCAACCTGACTGTCCCCTCCCGGAGGGGGCAGCCCAAAAGTCGCCAAGTATGGACTATGGCCAAGAATATTGAAGGTTCAAAAGGTTAGTTTCCAAAATTGAGTGATGCCAAGTTGAAGGAAGGTATATTTGTAGGCCCTCAAATTAGACTACTTTAAGTTTATCGTCAAAGGTTTTTACTTTTTAATGTGGCAGAATTAGCTGAATGGAAATCCTTCAGGTCTGTGGTTGTTGGGTTTTTAGATAATAAAAAAAAAAATCAGAAAACTATAAAGAGCTGAATCACAGAATAACTACTAAAAGTCAGGCTGCCGTATGTCGTTGAAGACACATTTCTTACATTCGCACCTGTACTTCTGTCTGGACAAATTCCCCGAGTAGTGAGCAATGAGCAGGGGGATTGATTCCATTAATATATTCACACAATTGAGCACGAGTATTCCCCGTGAGATGGAATCCAGCGATTATTGCTTGTCTTTAACAAGGGAGAGCCACACTACTCATAAGTGTGTGGATATTTTAAAATATTTATTGATGTCTGTCTTAAACGTGCTTTTTGTTCTGAAATGTGACTGTTGGTTTTACTAGTGTAGTAAAAAAGACCCACTGGATAACCATTATTAGAAAAACCAAAAAAAATGTTTTGGGGGGGGGATTGATTGTATGATGGGGTCAGTTTGTGAAAGTGCTGATATTTCAATGATTTTACAGAAAAATGTAAATAAAACCAAATTGCTGCTTTATAAAAGTCTTGAAGTCTGCACTTTCCCCCCCCCTTCATGTCTGAAGTTAAGTGAAATTTCAACACCCTATTAAAAACAAATTCACCAATAAATATCAATATGAAACTGTGATCATAAACAATCTGCAAACATGCAATGGATTTAAGTTGCATAACAATGAAAGGTGTGAGAAATATTAGAAGCCTGTGTGCCATTTCACCTGCAACAATAACATTTAGATAAATCATGTATGAAAAAGGAATAGACAGTACCCTAAATATCACTAAAGAAAAGAAAGCCTCAAACCATTGTCAGGTCTACAAAAAAAATCACCACACCCCCATTTTAAAGGGCCTTCCAATTAACTTAAACAGTGTGTGTGTAATTCATATATATATATATATATATATATATATATATATATATATATATATATATATAAGAACAAGGCAGCACTCCAAATCACAGTGTAGAAAAAGTTTTGCATCCAGTTGATCATTGTGACAAAGACGTCATCAACGTTTCAAAGTCCTAAGACTTTTTCCTCAGGATGTGTCACTAGCAACGTAACAATCGATCAAAATTATAACTCTGAAACGTCAATGTCTTTATTGTCACGATGATGATCTGAATACAATACTTTTTCTACACTGTGATTTGGAGTGCAGCCTTGTTCTTATTTGTAAGGACTTGGATATTATATTTCGATTTAGGAAGGCACCCTACTGCTGCTTCTTGTATCCAGAGTGCCATGCTAATCTGGGATATCATATATATTATATATAATACATATATTTGATTATCGGTTTGTTAAATATCCGAAGATTGCTAATTTCTATCATATCGATGAAGTCCACAAAGACAGAAATAATCCCCCGGGTAGACCAATAATAGCGGGGATCGATTTGCTGACTACGAATCTCTCATTTTATTGACATCAAACTCCAACCATATGTGAAAGACCTTAGATCGTTCCTTAAAGATTGTATTAGTTTACTGAAAAAAAATTAAGGATTTAATTTGGACACGTGATCTTAATTGGGTAACGATAGACGTTCAAGCACTGTATTCGTCTATACCGCATTCCAAGGGTATTGAGTCAGTAAGGAAAGTTCTTGACAGGGATCCTAATAACACAGGCTGAAATTAATTTTATTATTAAGAGGATCAAATTTATACTTGAATATAATTTTTTCCGGTTCAAAGATTCTTTCTTCCTCCAGCGGCAGGGAATGGCAATGGGGACTAAATTTGCCCCATCGTACGCGAACCTGTTGATGGGGGAATAGGAGGAGTTATTTATTCACAATACCATATTTGAACTTGAAAATATTATATTTTTCCACCGTTATATTGATGATTTGATCTTAATTTGGAAAGGTGATTGTTCTAGTATTGTTACGTTTGTGGAAACCCTCCAAATTAATGATTTTAATTTAGTTTACTTTTAAATGGAATGCTGTAAAAATTGATTTGGATTTGGTACTAGAAAGTAAACCGGGAGAGGCAATCGTCAGTTACTGATTTTAAAGATGTTGATGCCAACAGCTATATCCCTCACAATAGTTGTCACTTTTTTCCTTGGATTAATAATGTCTCTTTTGCAGTTTTTAAGAGTAAGAAAAAAACTGTAGCAATTTGGAAGATTATTGGAGACAATCTGAGATTTTGAAGGATAGATTTATAGATAGGGGATATAAATTGTCTGATATTGAAGAGGCTAGATGTAGGGCTGCGAAGAAAAATAGAGATGAACTCCTTTTAGATAAAGGGGTTGTGGTACATAATGGAAAAAATTAAAAAAGTAAGAACAAACCATTTGTTACTAAGTTCAATCGGCAAAGTCATCTTATTAGAAAAGTTTCGGATCGCCATTGGGGAATACTTTTGTGGGTCCACATCTACCAAATAAACCCAATTTGGTGTTTAGAAGATCCAATAATCTTAAGAGTGTTCTGGCTCCTAGCAAACTTAAGTCTATAAAAGAATCATCTAGCAGGGAGTCAACTGTTTCTTTCCCTTTTCTGAATAAAAGAGTGGGTTGTTATCCTTGTAATAGATGTATTTGCTGCAAGCATATGGATTAAAAAAAGTTTTAGGTGGACATTTGAAGATAATACTAATTGTAATCTTAAAGAAATTGTGACATGTAATACAGACTTTGTGGTTTACAAGATAACTGGCAGATGTAAGCCAATATATGTTGGGAAAACAAAGAGAAGTATCAAAATACAAGTGCAGGAACATCTGCGAAATATTAAAAATAAAGTCCAATTTCATAGTTACCAAGACATTTTGCATCAGTTCATAATTCTAATGTGAGGGATTTGACTTTTACTATAATTGAATGTGTTAAGAATGATCCACGAGGTGGTAATAGAGAAACTTCTCTCTAAGAGAGAACCATTTTGGATTTTTACCATTAACTCTGACCCCTAATGGTCTTAATTGAGTTACATTTTTTATTTACCGGTACATCGTTTATTATTTGTATAAGAAGTTATTAGTTTTCAATTGGTGAAATAGTTGAATAGGACATTATTGATGATATATTTACTTTGGGGGTTCACTTATTACACCAATTTAGGGTAACACTTATTTTAGTATAGTATATTGGTATTTTATTGTATTTAATATTGGGCATTAGTGTTGTTGGTAACTGAATATATTAATTACACTGGGAATTCTAGTTGCTGTAGATTGACAGAGACCGATTAGTATAGGTAAGCGATGTTTTTGAAGGTGGGAGTACCAGCGCATGTGTAGAGAGCACAGTTTGTCTGGAACTTACCTACGATCCCCTGTGCAGATTGAAGTCTGAGTATGTGTACGTCTTAAACCCGGTGAGTGATGAATGTATTTTGTATGGTGGTGCGTTCCACGAGTTGGAATGCAGATTTCACCATTTCCGGATGGATGGTCATGTGACTGGAACTGCGGTTATTAGCCTCATACTAATTAAAGTATTTATAGTAGTTGGTGATGTATGCAGACTTCGCCGTATGACTTATTTGCCATTTCTAGGTTTGACAATTGCTGCTTACATGTGCTGGTGACAGCGTAAATAGTGATTTTTGTACTGACTATTCGGTCATATTGGGAGGAAGGGATGTCATCACTGGTTGGTATAAAGGTTAGGAAAGTGAGAGGGTATTATTCTCCATTTGGTAGCATTGAAGAAGGTTCTCTGAAGGGAGCTGTGGATTTTTGCTTGAATTCAGTTGTAGTAAGTACTTTGTCTTTATTGATTGAATTTAATGTTGTCTATAGAAACTTAGTATGTTAATTTAAACTATTTTACATTTTAAGATATTGGATATCCTTGGCTGTGGATTATAATTAAGATCTGAATTTATGGTATGTCATCATCATTTTTATGCAATAATATTTGGTTTTACTCCTAATTGAAAGATCAAGCCATACACAACATCAGTTTAGTACTGACTTGATACTATTTATAATATATAGGTCGGTTTAAGAGATCATCTGTTGGAAATATCCTATTTAGAAACCATAGAGGACCTTTTCAGGTATGTCATCTGAACACGTAGTTTATTGTACACCCTTGATTATTATATATTTTTATGATTTATATAGTATTCTTAAGATGTATTGTATTGTTATGATGGATATTATTTGTTTGTGCTTATAAGATTGCCCCTGAAGAAGTCCTAACGGAACAAATGTGTTGGGGGGTATTATAAAGATTATAAAGGACTTGACCCGCCATTGATTGAACACCAAGAGGTGTTTGCGAGGTCCTATCTTGAATCAGTTTAATTCTGTAAGTAATATTTTTAATTGCAAACCATTTTAAAATAAATGTATGAGAAGACAATTGGCCTTTCATTAATGTTTGGCCTATGTGACCGTTTTTTTGGGTGTACATTTGGTGAAGGGTTTCATCCAGATTCGCTGGATTCATCCAGATTGTTGTTTGGATTACCTATGAAGTTATCAAGTTCATTTGGTTGAAAGAATACATCTCCTAAGAGTTAAAGGCTCCAACCAGTCTATTGGGTCAAGAAACACCTTGACTGTAAGCCCATTAAGTACTTTCCGAATAATTATTCACGAACTGACAAATGGACTCCTAGAGGTTATTCATTGCGCACCCTGGTATGTGTGTGTGTGTGTGTGTGTGTGTGTAATATATATATATATATATATATATATATATATATATAATATATCTCCTGTGCAAAAGTTCTAGGCAGGTGTGGAACAATGCTGCAAAGTAAGAATGCTTTCTTCAGCGTAAAGAAGAACAAGGAGTCCTGAAAGTGATGATATGGCCCCCACAGAGCCCTGATCTCAACATCGAGTCTGTCTGGGATTACACGAATAGACGTAAGGATTTGAGCAAGCCTACATCCACAGAAGGTCTGTGGTTAGTTCTCCGATATATTTGGAACAACCTCCCTGCTGAGTTCTTTCCAAAACTATGTGTGAGAGTACCTAGAAGAACAGATGCTGTTTTGAAGGCAAAGGGTGGTCACACCAAATATTAATTTGATTTAGATTTCTCTTCTGTTCTTTCACTTTGCATTGTGCTAATAAAAAAATAAACTATTGACACTTCTATTTTTGAAAGCATTCTTACTTTGCAGCATTTTTTATACACCTAAAACTTTTGCAAAGTAGAGAGTGCGTGTGTGTTACATATATATATATATATATATACACACATACATATATGTAATCATCTATCAGGTCATTCCATGTCAAGAGGACCAATTTTCAAGATAGTGTCAACCTGACCATCTCCAATTTAAAAAAAAAATTACATGAGGGTTGGCATATAGATCAGCTTCTTTGGGAAAAAATTAACTCACAATATGCAATAGTAGCAAAACTATGGCTCTGAAAGTGGGGATGGATGCAACGGTCACAGACTCCACAGTGAACAACCAGCAATGTTCATGTTATTGCTTTGATGGATCTAGGAGAGTAAAAGTTGCGTATGCGGGCATGCCTGTACAACTTTTGGCACTTATTTCAGAAATTGCAGTCATAAAAATTAAATGCTTTTTTTTCTCTCTGTACGAGACCACAGTAGGAAAAAAAATCTGTTGCGCAAAGCTTAAACTGGAATTCAGCTGCCTCTATCTGCAAAGGAAAACATTCTAAAGGTGCATATACACTACACGAGAGTGGAACGACTGTATGATTACATAGTAATCGTGCAATCGTTCTTCATCCTGTGCATTGGATAATGTGCCCACATTGAACGATTTGTCGTCAAGTGCAGACACCCTCCCTCATCCCTGAACATGCACATATCGACAGGTTGGCCTGAGAAATGCGGGAACACGCATTGCTGGTCGTTGCCGACATTTTACTGCACGATTATTGTGCGACTGAATGATTACGATATCGTAATCGTTCATTTTTCTCGTCTAGTGGATACACATCAATGTAGTTAAATACCCAAGTGGATCCATAACGGTCCTAAAAAATCATGCCACAAACTACTTTCGTTCCTGTGATAACATTACCTAAAATTGCTCTCAAAAATCATGCTGTGAAATTTTTAGCTATTTTTGAAGTTCAATAGCAAAAAAGAACCATAACCGATTTTTCTCAAACAAAGTTCATTAAAAAGAGAAGATTCCAATTTATATATTTGGTCCAATTAACATGGAATGACCTGCCTAGTCTATCTAATCACCATAGCACAGGGACTGATCAACGGGGAGGTATGTCACAATGCTATAGAAAACTGGTTTAATCAGCAACGTCTGAAACACAGAATATCCCTAAAATAAGCTTTGTAAAACAATATTTTATTGTTTTACAGCAGTGGAAAAAAAATGCATATTGGTTGTAAAATGCACTTTCTAATGGAACCTATTTAAGTATCACATTCTGGCTAATAAGGTGTTAAAATACATTACAGTACGGGCTTCTATACATGTGTGAAGAAAAGTAACAGTCTGGACAAAACCTTGGACTTTTTCCTTGCTTCTAAAAGAATACATTAGTTTTTCTCAAAGCTTCCCTGTAGTGTAGTGTACTATATACTTAATGAGCGTTCCCATAGAAAGCTATTGTATTTTACCTTAGCGCTAATGTTGCGCAACCCTGCAGGCAACGTTGAAATTGATGCAAAGTGATCACTTGCCAAAAAAGCGTGTGTGTACAGATTATTTCGCTTACATTATATTTTGGGTCATCAGCAATAAATTGCATTTAATAGTCATTTAACACTTAAAATAATAGTGCTTATATGTATGTGGTCTAATTTAGTTGATGTAATAACAAAACAATGTACAGACTTAAGTATAAAAAAAATAAATTGAATAATAAACACATTTTATACAGTGTTTCCTCCTTATGTATTTGGTCTACCAGATATGATAGGCATACCGCTGCCACCATGTGGTCAACATGCTGACAAACTCATTTCAGGAGCAAAATGGACATGCAAAAGCGACATTTATTTTCCCACAAGCCACCACTCCCAATTCCTGGGCTACATCGCTGCCGACAGCTCGGAGCCTGGGTACACAGTCATAAAGCTGTACTCTTTGTAAACTCCCTAAATTACGGCGACCTAGGCTTGTTTTGTTTTTTTAATTGCAGCTTCTGTTTCAGTGCCAGAAAATGGAGACCAGCTGTATTATTTAGCAGAGGATCTGAAGTGCAAAACTGCAAATTCACACTATATGGCCCATTGGTCAGAGAGAAAGGACTTGGAAGAGGCCTTGCTGCAGTGCATGAATTGGAGAAACGTGCCCAGATATCAGAGGATTTCATTCACTCCTAACAAAAGGCTAAACATCTATCTGTTTTGTGCTGTGAATGAGAGCAGGGTATATGATTGGGGAGGGGGGGGTAAAATACCTTACTATGCCAGTGCTCATTCACATATCCTTAATGCAACTCTCACAAGGAAATTTTTTATTTTTTTAAAGAAATTATCAGTGGAAACCACTACTAAAAGATGACAGTGCCGAGTGCCCACTAATTGGAGATGGTTAACGCCTTATATCCTTGACCCTTTGTTGCCATATAGAAATGCTATTAGCAACCTGACCAAGGGGTTTAATTAAATAAATGGCGGCTTTTCAGGCTCAGAATTTGAAACTGCAATTCTATTAAATATGCAAAGCCAGGTATGTTTTGTACTTAACAGTATTGCCGTTTTAAATTCTGCGGCCAAAGCCACCTTTCAGTAACTATACGTCCGAGTATGTGGAAGACTGGCGCTACTGGACAAACCATAAAACTCCATCATATATTCATACATATGAAAGTGGTGAATGAGTAACCTGCTCTGCCTTACAATCCGTTCTACTCATCCAAAACTCTGCTAGTAGGATTCAAACGGCATAACAATTTGCTTTCATATTAGCGGCTGCCCCTATATACTTTTTGGACATCTTTTGAAGTAGATGGCAGCGATAAGGACAGTGCTTCCCAAACTTACCTGAATAAGGGCACCCTAGGAGTATCAGCATTTTTTTCACGGCACCCCTAGACCAAACATTTCTTATGGAGAAGAACAGCAAAAATTACTAAATGAAGTAAATTGTGCTTATGTGTCATCCTTCGGTTCAGTTACAGTATGCGGTGGTGGACTGGATTGCAATATTGTTTGTCCATAGACTTTATGATTGGAAGCCACCACAACTGGTTTTGCCAATCACACTGGCCATAAATAATTTGATTTGGTCCTGATCACCAACCCATGGCATGTGCTCCGTGGCACCCAGTTTGGGAACCAGTGAATTAGGCATTGCCCATTACTTCCAATGGGTCTACTGTTGGACCTCCACTGTAGGAAAACTTATGGGTTTGTAAAAATGCAAAAAAAACATTGTGACATAAAATAAAGGCAATCACGATGTAAACGTGCTCTTAACTTACATACGGTGGCATGCAGACGCCGGCATCCCAACTGGTAGGATGCTGACACTTTTCGGTAAGTATCCTAACCCTCTCCCTACCCCTTTCTCCCCACTGTCTAAACCTAACCACCCCCTTCCTGCAACCTAAACCTCCCCCCCTAACTCCAGGACTTATTGTTGGGACTCCGGCGCCAGTATTCTGACAGGTATCAGAATTCCGGCGCCAGCATTCTAAGCGCGGGTATCCCGTCTGTCGGTGTTATGAAGGCATCCCTTTATTACAAGGATCAATGGTCCCCATTTCAACAGCTGATGACAGCAGGGTGAAAAGTGACATTTAAACTCTAAAAAGGTAACAATTCCAAATTAGTCTCCAAGAGCAAAAAAAAAAAAAAATTATTCCAAAAGCTAATCAATGCACCATAAAGTACCCAATTTATACATAGCCTGACCCGTTGACACAAGGCAGGATGGATCCACGGATTCATTATTCTGACCCTACCATCTGTAAGTGGAAACAGAGATCGAGATTGGTCAAGCCAGGTGATGTGTTTTTAAATCTTAAAGTGTCCAGTGTTGGTGAGGCTGAGCCCACTGTAGCCTCAGTTTCCTGTGATTAGCTAACAGGAGTGTGACATGATGTGGTCTTCTGCCGCTGTACAGTAGGACATCCACTTCACGGTTAACGTTCTGTGCATTCGGAGATGCTCCTCTGCCCAGCATTGTAAGGCATGGTTATTTGAGTTACTGTTGTCTTCCTGTCAGCTTAAACCAGTCTGCCCAGTCTCCTCTGACCTCTCATTAGTTATCACACACAAAACTGCCACTCAAAAGATGTTTTTAGCTGTGTGCACCATTCTTTGAAGACTCTAGAAATTGTTAACGAATCTCAGATCAGCAGTACTTTCTGGGATACTCAAATCACTGCATCTAACAATAACAGTCATTCTATGGTCAGCCGCATAAATAAAATATCTTCCCAATTCTATTATTTTGCCTGAAAAATAACAAATCTCTTGACAATATCTTCATGCTTTTATAGAGTTTCTGCCACATGATTGGCTTATTAGATATTTGCATTAACGAGTGTATGGACTTATTGAAAACCAAGGGCTTTAATGCAGTATTCTTACCCCCTTTGCTGCTTTAACAGCCTCCACTCTTTGGAAGGATATTCTAATAGCTTTGCATCCATTCAGACACAAAACCATTAGTGAGATTGGGAACGGATGTTGCAAAAAAGTGCCTGGACTACAGTCGGCATTCCAATTCATCTCATAGATGTTCAATGGGCTGGAGGTCAGAGATCTGTGCAGGCCAGTAAAATTCAATCACATCATACTCTACAAACCATTTCTTCAAAGACCTCACTTTGTGGTTCATCATGACGCTGCTCCTATGCACAAACTGTTGACACAAAGTTGGAAAAACAATTCTCTAGTATGTCATTGTATGCTGTAAGACTAAAGATTCCACTTCAAATGGAACTAAGGGACCCCAGGCCAAACCATGCAAAACAGACCCAGGTCATCAAACTTTACGCTGGCAGTATGCATTTGGACGTGATGCATTCTCCCTGCATCCAACCAAACCCAGATTTGTGCGTCAGAACGCCAGTTGGTGAGACATGACTTGTCACTCCAGAGGGCATTTCCACTAATCCACAGTCCAATGACTGCTTTACACCACTCCAGCCAAGATTTGTAATTCTGCATGGCAATCTGAGGCTTGTATGCGGTATAGCTCTGAAAACATGTCTTGCACGGTCGTTGCTTCCAGAGGCGGTTTGGAACTCGGTGGTGAGTGTTGCAACAGAGGACAGACTCCTTTTACAGAACACATGCATCAAAACTCAGTGACCCCATTCTGTGAACTTTTGTCTACTGCTTTGTGTCTGCGCTGTTATCACTCGTACAAGTCTACAGTGCATAGCAGTAGCACATACAGTTGACATACAGTACTGTGCAAAAGTTTTAGGCAGGTGTGGAAAAAATGCTGCAAAGAATGCTTACAAAAGCAGACGCGTTAACGGTTTATTTTGATCAATTAACAAAATGCAAAGTGAAAGAATAGAAGAGAAATCTAAATCAAATCAATATTTCGTGTGACAACCCTTTGCCTTCAAAACCTCATCAATTCTTCTAGGTACACTTGCACACAGTTTATGAAGGAACTCGGCAGGGAGGTTGTTCCATAGATCTTGGAGAACTAACCACAGATCTTCTGTGGATGTAGGCTTGCTCAAATCCTTCGGTCTCTTCATGTAATCCAAGACAGACTTGATGATGTTGAGATCAGGGCTCTGTGGGGGCCATATTATCACTTTCAGGACTCCTTGCTCTTCTTTAAGCTGCAGATAGTTCTTAATGTCACTGCCTGTATATTTGGGGTCGTTGTCCTGCTTCATAATAAATTTGGAGCCAAGCAGACGCCTCCCTGATGGTATTGCATGATGGATAAGTACCTGTCTGTATTTCTCAGCTTTGAGGACACCAGTAATCCTGACAAAATCCCCAACTCCATTTGCTGAAATGCAGCCTCAAATTTGCAAGGAACCGCTACCATGTTTCACTGTTGCCTGCAGACACTCATTATTTTACTGCCTTTCGGCGAACAAACTGCCTTCTGTTACAGCCAAATATTTCAAGTTTTGCCTAATCAGTCCAGAGCACCTGCTGCCATTTTTCTGCACCGCAAATCCTGTATTTTTGTGCATAGTTGAGTCGCGTGGCCTTGTTTCCATGTCGAAGGCATGGCTTTTTGGCTGCAATTCTTCCATGAAGACCACTTCTGACCAGACTTCTCCAAACTGTAGATGGGTGTACCTGGGTCCCACTGGTTTCTGTCAATTCTGAGCTGATGGCACTACTGGACATCTTCTGAAGGGCATGATGGACATCTTCTGAAGGGCATGATGAAGGGCATGATGTGTCTTTCATCTGATGTACTAAGATTCCTTGGCCGACCACTGCATCTACGGTCCTCAGCGTTGTCCGTTTCTTTGCGCTTCTTCAAAAGAGCTTGAACAGCACATCTTGAAGCCCCAGTCTGCTTTGAAATCTTTGCCTGGGAGAGACCTTGCTGATGCAGTATAACTACCTTGTATCTTGTTGCTCAGTCTTGTCATGGTGTATTACCTGTGACATGAAACGGTCTTCCACAACCTCACATTTGTAGCAGAGTTTAGCTGTTCCTCACCCAGTTTTAAGCCTCCTACACAGTTGTTTGTTTCAGTTAATGAATGTGTTTCAAACGACATATAAAAATGATGATCACCATCACCTGTTTGGTATAACTGGTTAATCATACACCTGACTATAATCATACAAAATACTTGACTTTGTGCAAGTCTACTTAGAAGAATTGATGCTGTTTTGAAGGCAAAGGGTGGTCACACCAAATATGGATTTGATTTCTCTTCATTCACTTTTCATTTTGTTCATTGATAAAAATAAACTATTAACACTTCTAGTTTGGAAAGTATTCTCACTTTGCAAAAGTTTTAGGCAGGTGTGCAAAAAAATGCTGCACAATATTGTACTTTTGGTCATGCAGCATTTGTATTTGCACATGTGTATATGTTAGAAAGGAAATCTGACACGACAGGAAACCAGACTCTGCTGGGAGCTTTCCTTTACCCTCCAGAGCAGAAAAGGAGTTCATATATGATATCAGCCATGTGCCACTTGCTACAAAGATTGTAGTAACTCAATTATGAGCATCTCCCAACCCTCAAAACCATTGGTTGTCCAATTCAGTTATAAACTGGAGACCTTCCAACTCCTCCCTCTCTACAAGCTCTGGGCCCGATTCGGAGATGGACAGCCTTGCAGAGCCGCACACAAGTGGCTGTGCAATTCCGTCCATCTCAGATGCAGAAGGAGGTGTCAGACGCTTCCTTGCTGCACTTGAAATCCCAGCACTGCAACAAACGCTTCAGGCTGGAATCATCATCTTTGGTCAGGCTGTGGGAGCTGTGCTGAGGCTTTCTGCAGCCTGACCTGGTGCTGGTCACTTAAAAGGCCAGGGAATCTGGGTCCACCAACGCAGACCCTGGCCTTGTCCCTCCTGGTAAATGGGGGTGACACGCAGACCCCTCAACAGATTAACGTATATAACTGAATCAGGCCTTCTGTCTCCAGGGTTTCTTAAGGAAGATAAGGTTGGCCTAGTTCTAACTTGATATTCCTATAAAGCATCTTACTTTGTACTTGTTTTTTACATTACCATGTGCCTTTTTTCTCTTCTGTACCCAGCCAATGAAAATCAATCAAGATTACTGAAACAGCATATATTAGTGGTTTGGTAGCACTCCCGCCCACCATTATCTGTTAGCATCTGCAGACACAAGAGGAGAAGCTCTAGCACTTACAGCGCAGAGCAACATTGTTATCCATAGCGTTCTCTGCTATGGATGGACGGTAATGAAGTACATGACTGTAAGGACAATATGTAACCATGTGAAGAGACAACCCTACCGAAACAGTTAATGGTCGGTAGGCGATACAGAAAGACTTAGCAGAAATACCACTTAACTATGCAAAAAGATGCAATACATTTTGGTAGTGTAATTAAGTAAATATTGTGTAAGTGCAAAGTGCAGTGAGTCAAAAAAGTTTGGGAACCACTGCACTACTTATTAGAGCCAAGACACTGAAAAGACAATTTTTTTTTTTGATAATTTAAAGGTGCCTACACACAGCGATGTGCTCACAATCCCACGATGTGTACGAATTCCCCCTGAACTCTCCCCGGGAGCTCCCCGGCAGTCGTGGGCACAATTTGGTCTGAAATAGCTACCAATTTGTCACACTCTATCGTGCCTCCTAAACTATCTAGTGCATCGTGACTTGAGATTGTCAGATCTGCCCTACAGTACGGCAGACCTGAAGATGCGATGTGCGACCTGCAGGGACGAGCATCGCATCGTGAGTGGGGACTCACAATTTGGGCATATTTTTCACGATCTGTCGTTCCAATGCGTCGGAATCAGCCAGATCGGGTAAAATATCGCCATGTGTGTAGGCACCTTAAGACCCTTAATGTAGAAGCATGGAAAAGTAACATCTAACCTAAAAACTATTTTTATACACTTTATTTTTGGCTACAAGGGCTGCCCAAACCAGTCCTCAAGGAATAGCTGTTCAGACAGTTAGAATTGCTTTAATTAACATGCAGGTACTTAGCCAAGGTTGCTACTGGTACCGCTAAACCTTAAGCTGAATAATTACATGTTAATTAAATGAATACAAAATTTCAGCAAGTCAGGTGGGCCCTGAGGATTTTAATGGACTACATAGCAGTACACTGTAATTGCATTAAAGAACCTTAACACCAGCCCAGAGAAATGTATAACTGTTGAAGGACGAATTGTAATTTAGACTATTTGACATCTATTGTCTTGTCCATTTGGTGGGAATCCAACTCTGGATAAGTCTCAGGCTCGGTGCATTGTCATTCCTAAGCATCACAATATTATGCACTAATCCAGTGGTTTTCAAACCTATCATCATCCACTAATAGTCCACATTTTTGGGACAACATTAATGAGCACCTGGTGAGTAAGTGTGAGGTGGTTTCAGCTTGGATAGATCTAACCTCAGACTCCAAGTTCCAGGTGTTAACACTGCACGATAACAAAGGGGGCATTGTGGAAGCTGGTGTACAGGACGCAACCGATCAGATGTTTTTATTACATGTTCTAAGCTAAAATGCAAACTGACAGTTTGAAGCAGATTGATTGCAATCGAGTGATCTGCAGATATATCTGTAGATGGTCGTTCATATACACCGAACGACCATAATTTTCCAGGCAGGAGCGGGTCACGCGTGACGGGGGTGGCACAGCGACCCCCCTCCCCGTGGCTGCCGCAGCATGTGTACGG